>JAQFVV010006647.1:0-410000 GCA_028023455.1 Epiperipatus broadwayi
AAAGTAAAATTAAGTAAATGTTTTCGCAATTAACTTTTTTTAAGTAATGAAAAATTGCTGATAAGAGAACAATTAAACTGAAGACTGTAAAAACTTGGGGTTATGGAGTTGAGTGCTGTTTTGCTTTTTTTCTCTTTCGTGTTGGTGAAGTGTGTTTTTTGTGTGCAACAAATATCATTGGTACCCAGTCAACGTCTGCAAAGAAATAAATCCAGATGTTTCAGCATTTGAATGGTATAAAAAGCCAACTAATATTTAAAGTAGATCCATCCCAATCTTATTTTGTTTTTTGTAAGCCTAAAGATCTCTTAGGTTTTAACTTGGGGAACTTGGACTTATTTAGCATAATTGTGGAAGGAATCAATTTTATTAAATATGACAGTAATTGTCAGATTATATTTAAAGAGTGCCTAAAGACATTAAAAACTCCGTGATTATTTATTTGTCTTATATATTTAAGCTTGTCTATATATTCTAATCTTGTGTTGGACTTGTAATAAATCTTTAGTACTAAATTTAATTTTAGTTATTAATTAATTGGGGTTTGCCCTTTGAGAGTCATGAGCAAATACACAACAAAATGGTGCAGTCAGAAATTCAGACTTAGTACAGTAAAATCAATAATTCAAGTGCCAACAAAATGTTGTAGTCAGAAATTCTAACCTAGTACAGGAAAAGTAATAGTACAAGCAAGATTAAAATTATCAAGCAATAGAATAGATCTATAGTTGATCAACATGTAAAATGTTGATAGGTCAGAGGTAGTATCTCTGAATTTGATCTTGGAAATGCAGTGGAATGGCTGTTATACATGGCATAACTGAAAAAAAAAAATTCACATTTAATGGCATAAGTGATAATAGAAAGCTAGCAGCCTGTATGCTTGGCAGGGAGGAAAGTAATTGAAATCATTGTTATTTGATGGATCTATAATGAAGTAAATGAGTTATGAGGTGATTAGTTAACAGAGAATTTTAGCCCATGGACATCTAGGCATATTGTGAGATTGGAACTCTGTAATACAAGATAGGCAAAAGGTGAAAAAAATAATGGATTTTGGCATAGCATTATGGCAGTTAGTAAAAAACTGTCAATATGGAGAATTTGGTGAAAAAGTCTTGTGGGACCAATTGCTATGGTCAATGGCAGATTAAAGGTTAAGGTAAACCTTATTGACGGAAGCTGAGTTGTCTTATGAGTTAGCGATCAAAAAGAGAGATCAAGCATGAGTTAATTATTGAGTAAGCTCTTGCTTTTAAAAATAAAGTGGACAAAGAATACAGAGCAGCAGTTTATAAAATGAATAAAAGTAGGTCACAGAGGAAATTACAAATCAAGTAGTGAATGAAGATCTTTAGGGGAAATGTTTTTGCTGTGGGAAAACCGATAATTTCATCAAGAATTGTAAATGGCATAGAAAAGCTATTTTAGTTGTGACAACAGAGGGCATTTAGCAACAGTTTGCAAAAACCCAAGCCAAATAATAAAAGTGAAATAGCCAAATAGAGGGGAAATAAGCAAGATGAAGTTAATATTAAAAAGAGTATGATTTCACACTGGAAAAAGGAATATATGCTAACCCTTAAAATAGTCTGAGATAAAAGTTAAAAATGTAAATGGAAACTTGCTAGTATTAGTTGGAATGGTGGAGGCTCCAATTTTATATAGAAATAAAGTATACTATTTGCCAATATATATTGTTAAGGAACAAATAACTCCAAAATAATTAGTAGAGATTGGTTTAAGGAGTTATCTATTAAGGTATCAATTATTAAAAACATTTCCATGCCACAGGAAATGTTAATTAGGTATACTGAAATATTTTCAGAGGAGTTAGGTTTAATAAAACCAAACCTAGTAAATTTAAAATGAAAACACATAACCTGTGGTCTGTAGGCCACAGAAGATTCCATTGGTGCAGAGAGAAAATGTCAAAGAAAAGTTAAAAACATTGGTGGCTAGAAGCATGATAACCTCTGTAGAAGAGGCAGAATGGGCCATGTACATAATGGTGATAGCTAAACCTGACAAGCCAATCAGAATGTGTGGTGACTACCATGTGACAGTGAATAAAAGTGCTTATCATGTACTTAATGTTAGAGAAATTTTAATGAAGTTTGTCGAATGCAGAATTTTTGCCAAATTGGACCTTAATTCTGCTTATCATCAGATTAAAATTACAAATAAATCAGCAAGAATATTGATGCTAACTACACCATTTGGGCTGTTCAAATGTAATTGTTCCTGGTTCAGAATTTCCATGGCATAGAACATTTTTGGGCCACATTCAACTCAATGTTACAAAGGTTAAAAGGTGTATTGCCTTATTACAATGGCATTTTGATAGCAGTAACATCTGTTAAATTTTTAAGAGAGACAATTTTGAGAGTTTGCAATAAATTAAGTCTGGCAGATGTTATGTTAAATCAGGAAAAGTGTGAATGAAATATACAAGAATTAAAGTTTCTGAGTCACAGCACTTTCGATAAATGAAAACATTCTTTGATGGACAAAGTCAGGGCTATTAGAAACATGGCAAGGCCTAAGAACGTAAAGCTGATTTATATATTTTTAGAGCTAGTTAATTTTTTCAAGTCATTTTTAAAAAATAAGGCAATAGTGACAAAACTGTAGTATGAATTATTGCACGAAGGGCAAAGGCTTTTGAAAAAATGAAAGATCTTTTATCATCTGATATGTTGTAGGTACATTTTGACAATGAGCATAAAATTAGAATTACTACTGATTCATCAGATTGGGGTAGGGGCTGTGTTAGCTTACGCTATAAATAATAACAAGTGGCCTGTTGCATATGCATCCAGAACATTGTCAAAAGCAGAGTGTAATTATAGTCAAATTAACAAAGAAGCTCTGCTGATCATTTTTGCAATGAAAAAATATCATGTTTGTTTTTGGGCATAGTTTTGAAATTATTACTGATCATAAACCTTTGCTGGGGATTTTTGGAAGTGATCGTGCAGCATCTGAACATTTAAATCTGCATATGTTATGAAGGTGGAATGTAGTAGTTGCATATGATTATTCATTAAAGACATGCAGATGTGTTGTCAAGATTCCCAGACAGTCAAGAAACATGAAATAGTGAGTTTGATGTTAATTATATTGATAGCATGAACTCACAGTCTTAAATAGTAATACAGTCTGAAAGTGGACAAGGGAAGAAAAAGGGTATGATATTGTGATAAATTGGATTAAGAAAAGCTGGCCTAAACTGGACCTAGTTATGTGGCATTGGGGCTTTGAGCTAATAAAGAACAGTTACATGTTTGTAGGGATGTATCATAATGGGGGATATAGTTATACCACCTACAGGGAGGGTTAAAGTTTTAAAGCTTCTCCATGAAAGGCATCCTTACATAATATGTATGATAGGTTTGGCATGTAGCTGTGTCTGATGGTCACAAATTAATGCAGATATAGAAAAATACATTAAAGGATGTGCTGCATGACAGTTGGAAAGTGCATTATCAGCAAAATGGGAGATAGTTCATATTGATCATGCAGAACTGATGAACAGAAAAATTCTGCTGATAATATTAGATGCATCCTCAAGATGGATAGAATGTCATATTGTGAAAGATAAAGTGCCCTAGAAACAATTAAGTGTTTAAAGATGGTATGCTCGATTGATGGATTCGAGAAGTGGTTTTATCAGATAGGAGCAGGTTTTACTGAAGAGGAATTATGCCAGTTTTTAGTACCTGTGGGACACATCACATGTGCACATCTCCATATCATCTGGATTAGCAGTGAATGTGGCATAGCAAACAAAGAGAAATTTTAAAAAATGAGTAATGTAGAAATGCAAGACACTTTACAGACATTTATGCTATACCAACATTCAACGCCATCTATACCAACAAGAAATCTCCAGCAGAATTAATGTGTGGACAGAAACTAAGGATTAAATTGGCAGTTTTGTATCCTAGTGAAAAGTTTTGTTCCAAATGTGAAGCCAAGTAAATAATTTAGAGTTGATGAACCTGTATGGGTGAGAGATGTTATATGGAAAAAATGGATCCAAGGAACAATAGACAAAATATTGTCAAATCAAATATATAGGGCTAGTGGAATTAATGGTTTAAAATACAGATCCACATGAACCATATAACTCAAAAGAGAGCCAGAGGAATTGCAGCTGGAAATATGGCAAGATGTAAATATGCAGGAGGCAGAGAGTGATAAAAGAAGTAACATGGGAAGACAGAGTAAAATGAGTTAATTGAGTTAAACTGATGAAATTGCAGAAGAAATTCAAGTGAAACTGGAAATAAATAAAACTACCCAGACCTGTGCACATAAAAAGAAAACCAGAAAAATGGAAGGATTATGTTTAAGAAACAATTGCAACTTCTCGTGTGGGTGGAGGAATTGTAGTATTTTAAGTTTGAGAAATATTTTAGTATAAAAAAGATCAATAAGAATACTCCAAAAATTAAATTTAAAATTACTAATTAATGACAATGGAAATTTTTAGGAATGAAAATGAATAGTTATGTAATTAAAAGGTTTATACAGAGTGAATGAAAAGAATGGAAGAGCAAAATTTGAATTGAGTAATGTAAAGATAAAATCTTACGAAAATAGTACATCTGGAAAGTAAAATTAAGTAAATGTTTTCACAAGAAATTTTAAATAATGGAAAATTGCTGACACTTGGGGTTGTAGAGTTAAGTGCTCTTTTTCTTTTGTGAAGTGTGTTATTTGTGTGTAATGAGTATCATTTGTAACCAATAAATTTCTGTGAGAGAATAAATGCAAATGTTTTGGCATCTGAAAGTATAAAAATCCAACTAATATTTAAAGCAGATTGCAGCATCTTATTTTGTTTTTTACGAGTCTAAAGCAGTGGTCTTCAACCACTGGGCCACAGAAGTTTTCTGCGAGTCCACGCTAGACTGTCAAGAAAGTTTGTATAACAAAATAATAAGATTTTAAACTTTTAATTAATATAAACAATTTTTATTTATTTTTTCATCGCATTTTTATCCGATTAAAAAAAAAGAAACAGAACAAAAACAAAATCTAATCAATCATACATAAATTAATGTTTTTCTATTTATCACATATGTTTATGGGGGGGGAGGTAGAAAAAAGTTTTTTATTATACAAACTCCGGTTGTCTTTTGATAGCCAATCATGGCCACTTTAAGGAGAAGCTACAGTACATCACATCACATCAATGTGACTTTTTTTGATCTCTTAAATTTTTTCTACTCTCTCGTTTTTTTTTTGGTGGGGGGGCTATACGGCAATTTTTTTTTTTTTGGCTTTAACTTTTATTTTTGAAATCCATTTTTATTACCTTTTTTTAAAAATAAAAACCAAAAAATAAGTTCTGTCTCTAACTTTTATAAAATATTTCTCAATACACCCCACTACCCCAAAATAAAGTAAGATCAAAACATTTGACTTTTTCAAGTTTCAGCTTTCTTTTTTTTTGTTTAAAAATACACCCACTTTTTTTTGGCCTATAATGCAATATTTTGGGGGGCTTTATTTGTATACCACTAAAATACTAAAACTTTTATTTTTAAAACCAATTTCTGTTACATTTTTTTAAAAATAAAAACAAACAAAAAATAACTTTGGTCTCTATCTTTTGTCTCAGTGAAGACAAGGTATTTCTCAACTCATTGCCCCCCCCCCCAAAAAAAAAAAAATTAAAATAAGATCAAAACTTTTGACTTTTTCAACTTTCGTTGACTTTTTTTAAAAGATGGTGACTATACGGCAATTTTTTTTTTTTTTGGCTTTATTTCTATTAAGCGATGTCTATTTTACCATTTTTAAAAAAAAAATTTCCTATTAATTACATTTTTTTGATCCATTCAACACACCAGCACAAACAAAATTACAATAACATCAAAACTGCAGACTTTTACACATTTCGTTTTATTTTTTCAGATTTAAAATATGGTGACTTTTTTTTTTGGCTGAACCGTGATTTTAATTACGCAATTTCTATTTTGCCCTTACTACTATCAAAAGACAACCTCCATATATATATATATATATAACTTCATCTTGTATATTTAACATTAAATACAGATATTACATTTATCATAATCATTGTCATGTAATTACACTAGCTGTGATATTTCCCAACATTTAGGTGAATAACATTTTATTCTTGCATGAAATAATAAATAAATAAATAATAAATGTAGAAATGCAAGCACATTAATGAGAATGATTATTATTGTACTGTTTTCTGTAGCAGTATGATTGCACAACTTGAGAAAGAGTGTTCGGCATATGAAGGTAAGCAACACCATTACAACACACAATAACTAGTGTGCTGTTTTGGTCAGTTATAACAATTATGCTTATCTAAGGCTAAGCAGGTTACATCTTTAAGAAAGTTTATCTGTAACTTCTGCTGGTCCGTGAAATCTTATCCTTATTTTTGCCAGGCCGCAGGTGTGAAAAGATTGAAGACCACTGGTCTAAAGGGCTCTTAAGTTTTAACTTGGAAAACTTGGACATGTTTAGCATAGTTGTGGAAGGAGTCAATTTATTAAATGTGACAGTAATTATCAGACAATGTTTAAAGATATTAAGAACTTTGTGATTATTTATTTGTCTGTATATATTTAAGCTTGTCTATATATTCTAGTTTTGTATTGAATAACTTGTAATAAATCTTTAGAATTAAATTTAGTTATAGTTATTAATTGAGGTTTGCCATTGTAGTTACTGACCAGATTGTGCAGAAGAAAAGAGATGCAATCAATTAGACTGACTCAGAGATATGAATGAGCAATGTGGTGCTTACTAAAATCACTAGTGAAATCTAATGTAGAAAATTATGAAATTGAAATGGTAAACTTGAAATGACGTGAATAGATATCAAAATAAAGAATTTTATAAACTGTTTGTGTGAAAGTTACATGGATTAGATTATATTCATAAATATATTGAGTAATAAATTCATTACATAATTAAAACTTTTGTATGTTGTCTTTCCTAAAAATAACTAATGCATGTACAACTGCTAGATTAAATTCTAGCCTCAAATATATCAATTACCACACTCAACAGTTTTAAATCTGTGAATATCATTAGCACAGTCACCAGAAGCTGCATATCTTTGCAATTTATATATATATATATTGTGCCTCAATTAAATGCTTAATTTAAATGTGAATTTAGAATAGTAGATCACCAATGCGATTTGTGAAATAAATAAAGAATGTGTGCTCATAATTAGTCAATACAAAAGATATACTCTAGAAATAATGAAATTCAGAATAAGTAAATTATGCAAAGTATAAACTAATTTGGATATTTTAATTTGGATAAGGAAAAAATAAAATATTTATGCAAGTTAGCAGAATTATTAAAGATATCTGCAGAACTTTAATGAAGAGCAAAAAAAGAAGAGATAGTTGTCACTTCTGTAGTGTAATTTTCATTTCATCACTCTCACTCCAGGTAGAGACTGGTTTCTATTCACTTTCAAAATCTTATGAAGGGATGTAATTGTAAAACTATGACAAAGACATATGAAAAAAATTGTATGATCTCAAGATGTATGTCTTTGGTGTATTTATGATTACATCCCTCCATAAGGCATTAAAAGTGCATAGAAACCAGTTCCTACTTTGCGTGATGAGAGTGATATGGTGAAAATTATATTACAGAAATATAATATGTGAAAATTATATTACAGAAATATTATTCATTATTAGATAATCTCTAGACTAATGAATGAATAGTAAATATTATTAATATAGTTGTCACTAGATTTTTAATTTATTGATCAGAAACAGCTGTTCTTCAGGGATAATTGAAAATTTCGAATATCAGGATATATAGGCCTAGGGGTATTATAAAATTTTAAAGAATTTTAAAAAAAATATTATAGCAGAGATTAGACTACATTGTAAGAACAAGTAAATTTTGTTAGAATGAATGTGTATTTCCAAAACATTTTACAATTATTTTACAAAGTGTTTATTTGTAATATAGAGAATTTGAACACAAATTTTCAAACTTTTTTAGTAATCAATTCTATCTCATACAATTGATACACATGTCCATCCACATGTGGAAAAAAAAAGATCTCCAATATATGTATTTCATGTTGAATCAGTGCTTAGTTTATATTAAGATAGCAAATCTTCAAACTTTAATAGACAGATTTCAATCTATTCTATCCTCCAACTTTTCAGCCATTCAGGTAGGGTGCATTAAAACCTGTCCATTAAATTTTGAAGACTTGCTATATAAACTGAGCACTGATTATATATTGTAAAGGGTAGCTTACAATGCACACATTCCTAAAAAGAGCAAGCATATTTATTGAACCCAATCCATTTGGAATTTATATTAATAATAGGAAGATTATTTGTTTGTTATTTATTACATATATACATATAATGCTGAAACAGTGAGATTCGTATTGGAATCTTAAGTTTCACCTTTTTCTGTCGTCTCTCACTGACCGATCTATCCCGCCCAAATTTAAACTTTTTGGTATCGAATTGTGTGTGGAGCAATATTAAAAATGTATAAATATATGTAGAATTCAGCATAAACACGCACACATTTCGATCTCAAATTAAAGGCAATAAATAGGGATAAAATAATATAATTTAGATTTCTTTTAGTTATATAATTTTGTATAATTTTAATCATTTATTTTGGATTATAAAGTTCGTATTTATTGCTTTGTTTAAATTTCGTTTAATAATAATTCTAAAAAAATCTGATGTAATATTTAATTAAAAGTTAAAATAATCTTATGTTCCCTTTTTGTCTTTGAAATTTAAAAGCATCGGTCAGTGATAGATAATAGATTAATTAAAGAAAAATTCCCCAAAATGTAATTAGTAAATGTAAAATGTAAACAATAGAACGGCAGCTTTCTTTAATTAAAACCAACAAAATGCATTGATTATCCTCAGGGCAGATTAAGTAGAACCTAAAAATACCTTAACAAAAATGTGAAAGATCAAGATAAGAAAAGAGGCCATCTTAGACTTGCTGGAGACATTGACATAAACTTTAGCTTTGCTCTCGATCACTGAGAGTCTCCAAAAATATAAAAATAATTTGTTCCTGCCAAGGTATGACAGAGTAAAGCACCTAGATTATTCTCCATCAGGAGATGGCCTATCGGATGCCGAACTTTCCATTGCCCGTCATAAATTCACCATGAAGATCTGCTGCCTGAAATGAATGAGAAAGCTGCTGCTGCTGTGAAAGTAAATGAAATATCTAAATACAAGAAAGAATTGCCACTCGTGAACTTTTTGCTGCTAAACTAATGGAATCAGAAAACTTCTTATAAAACAGGTCCCTGTCTGTGTCCCTGTCTGTGTTCAAACTCTAGAGTTACTCTAATAACATGCTATAGCTCTTCATATTACTTATCTAAATTGTAAAAAACTACCATTTGTATAACTAAATTGAATAATTAACTTAATGTGTAAATTTCTCTAATAATCTAGTTTACCTCATTCTATCTTTCTTGGGTGCGTAATTCTAAAATCTACATTTTATCTATATTTATTATTTAATTATTGCAAGCTAATAATTGTCTCAATGTTCAAAGTTTAAATCTATGATCGCTTGAAACAATGAATGCGTGTCAAATTTTCATTAATATTTACTTTCCTAAATAACTTAACTTTCATATAAATCAACACGCATTCGATGCATCATTTATTGTAATGCAGGGTCTACTACTTCGCTAATGGCTGGCAGATTAGTTGTAATAACTCCCAGTTTATTTTTGTTTTGTATTTATTAAATCTAATGAATCATTCTAGAAAATTACATTTCTTTGAAAGTTGCCAGAGTTCTTTAGTAAATGTTGATAATGTAGGGCCGAGTCAGAAATCTATTTAAATCTCATCATAATTGTTTATACAGTATACATGTTACGTTTTAGAGAGGCGATGACCCATTCCGCTGTGAAATTTCCGGATTCTTCAGGGTTGAAATTAACCCCAGTCATCCTACACAAGCGGGCATAATGGGTGCTCCCGTAGGATTTGACAATGTCATGCAGCCAGCCGGAAAATTGTGACACGTACTGCTTGTCCCTGGTTATGCTTATGTGACACCTTACTTCATCGAGCCAAGGCAGAGACCAGCCTGACAGTCTTATAAACTCATTCACAGCATTGCAGTTTCAATATACTGCCATTCCATATCACCTTTCTAAAGTGTACGTGTTCCTTTACTTAATTTTATTATTCTATATATCACTCCGCCTCTGCATTATCTTCATAATTCACTCTCAAATAAATGTTTGCCCTTAGTCATAAAATAAATATTTTAATTAAATAAATATATGTCCGCCGCTACTCTTAAATCTTACTTTAGACTCTTGCATTGCAAAGGTATAAATTCCCCAAGGCATGCATTAGAAATACTTACTTGAGAATTTTAGGTAGCTAGATTAAGCCTTCAAATAAGTGAATTCCCTTTGTAAACATTACAGTATCGGAAATACCACTACTGAGTCCTCAAGATAAAAGAATGTCTAAACAAATAAATGTATTCCTTTAAACAATTCAAAATACAGCAAAACGCTCCACATAGTAGTGCCATCTTGTGCTAACAAGAGCAATCAATGAGTTTCAGAAGGCTTGTGCATAAAATCCCTATCTAGTGCCTACTCATCCAATATCCCCAGACTAGTTTCTGGCTTGTGGCCTTCATCAGTGAGGAGCCTTGGATCTGAGAGCACTGCACCTAGATCTTAGGATCTAATGCAACCCTCCAGCACCCACCTTTTAACTCTATTTAACTACAAAACTATGAGAATGAAATTGAAAACACTATTAATATTTTCAATCCAAGCTCAATAGCTTATATAGTCTTATGGGTCTGAACTCAATTCAGTACCCATACATTTTGGTGTCTTTGGCTCTTTAACAACCATAGCCACCACTATCCTATTAGGCAGGATTGGTGTTAAACCACTAAACATCACATGATCACTATCTCATACTAGCACAATAATTGTTATTAAACAATTCAAAATACAGCAAAACGCTCCACATAGTAGTGCCATCTTGTGCTAACAAGAGCAATCAATGAGTTTCAGAAGGCTTGTGCATAAAATCCCTATCTAGTGCCTACTCATCCAATATCCCCAGACTAGTTTCTGGCTTGTGGCCTTCATCAGTGAGGAGCCTTGGATCTGAGAGCACTGCACCTAGATCTTAGGATCTAATGCAACCCTCCAGCACCCACCTTTTAACTCTATGGGTACTGAATTGAGTTCAGACCCATAAGACTATATAAGCTATTGAGCTTGGATTGAAAATATTAATAGTGTTTTCAATTTCATTCTCATAGTTTTGTAGTTAAATAGAGTTAAAAAAGGTGGGTGCTGGAGGGTTGCATTAGATCCTAAGATCTAGGTGCAGTGCTCTCAGATCCAAGGCTCCTCACTGATGAAGGCCACAAGCCAGAAACTAGTCTGGGGATATTGGATGAGTAGGCACTAGATAGGGATTTTATGCACAAGCCTTCTGAAACTCATTGATTGCTCTTGTTAGCACAAGATGGCACTACTATGTGGAGCGTTTTGCTGTATTTTGAATTGTTTAATAACAATTATTGTGCTAGTATGAGATAGTGATCATGTGATGTTTAGTGGTTTAACACCAATCCTGCCTAATAGGATAGTGGTGGCTATGGTTGTTAAAGAGCCAAAGACACCAAAATGTATGGGTACTGAATTGAGTTCAGACCCATAAGACTATATAAGCTATTGAGCTTGGATTGAAAATATTAATAGTGTTTTCAATTTCATTCTCATAGTTTTGTAGTTAAATAGAGTTAAAAGGTGGGTGCTGGAGGGTTGCATTAGATCCTAAGATCTAGGTGCAGTGCTCTCAGATCCAAGGCTCCTCACTGATGAAGGCCACAAGCCAGAAACTAGTCTGGGGATATTGGATGAGTAGGCACTAGATAGGGATTTTATGCACAAGCCTTCTGAAACTCATTGATTGCTCTTGTTAGCACAAGAAGGCACTACTATGTGGAGCGTTTTGCTGTATTTTGAATTGTTTAATAACAATTATTGTGCTAGTATGAGATAGTGATCATGAAATGTATTCCTTTTGTAAACATTACAGTATCGGAAATACCACTACTGAAGTCCTCAATGTAAAGTAATGTCTAAATAAATAAATGTATTCTTTAAAATATAATCATGTCGCAAATCCCGCTACTGAAGCTTTGAATCCATAAAATATTATTAGTAAATGATTGTCTTATTAAAATGTGTGAATAAATAATTTTAAACTATACGTCTGCAGTTATGTTTCTTTTATTCGTTACCCATTCTATATAATATTTCATTGATTATGTAAATATGAATGTTTAATTAATATTAGTTTGATTATTGGCTAACTCGAGAATAAAATCATGAATATCTTGCATATCCCTGACCACCGTGCCTAAGGAAATATTTACTAATGTCGCATCAGATGCATTGTTTCATGGATTGTATTGTGGAACCGATAAACTATGTTCGAACTCAGTAACATGGGTGGCTTCGCTACCTCGATGGTGCTGCTGTTCTGTGTGGTGGTCGAATTCTGCACTATGTTTATGAGTCACACGTTTTCTGACTGTTACATAGTTAAAATTTTTTTTTAGCATTTGGCGCTTTCCAACGTGGAGCTTTCGATACTAAAAAACCCATATATACCCTGAGCAAAATATAACGCGTATAAATTTCTTTTAGCGTTCATTACTCGAGTTAGCTAATTATTATATATATATACGATTTTGTTTTGATAAAAATAATGAAAAAAAATAATAAATCGAGTGAAATAATGTGGGTCGAGTAAATGAAAGGACAGCAGGCATAATAACAAATTTAAGGAAAGCAGGGATGTGTGTGTAAGTTAAGAAGGAACAAAAATACTCGGATCTAATGAAATATTTATATATATATGTCAAAAAAAAGTAATCAGTCGTTAAATGAGAAAGCAAGTAGCATTGAATTGTTTTTATTAAAACACCGTTATATATATAGCATAGACAGCAGAAGCTTGTTATATATGTTAATAGTAAATATTTTGTTAAAGTACAAATATATATATCGTAGACAGCAGTGGCTTATTATATGTGTTGCCAGTAGTTCGCTATAATATATATGTTAAATGTTAAACGCAGCAATATAGAGATAGGGCAATGTAGAGTAGGTGAGGGCAGCGAAAGAGTGTTATAGGGCCAATATGCTGGTGGGGAGTAGTCAAATGCTAGTGGTATAAAATAAATAAATCATATTAAGAAAATGAAATCAGAAAGTATTGATATACAGCAAGTAGATTTATCTGAAGCTTTGGAGTCGACACCCGAGCGAAAGGAAGCTCCGCAATAATACAGAGGATCAATGGACTTTAATTTCAAGTTCATGGAGGAAATACTCAGACAGAATATGCAAGAAATGAAGGAAATGTATGAGGAGGAAATGAAAAAAAGAAGAGATGAAGAATCAAAACAGAGACAGGAAGAAGAAAAGATAAGAGTTAGAGAGTATCAGGAAATTCAAAAATTTGTCTTGAGAGAGTTAGGAATGATAGCAAACGAATATAGAATAACCCAAGTCAATAAAGAGGGGGGAAATATAAGGACAAGGGAGGTTAGACCTCAAATATACTTAGGAAAGATTATTCAGATAAAAAATCTTTAGAGGAGAGACAGGAGAAAATCCTCAAACCCACTTAGAGAGCTTACAAAGTTTCTTTCAAGTGCATAAGGCAAAAGCAGATGAACAGATAGCTATTGCCAGTTACCATTTACAGGGCTATGCCAAAGACTGGTGGGATATGGTGAAATGGAAACAAAACTATAGAGAAGTACACAGATGCATTAATGAAACAATATTGGAGCAACAAGCATCAAATTGATATCTACAACACACTCTGTCATGAAAAATACGGAGCAATACCCCGAGAAACACATACTCAGTTTTTCTTCCGCCAAGCAAACCGATTTAAATCTCTCACGACGTTCACATTGGCAGATAGACATATCATTGGAACAATTCAACAAAATATGCCAGTAACTACCCAAAAGCTGATGATCGGTAGTTGTATCAAAGACATTGAAGAGATGGGAGAATTTCTTGCGGTTTTAGATGATAGCCATTGGTCTAAAAGACTAGTAGATCACAAATGGAAGCAGGAGACCGACAACAGCAATCAGCAACTACCAACAATCATAGTGAGAAAGAAAAAAACCAAATGGCAATTCGATCAAGCGGGACTTCAGTAAAAGATTACCAGTACCAGCATTCATCTTGCCAGCAGCTGAAAGTAGTGGAGATGACTAACCTAACATCAGTCATTCAGGAAGAGGATCCCACTTGAGGACTTCAGATTGGCCCTTGCCCAATTATTAATACGAGAATCGGGGCCTCAGTTGCACAAATTCTTCTTGACACAGGCAGCCAGATTTCCTGTGTTTCTAGAGAGTGGTTAACAAATTACAAAAAACATGGACTCATACCCAGGCTTCCCACTCACCCAATCCAAATGAAGCTGGCTGATGGGAGGACAACCAGAACTGAAAACTGTCAAGTCTGGTTGGAAATATCGATAGGAGAAGCCAATGCAGGACACGCCTTCTTTGGGTCCGACTTCTTAACCCAACATGAATGTATCCTGGACTATAAAAAAAAGATACTAACTTTCCAGCAGAAGCAGATTAGTTTTGATACAAATAAACAAACTGAAGAAATCCAATTAAGATGTCTGGAGGCCATTCCTGATGAGGATATCCAAGAGAAAATTATGGGATCATCGTTAGACAAGGTAGAGGATCGATTCCTGTTACAAAAATTACTTACGGAAAATTGTACAATATTTTCTCAGGTCCCAGGTGAAATTAGTGATTACGTCCATCAGATACGAGTAAAAGAAGGGACACATTTCCAGACCCACACATACCCTATCCCATTTCAGTATCAAGAAGAGGTGAATGCTCAAATTAAGCAGATGATTGACTGGGGTGTAATTGAAAAGGGGTCATCACCCTATAATAACCCGTTTAGTCGTGGTCAAAAAAAAAGATGGAACCATACGATTGTGTCTTGATGCTAGGACCTTAAACAACATTACTATACCTGAGCGGGACATCCCACCACCCATCCAAGAAACATTTATCAAGTTGACTGTAAGAATATTTTCTCTACCCTTGACCTAACTGCCAGTTACTGGCAAATGGCTCTCCACCCCCAGGATCGAAAATATACCGCGTTCAGATACAATGGGAAAACCCACATTTAAGAGAGTACCTTTTGGGCTGATAAATAGCGGGGCTGGCCTCATGAGGTGTTTGGACCAAGTATTGTCAGAAAAGTTTAAAAAAATTGGTATGTTATGTAGACGATGTAGTAGTTGCATCAAGAGACATTGCAGAACATCTGGAGGATTTAAAACAATTTTTCGATGATTGCAACCAGAAAAATATAACTGTTACTTTAAAAAAAAGTTTTTTTGCATTGAGGGAGATTTCTTTTTAGGCCATATTGTAAATGGTCAAGGAATTAGGGCTCATCCTGACAAGGTCGCAGCTATTGAAAATTTCCCTAGGCCCACAAACCGAAAACAAATTCGATCATTTCTAGGCCTTTGCAATTACTACAAGTTTTACCCCCATTTTGCCAAAGATACATGATCACTAGTAGAATTGATAAGACCTCACCACCGATGGGAATGGACGAAGACCCATGAAGACTTCAGTCGAGTAAAGAGAAGATTTTTAGAGACTGTGATGTTACACTACCCAGATTTACCCGTCCCTTTTATTTTCAGACTGATAGCAGTCAGAAAGGATTGGGCGTGGTTCTATTTCAAGTCAACCAAGAAGGCCAACACAAAATACTATATTTTAGCAGCCATACTCTGAAAGGAACCGAAAAGAACTACACAGTGATGGAACAAGAGACACTAGCAATCGTGTGGTCATGTAATAAGTTCAAGCAGATGTTGCTGGGTTCAGAAGTGATTATCATTACTGACCACCGGTGTCTCAAATTCCTAAATAAAAGTTACCTGAACAATGACTGCCTCATCAGATGGAGTCTTTCACTTCAAAGATTTCATTATAAAGTCGTCTACTGCCCTGGGCCTGAAAATACAGTGGCCAATATATTAAGTCGACATCCTATAGAACTGGAGCCACACAACCCCATAATAAGTGATCAGCCATTGGTAATTGCAGCAACGGTACTGGACCAGGAGATGGAATACAAGTTAAGGAACCTTCAACATTGGCAAGAGCAGCAATCGCTATATAAAAAGCTTATCCAAATTGTACAACAACAAGGAAATCCAATACAAGGCTGCTCAACACCTCGAGGAAAGAAGCTATACCAGATAAGAAATGGGTTGCTGCAGCATCAGATTGTGGGAGATAAAAATTTACTGGAAAATCTTGGTACCACCTGACCTCAGAAACCGTCTCACCATGTATATGCATGGCTTAGTAGGGCACTATGGCCCTAGAAAAACAGAAGCTATAAGACGACAATTTCACTGGCCAAAGCTATATGAAGATGTGATGGATACCCTCAAGAAATGTGCTATTTGTGCAAGAGATAAACCACCAAATAGAAACTTTAGTGGAGTAGGTGCCTCTATCACCCCATCCACACCAAATGAAATACTTGTGATCGATCACTATGGCCCATTGCCATCCTACGGTAGATTCCATTACTTACTTGTAACTTATGATCTATTCTCAAAATATGCTTGGGCCTATCCTGTGATGCAAGCAGATTCCCATTGCGCAATTTGAGTGTTACAAAAGTGTCAATTCGTCAAGATTGGAAAACCAATCACTATCCTCTCGGATCATGGATCGGCCTTTACATCTCAAGAATGGAAGACTGGATTGAGGCAGCAGAACGTTAAACATATTCTGACCTCAATTCGAAATCCTCAGTCTAACCCATGTGAACAGGTTATGAGGGAAATAAACCGACTATTTAGGACCCATGTTCATCAAAATCACAGAAGCTGGGTAAATCAAACTGAAAAGATTTTTTAATATATCAATGGAACCATCAATGAGGCCACTGGCATGACACCAACACGTTTGCATTTTGGTAAAGCGGACTCATTACTGATCAAGATGCCATTACCCATGGATGAAGGTGAAATCAATATTGAAACTGACAGATGCAAGGCACACCGCCGCCTTACAGATAGGGCAGAATGGAAATTACGAGCAGATCGGAGAGGCCAACATTTCAAGGTCGGGAACTATGTTTGGGTACGAAACTCTCAACAAAGTAACCGAAATAAAAGAATATATAAAAAGTTCTTTCCTTTGTTCTGGGGACCCTTTATAATTGATCGCACATATGGCCCAAATGCATATTCATTAAAAGATGGAGATACCATAAAAGGGACATACAATGCCCGTAATCTCAAACCATGTAGGCATTATCCACCTGACCCGGGGTTGTAAAAATATTAGACTCTTAGGACAGATTAAACATATATGAGAATATTAAAATGAACTTGATATAATGGACTTGGTTGAATGGATTGTACTTTAGTCAAATAACGTTTTAGATAGAAATTTTATTATATTGTTTTAATTACTATTACTCTTAAAAAATTTTTTTTATATTATATTAACTAACCTTACTCTAAGAATTTTTTATATAAATATAATCAGTTTAACTAACATTACTATGATTCCTACCAGACACGGCCAAATTAGGGCATTTTAATTAAACTATAAATTCTAGATCCGAGTATATTAATTGTTCATTGCTTCATGTAATCTCTGCTTTCTATATTTCAATATATCTGTAAAAAAAAAAAAATAATAATAATTTTTTCATATTTAAATTATGTAATGTAAAATTTTTTTTCTTTCTTGCCTCCTTTGTCCTTACTTAATTGTTCACGGGAAGTACGGGGAAATGAAACAGTGAGATTCATATTCGAATCTTAAGTTTCACCTTTTTCCGTCGTCTCTCACTGACCGATCTATCCCGCCCAAATTTAAACTTTTTGGTATCGAATTGTGTGTGGAGCAATATTAAAAATGTATAAATATATGTAGAATTCAGCATAAACATGCACACATTTCGATCTCAAATTAAAGGCAATAAATAGGGATAAAATAATATAATTTAGATTTCTTTTAGTTATATAATTTTGTATAATTTTAATCATTTATTTTGGATTATAAAGTTCGTATTTATTGCTTTGTTTAAATTTCGTTTAATAATAATTCTAAAAAAATCTGATGTAATATTTAATTAAAAGTTAAAATAATCTTATGTTCCCTTTTTGTCTTTGAAATTTAAAAGCATCGGTCAGTGATAGATAATAGATTAATTAAAGAAAAATTCCCCAAAATGTAATTAGTAAATGTAAAATGTAAACAATAGAACGGCAGCTTTCTTTAATTAAAACCAACAAAATGCATTGATTATCCTCAGGGCAGATTAAGTAGAACCTAAAAATACCTTAACAAAAATGTAAAAGATTAAGATAAGAAAAGAGGCCATCTTAGACTTGCTGGAGACATTGACTTAAACTTTAGCTTTGCTCTCGATCACTGAGAGTCTCCAAAAATATAAAAATAATTTGTTCCTGCCAAGGTATGACCGAGTAAAGCACCTAGATTATTCTCCATCGGGAGATGGCCTATTGGATGCTGAACTTTCCATTGCCCGTCATAAATTCACCATGAAGATCTGCTGCCTGAAATGAATGAGAAAGCTGCTGCTGCTGTGAAAGTAAATGAAATATCTAAATACAAGAAAGAATTGCCACTCGTGAACTTTTTGCTGCTAAACTAATGGAATCAGAAAACTTCTTATAAAACAGGTACCTGTCTGTGTTCAAACTCTAGAGTACTCTAATAACATGCTATAGCTCTTCTTCATATTACTTATCTAAATTGTAAAATGTAAAAAACTACCATTTGTATAACTAAATTGAATAATTAACTTAATGTGTAAATTTCTCTAATAACTAGCTTACCTCATTCTATCTTTCTTGTGTGCGTATTTCTAAAATCTACATTTTATCTATATTTATTATTTAATTATTGCATGCTAATAATTGTCTCAATGTTCAAAGTTTAAATCTATGATCGCTTGAAACAATGAATGCGTGTCAAATTTTCATTAATATTTACTTTCCTAAATAACTTAACTTTCATATAAATCAACACGCATTCGATGCATCATTTATTGTAATGCAGGGTCTACTACTTCGCAAATAGCTGGCATATTAGTTGTAATAACTCCCAGTTTATATATGTTTTGTATTTATTAAATCTAATGAATCATTCTGGAAAATTACATTTCTTTGAGAGTCGCCAGAGTTCTTTAGTAAATGTTGATAATGTAGGGCCGAGTCAGAAATCTATTTAAATATCATCATAATTGTTTATACAGTATACATGTGTTACGTTTTAGAGATGCGATGACCCATTCCGCCATGAAATTTCCAGATTCTTCAGGGTTGAAATTAATCCGTCGTCCTACACAAGCGGGCATAATGGGTGCTCCCTTAGGATTTGACAATGTCATGCAGCCAGCCGGCAAATTGCGACACGTACCGCTTGTCCCTGGTTATGCTTATGTGACACCTTACTTCATCGGGCCGAGGCAGAGACCAGCCTGACAGTCTTATAAACTCATTCGCGGCATTGCAGTTTCAATATACTGCCATTCCATATCGCCTTTCTAAAGCGTACCACGTGTTCCTTTACTTAATTTTATTATTCTATATATCACTCCGCCTCTGCATTATCTTCATAATTCACTCCCAAATGTTTGCCCTTAGTCATAAAATAAATATTTTAATTAAATAAATATATGTCCGCCGCTACTCTTAAATCTTACTTTAGACTCTTGCATTGCAAAGATATAAATTCCCCAAGGCATGCATTAGAAATACTTACTCGAGAATTTTAGGTAGCTAGATTAGGCCTTCAAATAAGTGAATTCCCTTTGTAAACATTACAGTATCGGAAATACCGCTACTAAGTCCTCAAGATAAAAGAATGTCTAAACAAATAAATGTATTCCTTTTGTAAACATTACAGTATCGGAAATACCGCTACTGAAGTCCTCAATGTAAAGTAATGTCTAAATAAATAAATGTATTCTTTAAAATATAATCATGTCGCAAATCCTGCTACTGAAGCTTTGAATCCATAAAATATTATTAGTAAATGATTGTCTTATTAAAATGTGTGAATAAATAATTTTAAACTATACGTCTGCAGTTATGTTTCATTTATTCGATACCCATTCTATATAATATTTCCTCAATTATGTAAATATGAATGTTTAATTAATATTAGTTTGATTGTTAGCTAACTCAAGAATAAAATCATGAATCTTTTGCATATCCCTGACCACCGTGCCGAAGGAAATATTTACTAATGTCGCATCAGATGCGTTGTTTTGTGGATTGTATTGTGGAACCGATAAACTATGTTCGAACTCAGTAACACGGGTGGCTTCGCTACCTCGATGGTGCTGCTGTTCTGTGTGGTGGTCGAATTCTGCACTATGTTTACGAGTCACACGTTTTCTGACTGTTACAATGCACAATAGATTATTTTATTATAAAATAAAATACATTCAATATTTTAAAAAGTAATATTGTATATATATATTATAATGGACAGAACAATGACCACTAGCCCCAAAAGTTGATGACGCCAGATATAACGGATGGAACAATGATCACTAGTCCCAAAAGTTGATGATGCCAGACATAACGGATGGAATGATTACTTCTAATCCTAAACATTGCTAAACACCAGTATAATGGGCAATGTACTCTTCATCAACAGTCATAAACTAACCAAGCCCAATGATGGTGCACCAGATGTAATGGATGGTTGACTAACTTGCAGACTGTACTACTATGCAGATGTATCAATATGGTATGGGGATAAGTTAATATGCTCTAATTTATTACAACTAATGAAACAATCTGCAAAGAGCTACCAGGCTTAGAAAGGAAAAAAGTTGCGTCCCACTATGTTCAGACTGTGGGTCATCTGATAGAGTGCTAATAAGAACCCGATGAAATGTTTAACCAATGATTGCATACCCTTTAATTGACTAACTCTATCTCTATTTAATAATAATAAATGCAATTTAGATTAGTTCATCCACTTTTCTCCTTTTAAATTTCGTTATGCCCTAATATTCAAACCCAGAGAGAATATTGCTTTTAACTCCTTTAGCAGGTATGAACAGATACACACAGCAACACCTGCACCTATATATAGGTTACAACTAGCATTTATTATATTTGTTTTATTTTCAAGCTTTTATATGATAAGAAAAATAGATGTGTATGCATGCCTAATTGTTTATAGACTGTGGAATGTCAGGACAACTCAATAAACCAGAGACCGGAATAATACAAACTCTCAAACATTTATTAACAATAATAAGTATCAAGTATAACAACAATAGTAATGATAAAAAAAATATAAAAAAATAATAATAATCATATGTACATGTGTCACATGTGAACTTCTACCATTTTACTAATTAATGATTATTATAATCCAACCCTTATACCCCATGGTAGAAATCCACATATGTCTCTCATTCTCTACAAATCATAATTATATAGAAAAATAAACTTTAGTTATTTAATATCATTGAGATGCTGGCTAGCTAAATTATATATATTCACAGATGTTAACAACCTATTTAACAAGTTTCCTCAATTTATATATATGATAGATAGATACTAGTTGATTAGTCAAACATACTGGAAAATATATACACAAGGTTAATCACAAAATAAAACATATAATATGTATTCTGTATAAGTGTTGTAATTTAACCTATGAAAATAAATTTAGAGAATCTTACCTCAATATTTATGTGGATGACCTGATGTGAAGGTGGGTGAACCTAAATTTTATTTACAATGAAAATATAAAAATATCAAAATAAATAATCTCGCCTTTTCTTCTTTGCTAATTCTGAAAAAAATGAGGCTTCAGCATCAGAGTTTGAAAATACAACAGATAGATAACAAGATTTAAAAATAAATAAATAAATAAACAAAAATTTACAATATTGATTCTTTGATTTAAAAAAAAATTGTAATTGGAACAAAGTTCATAAAAATTATCATAATAGAAGTAGTAGTAGTTGATATTTAGGCAAGTTGTTCTTCAAAGCAGTTTCACTTATAAATCATTTTCCTTAGCAAAGATAGATAGGTACAATGGTGTCTCCTGTAGTTGTGTTTAATGGCAAACAACTTGATCCTCATTTGATTCACCATAAAATATCCCAATCCTTGTTTACTTTGGACTTCAGGCATCTTCTTGTGTGTTTACAATAAAGTACAAAAATATATATATATAGATATAGAGGTTTAATGCAGCTGGTAGAAAATACCATGACACACAATAGCATGTTTTGCTCTAGCCTATTTTCATATTAAAGTACAATTTAATAATTATTTATAATCATATATTTGTATTGAAGCGCTTTAAATATATATTAAGAAAATTATTTCATTATTTTTTTCTTTTCCAATTTTCAACAGACTTAATTCTCGTTATTTTTTTTGAAAAAAATTTAAAATATTCAAATTTACTCCAATAACTTTTAAAACATGATTTAATTATTTAAGAATTTATCACTTATTCTTACTTCTTATTTTACTTCCTTTCCTCTGAAGTTGGTAAACTTTTAATTACAGCATTTGACTTTTAAAAAATGTTTATAATTTAAATAAAAGAAAAAGTAAAACTCCATTTTAGCGTTCTAAATTTTAATTTTAATTGCTGTCTTTTGTTACCAGTGCTATAACAATAAGAAGAACGATTTATAAACTGTCTTTTGTTTTTATACATTTCATGCACGTAGATTTCCAGGAATGCCAAGACTTTTAACTGCCTATTGTTTAAATTCATTTAGATTTTTATATGTATTGTTTAAATATATTTCACTTATTACAAATAAAAAATAATAATAATAAAATCAGTTTCATTTTCACACATGTGTGTCCATCCAATTAACTTTAGGCCACCCCAAATTCATTTAACTATAAATTAATATTCAATTTTAAATAATAAAAAATATACATTAGTTTATTTAATCAAATAGTTTATATATATACAATATTACTTTGTAAAATATTGATCGTATTTTATTTTATAATAAAATAATTTATTGTGTATTATATGTATATATGTAATAATAATGACAAGCAAATAATCTTTCCCATTATTAATATAAATTCCAAATGGATTGGGTTCAATAACTAGGCTTGATCTTTTTAGGAATGTGTGCATTGTAAGCTACCCTTTAGAATATATAAACTATTTGATTAAATAAACTGTAATGTATATAATTTTTTTTAAATTTAAAATTGAATATTAATTTATAGTTAAATGATTTTGGAATGACCTGAAGTTAAGTTAGGTGGGCATGTGTGTGAAAATAAAACTGATTTTATTATGTTACCTTTTTTTATTTGTAATAAATAAAATGTATTTAAACAATACATATAAAAATCTAGATGAATTTAAACAATAGGCAGTTAAAAATCTTAGCATTCCTGGAAATCTACGTGTGTGAAATGTATAAAAACAAAAAAGTTTAAAAATCATTCTTCTTATTGTTATAGCACTGGTAACAAAAGACAGCAATTAAAACTAAAATTTAGAATGCTAAAATGGAGTTTTACTTTTTCTTTTAGTTAAATTATAAACATTTTAAAAGTCAAATGCTGTAATTAAAAGTTTACCAAATTCAGAGGAAAGAAAATGAAATAAGAATAATTGATAAATTCTTAAATAATTAAATCGTGTTTTAAAAGTTGTTGGAGTAAATTTGAATATTTTAAATCTTTTCAAAAGAATAATGAGAATTAAGTCTGCTGAAAATTGGAAAAGAAAAAAAATGAAATAATTTTCTTAATATATATTTAAAGCGCTTCGATACTATTCAATACAAATAAATGATTATAAATAATTATTAAATTGTACTTTAATATAAAAATGGGCTAGAGCAAAATATGCTATTGTGTGTCATGGTATTTCCTACCAGCTGCATTAAACCTCTCTATATATATCTTTCTACTTTATTGTAAACACACAAGAAGATGCCTGCAGTCCAAAGTAAACAAGGATTGGAATACTTTATGGTGAATCAAATGAGGATCAAGGTGTTTACTATTAAACACAACTACAGGAGATGCCATTGTACCTATCAATCCTTGCTAAGAAAAGTGATTTACTAAGTGAAACTGCTTTGAAGAACAACTTGCCTAACTATCAACTACTACTACTTCTATTAGGATGATTTTTATGAACTTTGTTCCACTTACAATTTTTAATCAAAAATCAATATTGTACATTTTTGTTTATTTATTATTATTTTTTATTCATGTTATCTGTTGTATTTTCACACTCTGATGCTGAAGCCTCATTTTTTTGAGAATTAGCAAAGAAAAAAAAAAGGGGGGGGTATTCACTTGATATTTTTCTATTTTCATTGTAAATAAAATTTAGGTTTACCCACCTTCACATCAGGTTATCCACATAAATATTGAGGTAAGATTCTCTAAATTTATTTTCATAGGTTAAATTACAACACTTATACAGAATACATATTATATGTTTTATTTTGTGATTAACCTTGTACGTATATTTTCCAGTATGTTTGACTAATCAACTAGTATCTGTCTCTATCATATATATAAATTGGGGGAACTTGTTAAATAGGTTGTTAACATCTGCGAATATATATAATCTAGCTAGCCAGCATCTCAATGATATTAAACAACTAAAGTTTATTTTTCTATATAATTATGATTTGTAGAGAATGAGTGACATTGGTGGATTTCTACCATGGGATATAAGGGTTGGATTATAATAATCATTAATTAATAAAATGGTAGAGGTTCACATGTGACACATGTACATATGATTATTATTATTTTTTTATATTTTTTTTAATCATTACTATTGTTGTTATACTTGATATTTATTATTGTTAATAAATGTTTGAGAGTTTGTATTTGTTATATCTGCACTTATGACTGTGCCAATGTTATATCTGCAAGTCATACTGTGCGGCTATCCAATAACGTTCGATAATGTTCACCAACGAATGGTCTATTCCTGCAACTAATGCTCTACTCTGCAACTAATGCTCTGCTCTGCAACGAATTCCCTGCTCTGCAATGAATTCCCTGCTCTGCAACAAATGCTTCTACTCTGCAACTAATGCTCTGCTCTGCAACGAATGCTCTACTCTGCAATGAATGCCCTGCTCTGCAACGAATGCTTCTACTCTGCAACTAATGCTCTGCTCTGCAACGAATGCTCTGAATATTTCCGCGGCAGTCTCCTTCAGCTATACCCATGAACTACATTTCCACTGGGCGCTGGTCATTAACCGCCGGCACTAACGTGAGATATCTCTGCTGGTGTTAAACAGACATCTCTCCAATACTGCTTACTCAATACTGCGTAGATGTTACACAGTCCTCCTATCGCTTGCTGATAACTGCAACAATCAATCAATGCACCGACCAATAAGGTAACGTCTCTTATCTAGAAATATTTGTAATCAGCAAATATTTCTTAGAATTATCGCTCGCCATTACGTCAATGCCTTAATTAAATTCCATAGCTATCAGCGCATGATTCAAAACAACCTCTCGAATAAATTCTAGTTTTTCTGAAGTGCACAAACATGTCTGCCATTTTACAAAAATGCTACATCTCCCTCCACTCCAGAAAAACCCTTGTTGCAATTCCTTGGTGTTGTTTTATTGCTGCTGAAACTTTTTTGCCAATTACATTCAATGGTGACTGTGCAAGCGTGGTAAACTCAGCTTCTGATGTTAACTGCATAAGCATTTTATTTCCAAACTTTCACCGATGTTTCATCACGTAAACTTGCAACGAAAACTTTAGCCATTCACTTACATTATTAACGTTACTAACTGGGATTTCCATTTTCACCAGGTTTCTCCATCTAACTTATTCGCTACTTACAGGTTCCAAATGCGACTGCACCAATGTTATATCCACACTTACGACTGTGCCAATGTTATATCTGTAAGTCATACTGTGCGGCTATTCAATAACATTCGCTAATGTTCTCCAACAAATGGTCTATTTCTGCAACTAATGCTCTACTCTGCAACTAATGCTCTGCTCTGCAATTAATGCCCTACTCTGCAACGAATGCTTCTACTCTGCAACTAATGCTCTGCTCTGCAATGAATGCTCTACTCTGCAACGAATGCCCTGCTCTGCAACGAATGCTTCTACTCTGCAACTAATGCTCTGCTCTGCAACGAATGCTTCTACTCTGCAACTAATGCTCTGCTCTGCAACGAATGCTCTGAATATCTCCGCTGCGGTCTCCTTCAGCTATACCCATGAACTACATTTCCACTGGGCACTGGTCATTAACTGCCAGCACTCTCTGCTGGTGTTAAACAGATGTCTCTCCAATACTGCTTACTCAATACTGTGTAGATGTTACACAGTCCTCCTATCGCTTGCTGATAACTGCAACAATCAATCAATTCACCGACCAATAAGGTAACGTCTCTTATCTAGAAATATTTGTAATCAGCAAATATTTTTTAGAATTGTCGATCGCTATTACGTCAATGCCTTAATTAAATTCCACAGCTATTAGTGCGTGATCTAAAACAACCTCTCAAATAAATTCTAGTTTTTCTGGAGTGCACAAACATGTCTGCCATTTTACAAAAATGCTACAGTATTATTCTGGTCTCTGGTTTATTGAGTTATCCTGACATTCCACAGTCTATAAGCAATTAGGCATGCATACACATCTATTATCATATAAAAGCTTGAAAATAAAACAAATATAATAAATGTTAGTTGTAACCTATATATAGGTGCAGGTGTTGCTGTGTGTATCTGTTCATACCTGCTAAAGGAGTTAAAAGCAATATTCTCTCTGGGCTTGGATATTAGGGTATAATGGAATTTAAAACAGGGAAAGTGAATGAACTAACCTAAATTGCATTTAATATTATTAAATAGGGATAGAGTTAGTCAATTAAAGGATATGCAATCATTGATTAAGCATTTCATCAGGTTCTCATTAGCATTCTATCAGATGACCCATAGTCTGAACATAGTTGGATGCAACTTTTTTCCATTCTAAGCCTGGTAGGTCTCTGCAGATTGTTTCATTAGGGGCAATAAATTAGAGCATATTAACTTATCCCCACACCATATTACACATCTGCATAGTAGTACAGTCTGCAATTTAATTGACCATCTATTACATCTGGTGCACCATCATTGGGCTTGGTTAGTTTATGACTGTTGATGAAGAGTACTGCCCATTATATTGGTGTTACCCATGTTTGGGATTAGTTGTAATCGTTCCATCCATTATAATGTACATGTGTGAGAGATGATAATCTGAACCAACTGATGACTGTAGTGTCAACTTAAAATACATATATTAGAGATCATCTATCTTTTTCACATGTGTGTGATCATGTGTATTAATTGTATGAGATAGTGCAGATAGCTGAAGGAAGTTCGAAAGTCTTTGTTCAAATCCTATATTATATCTAAACTCCAAGTATATAAATTATACTTGTATTTAAAATGTTCAAAAATGGTTATGTATTAAAACGAAAAACTAAAGGGCTGAATTGAAAATAAACGACAATTATTTAAGTCATCTAGATTTTTTTTTTCATATGTCATAGCATCATCCGGGAAGCGAACACACAACCGTCTGCAACCAACTACTTGCTTGCAAGGCGGCTGCGATAACCTCTCAGTTAACAACGCTTGACAAGTCATCAATATTTTGAAGATGATATAGCTGTTTTTTTTGCAATAATACCTTAGAACTTTAAAAATGTTACAAGAATTAGCAAGTGAAAACAGAAAAGTGGAACTTAAGATAATACTAAAAAAAAAAAAATTAAAGTAGTGTTTAATGGTGTATTGCATAAAAGGAAATAAATATTGATGATAATAAATAATTAGAAAAAGTTAACAATTATAAATATCCTGGTCAGATTTTTAATACAGAAAGAAACGTAATGGATGAAATTAGTCGTAGAATTAAATTTGGATGGAGTGCTTTTGGTAGATGAAAATATTGTTACAATACAATATATCTATGAGTTTGTAATTTTTAACAGTTGCATTTTACCAGTTTTTACATAGGACTTGGATGCATAGCAGAAATGTAATACACAAGTTTTAGACTTTACAACAAGATCAGACAGATGTATGTTAAAAATAATAATGAGAAATCGGAGGTCAAATGGATAGTGGATAAAACACCAAGAATTATTGTCATCATTGAAAGAATTAAAAAGCTAAAATAAAATTGTCTTAAACATATTGCTAAAAAAGATTACAGTAGGTGGAACAGCTGAAGGTTTGAACTAGGTTTCAAGAGAATGTAAAATACTTTTAAAGACCACATATGAAATGGATAAAATAAAAATGTCTTAAGTGATGTAAAGAAGAGAAGCAGTAAAATGGAAAAGAATAAATTAAACTTGGAAATATATTAATTTTGCAAAATGTCAATAATATATGAGGATGATAAGGATGTTTATATTGAATGTACTCACATGATGACTAGGAAGAAATGATTTTATACAAAATATCTTTTACTGTAGCAACATGTGTACCTATTCACTAAGAATGAAAAATACATTTTAATGGTCATATGACACCAGAAGTAGAAACTGGTCTGGGATTGAGGATATTCTCAAAGCTTGTTAAGAGCTTATTTTGCAAGCTCTATATATAACATTTGTAAACACAAGCTTATTAAATTAGGTCATGTGACATCTGACTTGATTTTTTTTTTTTGTAGGTTTAGTTAATCTAGAAGAATGTAGCTGCAAATTCCAGAGATGGATCAGTGATACACATTTTATTATACTTAATTGAAACTGAATATTATTTATTTCTTTTTAGGTATTCAGGCAAAATATTATGAATAAAATAAAATAAATACCAATGAATATAGGGATGTCATAGATTAAATAAATTGTTCAATAATATTAAAGATAAAAATATATATAATATTAATTATGCTTGAATTATATACAATAAATTGAATTCAATGCAGAATATTGTATTAAACATGAGGCCTTAAATAAGTAATCTAAAACCTTATGAATTATCTGTAAAATAGTAGAATAATGTTTTGAAAATATTTTCTATATCAATATTACCAACAGCTTAAGAGTAAATTGTATTTCTTACACATATGCACACAAAGAAGTTTACTAGACATTCTTTGAAGTGAACAGTAATAAAAATACTTTTATAGATGTATTTAAGAACCTCCATTTCACTTACATTTGTCAAACGTCTGAAAAGACAAATGACTCCCAATATGTATTTAATGTTGAACCATCCATAGATCACAATCTCTTACATATATCTTTATCATTTATTCAATATTTATCAATAGTAAATGGTTACATTTTAATTTCCAAGTGTCAAACTTACTTTAACCACAACTTTGATAAGAACCAAGCCAAATAAACATATCATTGATTATCAATAGTCATTTATTAAACTAGAAATTATTTATAGTCCAAACATAAACTTTAAAACAGTTAAAAAATACTACACCTGCTTTTTAATTACACATTCACAAAGTAATTCAAATGTATTTCTCTAATTCCATGTGTAACATCTTTTACAGATGTTCTTAATAACCTCCATTCCTCTACAACATATAAATAAAGTCACATGAAAAGACAAAATTCTTTCCTGGAGTCAATAGAAAAATAATCTTATTTAATTGAAATATGCATTAAAACTTATAATGCAACTCTAAAATTGTATTGCTGGAATAAATTATGTTAAATAATGAGAAATTAACTTTGATGAAGATCAAGTGATAATTTTTAGCTACTCAATCTGCTTTTAAATTGAGCTTATGGCCATGATAAATTCCTATAAAAGATATAATGGAATGGGATGCCAATCTAGTTGGCTATCTACATTGCATTTTCTCTTTGTTTCTTTTAAACATTCATTTGATGTCATGAAAGAATACTTGGATGACTAATTAACCAAAGACTCTTTGGATTTGGAAAAGGGGTTCATTGTAATACTATGTAATTTATAATTTCAAAGTGAAATCTAAAATCTTTTATTACTTTTCATTGATAGGACATTTTTTATGTAAACTTTTAGTAGTATTGGTCTTTTCAAATTTTTTTTTTTGGTTTTAATAAATTGGGAAAGAGTGGGGGGGGTGTTTTTCCGATTCTTCATTGTAATACTATCTAATATTGATTTACTAAATATTGATGTATAATTTTTATTCTTATTCTTTGTCTTTAAAATTTGATGATCATGGAGGATATGGTCAATCATAACAGCATTAATGACTGATGAAAACAATAATTGCCAACTACATTCAATACAAATTACAAATCAAACCAACAATCCAAATAAAAATAAACTAGCTGGTTTTGAAACAACACCAAATTAACAACAACAAAAATGAAAGCTTAAAATGAAACTTTATTCTTAATTGTTTGAATTCCCACTGCCCATATAATAATTGTTTACTTTTTGACTTCATATATATATAATTATAATTGAAATAATATTTTTAATGGTTTACAAACAATTACAAACAATCTTTAAATCCACAGAAGTACTTTCGGTTACTTTCTAACCTGCCTCAACTGCCATAAAATTCAAAAACTAAAAGCGGAAGCAAACGTCATCAATTCAAATTCCACGAATCTCGAATTTTAATGTTAGAAGCTTGTCGATTTATTAAATGCGTTTTATTCCTATTTATAAAAATTGCCTCTTTAATTTTTCTTTTACTATGGTTTCTCTCTTCGTGAAGAATTTTCACATTTTCAAAATTAAATTTAAATTTATATTTACATGTTTTTTCATGATCGAAGAAAACTGAAGAAGATATTAAATGGCCATTATTTTTATTTTTTACACGCTTATATAACAATTCGTGTTCCTTCAATCTTTTCTCAATGCTGCACCTAGATTCACCTATATATGATAGCATACAATCACAAAAAAATTGATATATGACATTACTTTTTTGCTTGACAGGTATGACATCCTTAGAATTATTAACTAATTTATTAATATTGTTTGGAATGTAGAATGAAACATTAAATACATTCTTATATGAATCCTTATAAAATTTTACTTGTGGATTTGAAATAAATGGAATAGATATCCATTTTTTATTATTAATCTTCATTTCTTTTAAATTATAATATTTTTTTTTAAATTGACTTAAAGTATTGTTTATTTGTTCCATTTTATAACCAACAACAAGCAATTCCTTGGCAAATATCTCAATATTTTTCAATTTATCACTTTGGTAACGATATAATTTTTCATTTTGAAACAAAAAAGATTTAAAACTTGCCATCTTATGCATCATTGGTACTTTTGATTTACAATTTATATATACTCTTTTTTGCAATGGCTTAATTATTAGTTTATAATTTAATATACTGTTATCTCTTGTGATCATTAATTGAAAAATATTGAGATATTTTCCAAGGAATTGCTTGATGTTTGTTATAAAATGGAACAAATAAACAATACTTTAAGTCAATTTAAAAAAAAAATATATAATTTAAAAGAAATGAAGATTAATAATAAAAAATGGATATCTATTCCATTTATTTCAAATCCACAAGTAAAATTTTATAAGGATTTATATAAGAATGTATTTAATGTTTCATTCTACGTTCCAAACAATATTAATAAATTAGTTAATAATTCTAAGGATGTCATACCTGTCAAGCAAAAAAGTAATGTCATATATCAAATTTTTTGTGATTGTATGCTATCATATATAGGTGAATCTAGGTGCAGCATTGAGAAAAGATTGAAGGAACACGAATTGTTATATAAGCGTGTGAAAAATAAAAATAATGGCGATTTAATATCTTCTTCAGTTTTCTTCGATCATGAAAAAACATGTAAATATAAATTTAAATTTAATTTTGAAAATGTGAAAATTCTTCACGAAGAGAGAAACCATAGTAAAAGAAAAATTAAAGAGGCAATTTTTATAAACAGGAATAAAACACATTTAATAAATCGACAAGCTTCTAACATTAAAATACAAGATTCGTGGAATTTGAATTGATGACGTTTGCTTCCGCTTTTAGTTTTTGAATTTTATGGCAGTTGAGGCAGGTTAGAAAGTAACCGAAAGTACTTCTGCGGATTTAAAGATTGTTTGTAATTGTTTGTAAACCGTTAAAAATATTATTTCAATTATAATTACAATATTATTTTTAATTAACGGATATTTTATTTATTTTACATATATATATATAGCTTATAATACTTCTTTCATATACATTTCAATGCAAACAAATTTTCTTAAAAAACTTCTTTATTTTCCTTACAGTTTTGACTGTCCAGCAGTTTTCATCAAAGCTTTATCCGTCTCCTCTGCTTTGATGTGTATATGAAAGAAGTATTATAAGCAATATATATATATATATGAAGATATACAAAGAAAGTGAAAGAGAAGAATAAGAGAATATACTTTTTGACTTCATAAAAATTCAAAAATAAAGGCATCATTGCTTTCATTTTGAACAGAATAATTTATTACTAGCATGCATGGACTATGCAAAATCACCCTAAACTATCCCCCTTATCTTTCTTTCTTTCTCCATTATAGATGATCTGAGATTTCTAAATGATGAACATAAGGAAGTTTATTTTTATCTTTTTTAAAATTAAAAACTAAAAAAAAATAAAATAATTGAAATGATAAAATAATTTGAATGAACATCTATAAGTCTAATGTTTCCAATTGCTCTTTAAATCGAAACATTTTTACAATATGATCAATGAAAAACCCAAAGTTTATTTTTAAATTAATTTTTAACAAGTTAAAGAAAAAAAAAATTATTGTAATGCATAGTGCAGAGAAAATATTTCCTATTTATCTTTTAATTTTCTGTTGTATTTTTTTTTTAATTCTTTATGAATCTAGATTTTAGATAAGTCAACTAGGTTGAATCTTAAATTTATCAATTAATTATCCCAGAATTAGTTGGTGACATAAACACAGTGTTTTAAAAAAAAAATTAAAGAGAAAATAGAATGTAGATAGCTGAGTAGATGAATACCATCTAAACTATATTATTCTAGTGCTTTAATGGCAAAATGAGCATTTAAAACTGTTAATCTTTGATATGTTATTCAGTGCATATAGGTAGTGATTAAATAAAGGCATACATATAATAGATGAGAGTTATAAGATTTTCTAAGTTAGAAAATATTACATGTATGTAGAAGGCTACAATTAATTTGTTCCTGTTAACAGAAAGCAGATTACCAATTAAGTAGCAGATGTTCATTAAGTGATTATCAGAATACAATTTCCTTAGATATGTAAAAGCAACTTCAAAAGATTATAGCATTATTACCAGGGACTTATAGAAGATTTAAACATGGCTGAATAAGTGTAAGAAGCATTCACTGTTTGTACTGAAGATACTGCAAGATTGAACATGCAAACAGAAGATTCAAAAATGGTAGCGTATAGAGTTTAATTCTCTGATTTTTACTAGTGAAAATCTCAAAGTGGGACCTAATGACTTATTTGTTAAGCCCAAGGGGCCAATGACTGTTAAGTTCTCTATCTTATAGCATCTTTGATTCATATGTATATATCTTTTAGTTTAACTTGCTGACCCAAATCAATGTCAATTGAATTTTAATCATATTTATTATTTATTGTCTACATATCTGATCATCATTATCATGATTCCAATATCCATGGAATTCAGATAAGCAATATTATGCTGCTGAGAAACAATCACTAGATTCTTATAGTTTGGAATGAGCCATTCTACCATTGTGCTCAACTGCATACAACAAAGCACATTTCATTTTAAAGTCATCTTAAATTTTCTTCTGATTATAGTATGAGTGGGTTGATTATCTTCTGTGCATCAAAAGATCTACTTTTGAAGCTATAGTTTCGTACCTTCTTCAAAGTCAATTCTCCATAGAACCTTGCTAATTTCAATAACAACAATATTTGGGATATCCTATCTGTATAATAATTAGGCTTCTGCTGGCCTTCTCACTGATATGGACACTATAATGTAGCAAGCAATTCATTATAATTAATTAATGCTAAGCCTTTTTTTTTTTGTTTTTCTAAGTTAAGATTTTAATTTTTTTCTCAAAAATCAGATATTTTTAGTCACTTCAGCCAGAGAAAATGAGTCAAAAACTATTCCTTATCATAATGCTTTATAAATAAATGTTGCTATTAATTCAGTTCTATATGCTAGTTTATAACTTCCGATAATACGATAATATCAATTTTGTAAAATCTAATCCTTTTTGCATTGTTTAAATATGACTTCGAAATCTTAAAAAATTTATTTGAATTCACTATTTTTTGTAATCCTTTACTAGCGCAAGTATTCCTAAAAATATCTATTCAGAAATTATTGTTTTGATGTACTGTATCAAAATATCCATTAAGTTTATTCTTTGCTTAATTCATAGTCAAAATTAAACTATCAAAGATATAACCCTATAATAGTCATGATAATCGCCACCTGCTATGTATTTATATCTAGAAATAACTCGCATATACAGCCAAAATCGCGATAATTATTTTTAAGACTAAAACTACAAATAAATACATATTTGATAACAAAATAAATTCATTATTAATGAAAATATCAGTGTGAAAACAAAAACAAACGATAGAAATGAATTCAAATTTTTGAATATTCGCTGGTTTTTCAATTTACTATAGCATATTAAATGTATAGTAAAACTAAATCTTATCTTTTTTATGTACTAATCTGTATTTAGTTTTATCAATAACTGATTACTTACCATTCTTGGTTTTTTAGAATAATGTATTTAGCTTTTGCAATTTTCTTATTATTTTCGTTTTCCCGCATGTTGAATTACAAAATTTATTTACGTTATCAAATCTAATCTAACGTTCACACTTCTATAATAAGTTTTAAACGGATTAATATTTTTTCCCTCAATATCATTGATAAAGAAAATATTAATCCAGGCATCATAATATTTTAGATTCAACTTAAAAAAAAAATAGATATTCCGTTGCTAAGCGAACAATAAACATTTAAGACATTTTCAGTGCTCTAGTGAAAAAGTTTTGCGTTACACTCTAAGTACTACGTAATTATAAAATTTAATATTATATTTTTATAATTTTTCTCACTGCATTATATTCATTACATTGAGGGTAAAAAAGAATATTATTATGTTGTTTTATTATATATACCTTTCTTCACTTATTATATATTTAATATATTGAGAAAAAAAAAATTACCATCTGTAATTGTTCTATCACAGTCTTATTCTTAAGAATATTATATTTCCTCTGTAAATATAATTCTTTCTGTATCGCTTTAAAAAAAGCAATTAACAAATAAGCTTATAATAGAGAATATAATAGAATACTAGTTAATTTTCTGTCAGAGATACTTTTCATCTGAACTTTAATATTATTATATTTTGTCTTTCCAATAATCTTCTGTATCACTAAAGTAATTAAAGTTAAGGAATACAGTCGTTCCGTTGGTGGATATGGAAGCACATTAGTATAAAATCATTGCAAAGGAAAGTTTTAAAAATAATTTTGGCAAATTATTTTTTCCAAAGGCAATTGACAAACAAAGATGTGCTTTTAAGCCAATAAACATCACATGACCACCGCTTATATTTGTGTATAACTGTTGTCCATTGATTACTCTAGTTTGCTGTGTGAGGCAATATATATAGTGAGTTTTTTCTATTTTAACAAAAGATGTGCTTTATATGTATTTTTTGTTTAAAGTGTGCATGGTGCTTGTAATTATGGAAATTCGGAATATTCCTTGCAACTTTGTGAAGATTAAAAGAAATGTCAAATTAATAGCTGATGGAGTAAAAAAGAAAAGTCAACATTCTTAATGAATAAACCATATCAGAGTAAAGGACTTTTCAACAACACCACACTTAAAAACATTAAAGGAGAAAACAATCCTTTCTTATAAAATCTTTAATTTTTTGTACAATGTTTAACAATGTTAAGCATTGTACAAAAAATTAAAGATTTTATAAGAAAGGATTGATTAATTAATTAAGGCAATGCAATAAAGAAACAAATTAAAATTAAATAATTCATTAAAGGAGAAAACAATAATACTAGGCTTCCCAATTAACAAGTAAGTTTCCAACTTTGTTTTTCTCTTTAGCTATGGATAACTAGATACACATTTACTAACCAATGTTGGATAGCTAGTTGAACTAACTAATTCTATGGCTCTGGAAAAAAAAAATCATTTAAACAGTGTCCAAAGATCTAGATCATGAGTATGGCATAGCTGATGTGCTATCACTGTGCCACTATGCCATTGTGTGTTGGCAGAGAATATATATTGTAATGAATAAAAAATTTTAACAAGAGTTTATGTAAATTTAAAACACCATTACACAAATGGAAAACTTAATATGGTCAATATTTTTTATGTATTAACCACACCAATAGTCAAAACTGAGATTGTCTATAAATACACACACCATGGCCACCTTTCAAGACAGTTGCACTCACTCCATAATTGCTAGAAGCAAAATATCTCTCCTGCAAATACTTTTTATTTATACTGAGGATAAAATCCTCAGGCACCAGCCAAAATTAACTGGTATATCCACAAATTTTTTTTAAAATGTTTCAAGTGCTTGATTCCACAACTAATTCAAATAAACAAGAAATGTACTTCAACTTAAGCTATCAGATAATGCATATTTAAACAAAAACAATATAAATGACAAATTTTATCTTAATTAAATGTCATATGATGAGATATGGAGAGAATTTAAGCTAAATTAACATATTAAAACAACACATTTATTTACAAAAAAGAATTATAATTATAAGAATAAAAAATAAAATTAAATGAAACTAATTACAAAAGTTATTCTGTGTAGTTTAGACTATTTTAACATGGTAGTAAGAACTTATCATTTCTAATTTTACAAAAGTTTACTAAGAGAATGAAATCTTACCCCTGCATATCATTATACATCTAGACTTTGAATTATTTTTCTATATTGACCTAGGCTTTGAGATAGTTTTCTGGAGTGATCATCCCTGTCTTCTTGTCAGTTTGTAGAATTCATGACCAGCATTCATGAACAGGTTTTCCAGTTTCTTTTAACAGCTTATCACTTCTTATTTTCCAGAGTATCATGTATCTTTATGACCTTATTCAGTAGTAATCATTGATAATAATAGGTATATATCTCAGCAATGGTGAATCAAGGATATTTATATCTCAGGCTATCAAATGCATAGGAACTGGATGATGAAAGCCAAATAAACACCCTGTTGCAAGTTTAACACTGCATGGTGATGTTATGCATCTACCTAAATAGCTATACATTTGCTGAAGTATGAACTAGTCATTTCTCAATAAAGGATTCTTCAAAATTCGGCTGGTGATACATTAGTAAAATTAATAAAACTGGTAACAGTTGAATTCAATTAACAGATCAGAATCAAAAATAGCAGAATAAATAACAGCAGAATAGTAGGATAATTCTAAGGAAAATTTAACTTTTATATCCTTGACAAAATTATTGTCTGACATCATCCATGTCATTAATCAGCTTTTCAATTTTTTTAATGAGTTAATCTTTTCTAATATCTATTTATTTAATTACAACATTTATTACATATTGATTATCTAATTGGTTGGATAGATTACTGATTTCCAGTAAAACAATTTCTTCTTGGTTAGACAATTTATAAAATTATTTTGTTCTTTGACTAGATTGTAATTTTTTCTAATTAAATAATTTTAGACAATAATTTTGTACAATTATTTACATTACAATTCACTTGTTCTTTTTTCTTTCTTTAATTAATTAATATTTTAGTTCAAATTATACCACCAACTAACTTTATAATCTTTAAGTTACCTTTACACAATTAGTTTTCCTTTATTTTTACTATACTTTGTAACATTTTTGAATTTATATTTTTAGTTAAAAAATAAATCCTTTCAAATAGAAATCTAATTAAAATTTCTAATTTAATTATATTTTTTCTTTTATTTTAAATTGAAATTAGGATAGTTTTATTTTTCTTTGTTTACCTATTAACTGATTTCTGATTTATTCTAAACTCCCTTTGTTCTATTTATTAAATTGATCATTTTATGTAACATGTTATATTTAAATATCTGTTGCATTGCACTATTCCCAATTTGGGAGTAAAAAAGGTCAATTCCTTTTTTTAGGTATTGACCAATTTCAATTCTAAATGTTTATTTTAAATGTAAAAAATTATAATTTCCTAATATTTCAGTATCATGCTGGATGGATTTTACCATGAATAAGTGTTATAAGAGCGGTATCCAACTTAAGGATTTTGCAGATCACATGCAGATCGATTCTGTGTTAATTAAACCACATTTCATTTCTTTTAGAGGTCATAACTATAGTATGGACCAAATTTTGTGCCATACAATGCTTGGAATATTTATTTGTGAATGTCAGGACTATTGCTATTGAACATTCAGCTTATGTCATTTGGCTGGAAATTTCTCTTCTAGCTATAATGTTATTGAGCCAGGACTTTTCTCTACAGGTTCATCATCATAACAGGATTTCACACACAATCCCATCTACAGATCAATGTCTTTATAAGAAAAAGGACTAATCAAACACAAAAATACAATATGAAATTTTTACCTTAACTTATATACACACATTTATCTCAGTATATTGTTTTCTTACTCATCATCACTCAACATGTACTAAAACAAACTATTACTATTATTTTTCATTCATGATTAATATTTATGTGGTTACTTTATTATTATTTATTTCTTTTATTTTTTAATTTTAAATGCCTTACTTTAAAAAAATGTTTAGTCATGATCTGCTATGAGTAAAGCCAGAGACTTATGACCTGGGTTATTCACAAATTTTGGGATGTCATAATTTTGGGATTGACACTTGTTATTATTATTTTTCTTTCAAAGTTTTCATTTTTACTCTTTATCAAGAAATGTTTCTGTTAAATTATTTGACTTCTATTATTTATTTTTTAAATTTTACTAGAATATTCAAAAAAATATATTTTATTAATGTTTATTAAAACAAAATATTCTAACTTTAATTGTATTTTCATCAACACAATTCAGGGTCATTACTAGTAAAGTCATATCTGTAAACCCATTTGGTACTTAAGTATTAGACCTGCTATACCTTTTCACTTCCATATCAATCCACTCATAAGTTTATAACCTTGCAATGCCATCAAGTAACATGCACACTGAAACTTTGACAAACATAAGTGACAAATTCATCAAAACAAAACATATATACATGTTATTTTAAATTTTCACAAGAATTTGAAAAGTTATCAGCAGACTGATACATATGTGAAAAGATGTAGCAGCTCTAATACAAACCTGAAAAAGTAATATTTTAACAGTGCGCAATAATAAAAAAGCACATTATGATTTTCAATAAAAAGAGCTCATTGTGACATTTTAATTATGACAGTTCGTGCTGTTACAGCCCTTCCCCCACAATTCCATCGCAAACACAGCCATCAATTCCCAAATTTTATTTTAAATTAAAAAATAATAAATATATTAAGTATGGCGTGAAATTACAAAATAGACACTAAAGTAAAGTTACACATGCCCAACAACTCCACAAAATAAAATAAAAAATTATTTAAAATTAAAAAATACTATGTACATTTAAATCTGGCATGACATTAAAAAATAATACCACACAATTAAATTAAAATGACTTCAAATTACAAAAATACTACATCTATTATATCTGGCATGAAATTACAAAGTGAATACTAAAACTAAATTGGGGAGGGGGGGAATAATACTTACCTTTGGATCAAATATTTCTAAGTGAAGACTTAAAGAACATGTTTTTATGGTGTAATGTTGCATGGGATCTTGATCATGAAATGTTTATAAACTTGGTGTTTTTTGTTAAAAAAATAAAAATTATATTTGGTACACTTTTATTAAAACAAATAAAATTACTATTTTTTTTAATTTAATGAAATCAATGTGGTGAACTGATTTTTTTTATCTTGTCCATGATGCAAATGAATGCAACATTATCTTTATGCACTTTCTGCCAAATAAATTCCATCAAATAGAAATCTTTACTGAATACCAAAATCTTTTGATGTTATGTGAACCCTGATTTCTGGATTCACAAAATTATATATGTGGTTCACACATAAATGGTCATATCCAGAGGAACATAGTGCACCAGTACAATACACTTTCCAGGAGTCCAAATAAAATTGTGGAGCCCTCTTCCACATTTTGTTTGATGGCTTCCATAAGAGTTGCCACTGTTATGTTATCAATTGTCATGATGAAATATTTGTTGGTTTCTTTGCACATGTCATCAAACTTCTACTGTTTGGGAAGTCTTCATCCAGCTTGATTTTTTCACTTTGTGAAATGCTCTCATTAATTTCAACAACTTTGTTAGGGCCTTCAATTTTATATTTTTGAAAATGCAAAAGTAAATCAAAATGAAAAGTACATGTATTCACTTACTTTAAATCCAAAATAATATATTAGGAACTTCAAAAAAAGGCAATTGAGAGTACTATCAAAATAAAATGCAATAAAGGCAAAAAACATGTTGCCAATCACTTCAGACCACTTGTCTCAACAAAATCTGGACAATAAATTTTGATGTATCTAATAAGCGGAAATTAATACTTAAAATTTTGAAAGTGTACATATATCACTTAACATTGTCAGAAGTTATTGTATACACATTATTGGATGACATCGCAGGGTTTATTTGATGGGATTGAAGTTTAGACATTTATCACAGATGTGACAAGATGTAGCAGATGTAATATGTAAGTATCATTCATCCAATTACTGGACTAAGATGTGACAAGATGTAGCAGATGTAATATGTAAGTACCGTTCATCCAATTACTGGACTACTTTTTATCTGACAATACTTTATTCTGATACCTTTTAGAGTAACTAATTGCACTAGGAGTTTGTGAATCACCCCTTTGACTTGCACAAGTGCAATCCAAATCACTTCCTATTTGCCTGGAAATTTTTATTCTTTCAGGATTGTGAGAAAACCATCCCTTTCTGGATCCTCCACATGAATTTGTCTTGTGGCTAAATTTTATGGATTTTATTATTGGTTTTTTAGGTTGGGATTTAAATCCCCAATTTTTGGTTTCATAGGCAGAGCTGGTAATATTGAAAGTATTTAGTAATTCTACCATTTGCTCTACCATCTTTCTCCCAGTTCCAATAAGCATTTTCTCTACCTTGTAAGGAAAACTATATTGCACTATTCTGATAATTTGTTTGGATAGTGGGCTTGCTGACAATTCTCATAATTTTGAAACCTGCCTATGGAACAAAGGAGTGAAAGGTTCACAAAGTCACTATTTTTCTTGCAACACTTGTGTCTTATATTCTCCTGTCATTCTTCACTCCAATAGCTGGCTAGTAGAGCTTGCCTGTATTCAGTGAAGGTTGAGTTTTTTGAATAAGGAGTCCCACCAAGCTTGCAAAATGCATTGCAGATGGCTGTCATGGCCTTTTCACTTAGCTGATTTAATACAAAGTATCTTTTTAAGCTACTTATATGTTCAGAGGAAACTTTGCCTACATATCCTAAAAATATTCTTAAGAAATTGGTTAACTATTGCAGAGTTATTATTTCTGTATGTGCATGTTTGCACATTTTGCTCTTAATCATTAACAACTATTTGGGCCTTTTTCTTGCTTGTCTTGCTAAATTCTTTAAGCATTTCACTTTGTCTATCTTTATTAAAATCTATTTTGTCTATCTTATCTGCTGAACTGTTAATTACTATTCGAATATTTTCTAATATCCTTTCATTTTTTATCTTATATGTTACTATTTTCTGTAATAACTATATTTTTCCTTCCTGTTCTATTTTATTTTTCTCAATTTCCTAACATTATTTCAATTTCATTTTCCACTTGCTTTATACTTACACATATTTCTTTCATAATTTCTTCTTTCATTTTTTTGTATCCTGATTTAATCTGCTGCTCTATTTTTTTCTAGCATTTGAGTTTGATTTTCTAATTTTATGTTTGTTTCATTATTTTGATTTCCTATTTTTTCAAGTTTTATATTTGTCTCATTATTTTGATTTTTAAGCTAATTGACTGTTTCCTTATTTTGTTTTTTAAGCTTTTCAGCATTTTCATTTTGTTTTTGAAATTCTTTGAACAGTATATTCATCATTTTATTTTGCTATTGTTCCTCAGTGGGAACATTTTTTAATTCTTTATCTTGAGCTTCCATTATTGTTCTTTTTCTAGTACACATTTGTTTTCTTTAATTTTATTATACTTTTTTATTTTTAATATCGTTATTACTTTACTGTCTCTTTTTTTAATTAATTTATTATATATTTTTAATATCTTTTTTCATTTAAGTGGTGTGTTCACCTGATCTCAACCACCACAGTTCTCTCTACCATCTGCCTGCTTATTTATGACTTCTACCATTGTTGTTTTATACATGTAATTTTATAAATCTATCCACAATTGCTTTTTTTTTTTTTTCATATATCATAGCATCGGCCGGGATGCAAAACCACAACTGCCTGCAAACAACTATGTGTGTGTATATATATATAAATTTGTTTAATTATAATAAAATTATTTTACTGTTGGCTGTTTTCTTCACTCTCACATCTCTCACCAAATTATTAACCTTTATCTAATTATTACATTTTTTCACTATATTTGATAGCTGAAGTCAATTTAGGGTGGCAATTAGTCAATTGCATGGATGAACACTCACATTTGATACCAATTAGAATGCAATGTTTGAGTACAGTATATGGATATCTATTTTTTATTATTTTTAAAATTTTAATGATAATTGAAACAGTAAGATATGCCTTACAAATCTTAGTTTCACCTTACCTTCCTTTTACCTACCCTCATGCCTTATTTAAAACCCTAATTTTATCATATTGTGTGTACTGAGTATATTTACTGAAATCCCACCTAAATTTATATGTCTAATGGGGTACCCGGGGTTTTATAATAATTACATTTGTCTTAAACATTTTATTTTCAAACCGTCGAGTATATTTTACGTATATATGCTTGTACAATAAAGTAGGTTACATATTCTCATCTACACACATACTGCGATAATATTTTAAAAAGTTATGAAAATATTTGTTGTTTAAAGTTAGTTTGTTTTGAGTCTGTTTATTTTGGGATATTATATTCGCTATATTTGTTTGCATTTAATAAAATAATATCACTAATAAATAGATTTTGGACATTAATTAAATTCAAAAGAAAGTTGTAAATAAAAATTTTTATTTTAGTTTTTCAAAATCATGCCATTTTCTTTTTAAATCAGTGAGAGTAGGGGAAGAACAATAGTGGCTAATTTTAACATTTTGGCGCCAGTTTCACGAGTAGATTTTGATAAGACTAAGAAAACAGAGTTAGTGAGAAGATTTAATTAAAAGTGCATTCCTTGTTTTCCAATTTAATTAATAAATTTAATGAATGGATTTTACCACCGCAGGGTTAAATTTGATAATCAGAGAGAGCATATAAATAGAGCTGATTGATTATTGTAATTATTATTATTAGTCTGATGCATATTGTGACAGCAGAATTGTATTTCTGTGATTTTGAAATTTGGACATTATTCATATTTTCTGATTTCTTGTTTTATTCGCGTCATTGGACTTACCTGCTTACTTTGTTAGTAAATCAAGTTTTGAGATTGTTTAACTTTAGAATGATGAGGTAAGGGGCAGTAGGCTGTTTTCCCTCAGGAACCAGTGCCTTGGCCGTCTGTCATTCACCATCCGATGTCCTGTCACCATACCATTAAACCCCAACTGAACCAGCCCAGAGAAGGCTGCTCCTGAAGTCTACATGCTGAATGCTGCTGCTGAATAACAAACCCAAAGAAAATTAAAAATTGCTCAAAAACTCTAATGCAAAATTGGAAATGCCCATGGACTGATCCGTCAGAATGAGGTAATAAAGTTAACCCGAGATCTCGTGAAACTTTCAGGCTATAGCTAATCTTTTTCTCATACTTCATATTTATGTATTTATTAAATTGTCTTTATGTATCTGTAAATGTTTTATTTTAATTTTTTAATGTAATGTAAATATTTTAATTAATCTCTTCAGGTATATGCGAGTTACGTGGGGAAATTGAATAATGCTTGGTTGCCATATTAATTTATTAAACTGCAAACATGCATTACCACTCTCCCCATTTATTATATGATTTTAAAATGTATTTTCTTACGTGTAACGAATTTATCAAAATAATTGTTTATCTATCTAAGCTTGGTTGAGAGTCTGCTGGCTATTAAAATATTAAATTTGAGAGAGAGAGCTATGCTATTCTTTAATGAATCACCCTTTTACTAAGAATATTTTAAAATTTAACTGTGTTGCTAGCAAACATGCTTGGGTGCTGAAACTTTAATATTCTCCAAAGTCATCAATGATTAAAACATCCCCTGTTTATTCCATGGTTCCCAGTAGTGTGCTATGAATGTCACATGGGAATTATTTCGTGTATGTCCCCACGGCTACAAAGCTTCTGGGTACGGGCCAGGCTTGAGCTGTGTAAAAACTAGGGATACCCCAAATGAAAGGTGAAATGCCTGTCCAAAGCCAAGACCATTTATTCATTTTATTTTGTAAAGTTGTGTACCAAGATACTGCACCCCCTCCTCGGCATTATATATCACTGGCACCATGGTACATTCCCTTAATAATTACTTTAAATAAATTCTAAGTAAGTTCAGTGTAGTTCGATCTTATAATTTAGCTCAACAATTTGCGAGCAACTCTCTGTTTAAATTTAAGATTTCAATTTTAAGTAGTTTTAGACTATTACATTTTTTTAAAGACTTTATGTAGCTCGCACATACCTACCATGTTGCTGTATTTTAGACACATTATATAAACTATAACCCAAGTACGAAGTATCAGAAATATTGTTTGCTTTCGTTATAGCTATCAAATTTATATAGCTAAAATTTTGTCTAATATCTTATTAAATATTATCTTTAAATTTATTTCTCTTCTTTATTTATTCGGGGTGCAATCTAAATTACATATATTAGGTTTATCTTGGGGCTCATCTATAAGTCATTGTTAATTGAACCTAGGGCTATTTTAGATTTAGTTTTTTGTTTTCTCCCTGATCACCGGCACCGACAGGAAGTTATACTATTAGTAGCATCAGATGCGTTATCACGTAGAGGGCGTTGTGGAGTTTAGACTTTGGATTTGAACTTGGGATTTTTAATATATAAAAAAAGAAGCCACTGCCAGTAATAACACACACAAACATTTATTAAACATATATAAGATTTAGAATCATTTTAGTATCACTTTTACTTAAAAATTTAACTTACATTTTAACTTTTATTTTATAATTTAATTTACGTTTTAACTTTTATTTTAGAAGTTCGCACAGATGAATTTATTAATTTTTTATTAGTGTTGAGTATGAATAGACTACATAGATTGCATTTGAAAAGAAAATATTCTATCCCTTATTTAACCTTAGGCCAAAAGTTCGCAGTCAAACCAACGCCAATCTATCTGATATATCGATGTATTCAATGCAGCATGTATACGACAGCACAATACCATACTGTCAGGAATGCACATCTGAACAGCATGGTTATAGAGAAGAAATTGTCTCTTGTCCAGTACAGGAATGTTACATCTGTCTGATGAGAAGAACAATAAAAAACTCCATAGTAAGGGATTGTGATCCTTTTTGCCATTTTATTATCCCATTTCATAGGCTAGAAGGAGTGATCCAAAGAGCAGGGAATACATCTGCTTAAGATAGTCAGTATGAAATGGGACTTATTTTGCCCAAGTGTGGCATATAATATGATCCTGCACATAGCGGATCTTCATACTACATTTACTAATTATACCAATATATCCAATCGATTAACCCAATTTAACTACGAAACAAATAATCTAAGATTTATCCTTCCTTAAACTAACATAACTTTACGAATCTATGCAGCCATTCATGCCCAACTTAAATTTAACATGATTTAATTAAAAGTTTAGCTTAACAGAAAAAAAAATCATAATAATAGCTTAAAAGAACAGAAAAATAAATTAATGGAAATGATTAAAAACAAACAAACAATACATTCAATAAAAATAATTATTCATACATAATTTAATTGGTCAGATAAGAAATTCTATTTTTATTTAAATACTGAAAAGTTTAGAATTTAGAGTTCTTATTGTTTTTAAATACTGAAAAGTTTTAGAATTAATGTTCATAAAGTTCTTACGGTTTTAAAAAGTCCATCCTTAACAGTTGCTTGCCATTTGGGGTCCAGCGTTAATTCCCCTGATGTCCTGTGATCCACAATATAGAAAAACGATTGATCATTTCTCTTTCTCTTTTTTTTTTTTTTTTTAGAAAAACTGAAGGGATTGAAGAGTGTGTCTTTTCAATCCCTTCTCCTTCAACTCTCTCTGCACTAACACATATAGCACTACTAGTGTTGAGTTCCATGTTTAGGGTTTAAATTCTGCAGTATGTTAGTGAGATAGATGAATTTGATATCAATTAGAATGCAATGTTTGAGCACAGTATATGGATATCTATTTTTTATTATTTTTAAATTTTAATGATAATAATTTATATAAATTTGAAACGCCATTACACAAGTAGAGGAGTTAATATGGTCAACATTTTTTTACATATTAACCATATCAGTGGTCAGACCAAGATTGTCTATAAATACACAAACCATGACCCTTTTCAAGACTATTATTGCACTTGCTTGATAACTGCTAGAAGCAAAATACCTCTCCTGTAAATACTTTTCATTTGTACTGAGGAAAAAACTCTCAGGCACCATCCAAAATTAACTGGCATATCCACAAGAATGCTTCATTCTACAGCTAGCTCAAATGAAAAAGGAACTTACTTCAACTTAAGCTATCAGACAATGCATATTTATACACAAATAATATAATTGACAAATTTTATCTTAATTAAATGTCATATAGTGAGGTACAAAGAGAGAGAATTTAAGCCAAATTAATGTATTAAAACAACATTTTTATTTACAAAAAAAAAAAACATAATAAGAATACAAAATAAAATTAAATCAAACTAATTACAAAGTTATTCTGTATAGTTAAGTCTACTTTAACTACGTAGTAAGAATTTAGCATATCTAATTTTATGAATGGTTATTAAGAGAATGAAATCTTACCCCTGTATATCATTCTACACCTAGATTTTGAATTATTTTCTTATATTGACCAAGGCTTTGTGAGAGTTTTCTGAAGTAATCACCCTGTCTTCTCGATAGTTTATAAAGTTTGTATATGGGGCTGTTGAACACATTTCCTGGTTTCTTTTAATGGCTTGTCACTTCTTCTTAGCATATACCTTTGTGACCTTGTTCAGTAGTAATCTTCAACAATACTAAGTAAATGACTCAGCAATGGCAAGTCAAGGATAACTGTTTGATGAAACAAAGTAAACACCCCATTGCAAGTTTAGTAGTGTAATGATGTTTGTGCATCCATATAAATAGCTATACATTGCTGAAGTATGAACTAGTTATTCTTGATAAAGAAGTCTGCAGACATCAGCAAATAAAACATCAGCAATTTAATATAACTAGCAACAGCCAAATGCAATTAACAGAATCAGAATCAAAAGTATTAGCAGAATAACTAACAGTAGAAGAACCGTAGAATATTTCTAATAAAAATGTAGGAGTCTTTATACCTTTGATAAAACAATTATCTGAGATCACCTATATCATTCATCAGTTTTTCAATTTCATCTAATTAGTTAATCTCTTTTAATATCTATTCATTTAATTTCTAATTTAATTATATTTTTTCCCCTTTCTATGAAATTAGAATAGAGTTTGTATTTTTCTTTTGTTTACCTTTTAACCAACTTTTTATTATTTTAAACTCTCTTTATTAATTTATTAAACTGACAGTCTTTTTCATTAGTAAAAAGAAATAATACATTCCCCCCTAAATATTCTTAATATAAAATATCTTATGTAACATGTATATTTATGTATATGTTACAATATTATTATTATTATTATTATTATTATTATTATTATTATTATTATTATTATTATTATTATTATTATTATTATTATTATTATTATTATTATTATTATTATTATTATTATTATTATTATTATTATCATCATCATCAATTTCAAGAAGCCTGATTTAATGTGGGCTGATTAATTATGGTAGCTAAGGCAATCCTTAAACACCGTGCTCTTCAAAATTATTAAAAATGCTTTTAATTTTTATACAGAAAGATATCTATTTAAAGATAGCATATCTGTCTGCTGTGCCGCAACCTGCAATTTGATTCCAGGCAAAATAAATTTGTTTTTTAAGAGATGGTCAGTGAATAGGTATCTAGGAATACTTAGTCAAAGGTATAAGAAGGATGGAAAGCCATTCAAATTGTCACCATCATAGCCAATTCAATGAATCATCCAATGATGATCAGTGACTGGGTATCTAGGAATGCTTAGTCAAAGGGATAAGAAGGATGGAAAGCCATTCAAATTCTCACCATCTGGAAAATAGAAATCCTGGAGAATATTACTTTTTTTTTCTTATTTTTTGTTAAAGAGTCATTAGAAATGTCTCTGTCTGAAAAGGGATAGTTTCTCTAAAAAGTGTTTTTACTTTTTTTAAAAAAATGTTCTTCTTATTAAAGTAATGAATACTATATATATGTGCTGAATGCACGGATAATGAAGCTAGTATATATCGAAAAATGCTATATTAGCTGAGCGATTTCGAGAGACTTCTTGCTTTCATATTCATAGCTACTATTTTGTTAAAACCTGCGTTGTTAGAAGGAAAATTTATGCAAAATAATGCAAATTAGTTATAATTGCCATTTTCGAGACAGGGCAAAGCAGGCTTCTCTTTGATTAATGGACCTAGGATCGCTTGCTATGGGTAAAGCTTCTCTGATCTTGCGTTTAGCATCGTCTCTTTCTGAGCAAACAATGTTAGCAGACGTGGTTTTGAATCTATGTTCTGTTGCTTTTTTCGTGCTCATCAAAGATGGAATTGCCTTCCTGTTTGGTTTTAGTTTTATTAAATGTAATAGAAGAAAATGTATTTCAAATAAATAAATATAAAATTAAAAAAGAAATTAATTAAAATTTAACCAATAACTAAAAAAAAAAACATAAATATAATAAAATGTAATATAAATCATTTTTCCTGTCTTTGTTGAGAAAATATTTTCTCTGTAATTTGACATTCTAAATATAGCCTTTTCTGTGAAAAACATTGATTCATCACTTAATTGCTCATAAGTAATTTTTGAAACTTTTCCGTTTGTGAAAACTGCTATTCTGCTATTATAATTAGATATTTTAGTAGAATTATTTTAAGTACACCAATTGGAAATATACATGCAAAATCAGTTTTCTATATGCCATACCATCGGCCGGAAGGCTAACCCACAACCGTTTACAATCATTTACTTTTTTGAGATATAATATATAGGGTATAGGAGCACAGACTTTCACACAACCCACCACTCTCCACATTATCTCATAACACTGATACACTTGAACACATATATGTTGAAAAGATAAATAATCACCAGCAATCATCAGTTGGTCCAGATTACCATCTCTACACATATATGCTATAAGTGCTCAGATAAATATTAAGATAATCAAACCTCATACTTTAATGGACAGGCTTCAATCTACTCCACACTCCAACTCTTCAACCATTTATCCAATTGAAAATCTGATGATGGAATGCTCAAAGGCAACCCTGAGGCCGAGATTCTTGTCACACCCCTGCTGACCTAAGGTCAATCTGACCCCTCATGTACAGGACATAATCCATTTAATACATATACAAGGGATGGGCAGACATCTATTATGTAATAACTGAAACACAGGCTTATTATATACCTGTGTCTATATATGTAATATATAGGATATAGGAGCACAGACTTTCACACAACCCACCACTCTCCACACTATCTCATAACACTGATACACTTGAACACATATGTTGAAAAGATAAATAATCACCAATATACATATTTCATGCTAAACCAGCAATCATCAGTTGGTCCAGATTACCATCTCTACACATATGTGCTATAAGTGCTCAGATATATATATATTAAGATAGTCAAACCTCATACTTTAATGGACAGGCTTCAATCTACTCCAACTTCTCCACCGTCCATCCAATTGAAAATCTAATGATGGATTGCTCAAAGGCCACCCTGAGGCCGAGATTCTTGTCACACCCATGCTGACCTAAGGTCAATCTGTCCCCTCATGTACAGGACATAATCCATTTAATACATATACAAGGGATGAGCAGACATCTCTATTATGTAATAACTGAAACACAGGCTTATTATATACCTGTGTCTATATAAGTAATATATAGGGTATAGGAGCACAGACTTTCACACAATCCACCACTCTCCACACTATCTCATAACACTGATACACTTGAAAACATATGTTGAAAAGATAAATAATCACCAATATACATATTTCATGCTAAACCAGCAATCATCAGTTGGTCCAGATTACCATCTCTACACATATATGCTATAAGTGCTCATATATATATATTAAGATAGTCAAACCTCATACTTTAATGGACCGGCTTCAATCTACTCCAACTTCTCAACCGTTCATCCAATTGAAAATCTAATGATGGAATGCTCAAAGGCCACCCTGAGGACGAGATTCTTGTCACACCCATGCTGACCTAAGTTCAATCTGTCCCCTCATGTACAGGACATAATCCATTTAATACATATACAAGGGATGAGCAGACATCTCTATTATGTAATAACTGAAACACAGGCTTATTATATACCTGTGTCTATATATGTAATATATAGGGTATAGGAGCACAGACTTTCACACAATCCACCACTCTCCACACTATCTCATAACACTGATACACTTGAACACATATATGTTGAAAAGATAAATAATCACCAATATTGCTTAAATATGTTTGTATTATTGAAAGAGGGACTTAAGCCTGCCTCTTTTATCAATACTTGTAATAAATAAATAAATAGAACAATTACTGATTATTTGTAGATAAAATTATTTTTTTTATCTCTATTAAGTACCAAAATGTTGAGGGAAGAATTGATATTAGTAACTCATCGTTTCTGTTCCATGTCTATGAGTGAAGATTATCTATTTTTATTTTGAAATAATTTTTTCCAATTATTTTTTAAAAAAATTTTGATCCATAGACTTGTTATGAATTTGTTTCATTATAACTACAGTATTTATAAATTCTGTAATTATTTGTGAACATTAAATATGTAAAGAATTTTTTTTTCCTAACAGCAAGCAAAAACAAATTGCAGGAAATATTTAAATACGAAAATAGAAATATTTAAATACGAAAATAATTATTTCCCCATAAAAAATAGTTTGATAATTTTTGTAAAGTATAATTAAATTATATTGAAATTCTATCTTGTTTGCCTTCGATATTATTTAAATATAGTATTTATGACAAATCTATATGCTGACCAATAAAAAAATTCCATAATCATTTACCAAAACAACGAATCTTCATTTTTAAAACAAAAAAATTTAAACAATGAAATTTTCCAACATCACAGATCACACTCAACATAAAGATATTGCTTTTGTATTTGGTGAGTCATCATTTAAACATAAAAACTGTTTTGCAACAAATTAAATCCTAATAGTAGAAAATAAACAAAAATAAAATTTTATATTCTTTTAATGAAATATGCAAATTTTAATCCAACAAAATAATTTAAGGAATCATTCTTGAAATAACTTTTCAGGTAGTCTGAATATACTGAAATTTATGTGATAAAATAAATGACATTCCTAGATTACTATTAGAAGGAAAAAGCATAAAATATTACTGATACATAATTAGAATCAGTTTTAAACTACATGCCATGTACAGCTTCTAAAAAAAAATTTTCAGGACTGCAAACTTTTATCTGGTTAATGAAAGATAATCAGTCAAATTATTTAACAGAGTAATGCAAAAGAATAAATATTTTTATTTAAAATCTATTTTTTTTAGAAATAGCAAATCAAGAATGAAAGTGATTAACATTTTAAAGAAGATTATTTATAAAACTTTCAACAGTTAATGAAAAATTGATTTAGAAAATTGAACAGTTTTTGATTTTAAAAAATAATGATTATTGTATCCATTAACTATCTTAACAATGAGTCATTTCATATGAAAATCAATTCACCATCTATTGAAAGATAACGGCAACATTTTTTAAAAAAGATTTTTAAAATTTTTTATATTTATTCTAATATTTTAATTCCAAAATTTTCTATAGTTGTCATGATAATTGAAATTTCAGCAAGTTGGATCATTTATAAACCCTAATATTTGCCTGAAGGTTTGTGGTGATGGTATTTTAGATGTGATAACATGTTGGATTATTTCCATCATCTATCATTAAACATCAAATGTCTAGAAAATTTCAAACTTTATTTACACATTTTAGATATGAATAAGTTGTTAGTAATACAGAAATAGACAGCACAGATTAGTAATTACCCAATATTTTGAATAGTTTTATTGTCTATTCTTCTTCAGATGCTTCTGATCATTTATCACTGGTCAGGTCAGCAATACCTGAAGAAGTGAGACAAACCAGCCTATTTGAAACAATGGACAATTATTAACCTGTGTTGTCTATTTGTGTGTTATTACTAATAAGTTTTTGTATCTGAAACGTTGAAATAAAGTTTAAAATTTTCTAGACATTCAACATTTAATAAAAGATGACTGAAATAGTCCAACATATTATTACAACTTTTAAACTCTGCCTTGATTATTTTCTATTATCCCTTGAACAAGCCAAATTGCAATGAAGATGGTTACAATGTAATTTCCAGCATTGGCATTACTGGCAGTCTGCTACAATATATTGTAATACTATAATTAATTATTAAAAATTTTTAAACTTTTAAAGCATAATTTTATACATTTATCATGTAGTGATATTTATTCATTCATATTTTACACACAAATGTTTTCAAATAATAAAGATTTCTTTCAGTTTCTGAAATGAAACTGCTGCTCCCGATAGTATTTGATAAAAAACATTTATTGTTTTGGATACTCCAACATCGGATATTCCACACCACCTGATGGCGCTGTTTCCATGCAAAAGCATATGCCATTTACAAGGCCACTCCAGTGACAGAATTACACTGTTGTTGTCAGCTGAATGGTGTTGTTTTAATATATGAAACAAATATTGCATTATGTAAACACAAAGTAGGCCTTTTTTTTGTTTAGTGGTTGTTTAAAAAAAATGGAAATATTTTAAAAAAAGTAAAGCAATAGACAAATATTTTGCTTGTTATTTTAAAACAAATGAAATGTTTAAAAAAAAATAAAAGAAGAAAGTGAAATGTTAAAGATTGTTTGTGTAAGTTAGGGGAAATAAATAATAAAAAAAATGTAAATAAAAAAAATACAGATGGAAAATCAAATCCAAACAACCTGCACCCGGTAACATTATATCTATTTGTTTTTGACTAGGACAGTGCCATTGAGCAGTGTAGATCATCCGATGTTGGACTACCCTGTTTTGTTTACAATGTAACTTTTTAATACTTACAAAAGTCAAATATAATTTTGTAGAATTTCTTCCATTTATAAATAAAAAATGTACCATGAAATCAAATGTATTATATTCTGATAAATATAATGGTTTAATAGTAAACTCAGCTAGAGAAAACAGGGTTAAAAATACTCTTGAAACTATTTTTAAAATTTTATTTAGGGATTTTTATCTAGTAATTTAATAACAATTATTTTTTTAAAATGTTGGGTTTACCTATCAAACAAGCTCTAATCTTAACTATTACATACTTTTCTATATTAGTTTAAGTTGAGATTTAACCAAGTAACATTTTTATTTTGTCTTGAAAAAACATGTCTATTTTAAAAATAAAATTTAAAGAACAGATATTATACAATTAATTAAATGAATACACCTTATTAATATAAGTGTATATTTCTTTGTATCTTTTTTAATTTGCCACTTAAGAGAAAATTGTCCAACTAATGATTCATGATTTTCACTTTTAAAATAAAAAACTGATAAAAAAGGTAACATTTGATCTTTATTGATAATAGTTTGTCATTGCATGCCACCATATTAACTCTTCTACCACCTGTTATGCTTCATCAGTATTTGGAAATCAAATATCAATTTTTGAAAAGCATTAAAAAAAATGCCATCTATGATACATGCATATTCCAGACTAATTTCTAGTTTATGACCTTCATCAGTGAGAAACCTTGAATCTGAGATCATAAAAAATGATGGTGATGTTATAATCAAAGAAAGACTTCTTACATGAAATTATTTTACTTAGTATTAAGAATCTGTGGGAGAATTATAGAATGCTTAAATTTGCAAAAAAAAAAAAATGTTATTAATAATCAATAAATAAGTTTATATAACATTTTTTATTATAACTTCTGATATATAAGAAAGTTCTTATTATAAAATTAATATTTCAAAGTTTACAATATATGAGTAAATTTAAAATTAATAACTTCAAAAATATAAATACTTTAAATGATCAAATTTCAATTTTGTTTTAAATTGATTAATTTTAATTTTAAAAATATTTACATACTTTATTTTTTAATTTTTATTTTACGATAATGATTATATATATTTTTAGTGGTATGTTAGTTTTCTGGAACATTTTATATTAAATATCGTAACCCTTATGTCTGAGTTTACAAGCATTGCTTTATTGTGAATATTTTTTGTTATTACATATAACAAAATATCAAGAGTCATGTATGTAGAATAAATTTTATATGTATTTTTAAAATGTAACAGTAAGTATAAAATTAAGATATATTATTATTTATTATTTTAAAAATGATATGTTTTTAAATAAAAGAAACATTGCTATAGAAATTAGTAACAAATGACTGGGGAGAAAATAAAAATAAAAACATTGTTATGGGAACCAACAGAAGATTTAAAAACTCATCTGCTTTTCAAGTAACTGTGAGAAAAATTGTAACGAACTTGGTAGACATGTTTTGTACTAGATAGAATTCAGTATAAAATTTTGTAAGTATTTTAAGTTATATCATGCATTTTATGAAGTAGAGAATCCTAGGGTGCTTTCCCTGACCTTTCCAGTAGTGTAACTGAATATAGAACTGTAGACAAAAATATGCCTTAAAAATTAATCTTGATTCTACTAATCTATTCCTCTTATTGAGAGCTGAAGAAATATTTGATAGTTAAAGGCTATAAAAAGAAAAGTAATCATCTAATGTGATTATCTCACGAAAATGCACTTCTATAAATTAATCTGTGAATCTGCCTATTTTAAATGCTTGGAAGTAAATTGCAATGGGAACTCTTGTAAGAAAACTGCCTCAGAAGGAACCAAAAAATCTAAATATTATATTTCCAGAAACCATTAACATTTAATGATTAATCCAAAATACACACGTGAGCACAAAGATATTAAAATAAATAAACTGAACTTTCCATAGATATCCTCAAAGAGATAGTAAGTTACAAAGACTTTCTCTCTCACATGTGATCATCATATAAGTATTTAATTGTAAATCTGTATATATTATTATTATTATTATTATTATTATTATTATTATTATTATTATTATTATTATTATTATTATTATTATTATTATTATTATTATTATTATTATTATTATTATTATCATCATCATCATCATCTAATATATAGGGTATATGAGCACAGACTTTCACACAACCCACCACTCTCCACACTATCTCATAACGCTGATACACTTGAACACATATATGTTGAAAAGATAAATAATCACCAATATACATATTTCATGCTGGACCAACTGATGATTGCTGGTTTAGCATGAAATATTGGTGATTATTTATCTTTTCAACATATATGTGTTCAAGTGTATCAGTGTTATGAGATAATGTGGAGAGTGGTGGGTCGTGTGAAAGTATGTGCTCATATACCCTATATATTACATATATAAACACAGGTGTATAATAAGCCTGTGTAATTCAGTTATTATTATTATCATATAATATTATTCTTTCATTAAAGTTATTATTTGTTGTTAATAATTTTGTGTCTGTCATTCCTCATTTGAACCAAGCTGATTATTTATTTTGTTAATGTAATAAATTATCAGGAGGAAAGGGGTAATGATCTGAAAATAATTGAATGTGTATCCAAACATGTTTTTATGCATATTCAGTTTGATAATTGCTTATAACCTGGTACTGACTTGTCAATTAAAAATAAATTATATGCAGTCACTCCACTTTGTACATGGTTGCCCTTTAGTAATCTTAAATTTCCCTAAACAAAAATTAAATTTGCTGAATATTGTAATTGGTTTTTATTATTTAAGTGTTAACTGAATTCATTACCAATTACTATTTAATAGGGCACTTACCATTACATTCAAGGGCTAGTCCAGAATTATCATGATTAAAACAAACAGGGATTGAACCCAGTTTAGTTTTAAAATATATATTTTTATTATTATTAAAATTCTGAAAAATATAAATGAGTTATTGAAATATGGAAGATTAATACTTGGTCAAATGAGAAATATAATTAATTATTTTGTTATAAATAAAGATAAATTAATAAACTCAAAGATGTCTTACACAAAAATAAAGATAGAAATGGATTGCTAGTGATAATAATAATATGTTAGTATATAAAATAAGGCATTAAAATTAAAGTACATTACAGTTCTAGAAAGGTTGAATGGTGGTAAAAGGGATGAGCATTCTAATGATTAAATAAATAAAAGAAATATTAGAGTTTTATATCGTTTCTAAAAAAAAAAGTGTTATAGAAGGTTAGTAGCTATTTTTTTAATATAAATTATATAGATGCTCATTCGACCTAAAGCAAAAATAGAAACTCAGGAAAGTAAAACTGATACTCATAACAATGAGTTTAAGAATATTATAATGAACATATTCCTAGAATTGAATAAAAAAGTTGAAAAACCAAGTAAGTATCTTAAAGCAAATAAAGAGAACACGAAACTCATGATTAAAAAACAAAATAAAGAAATTAAAGTGAATATGGAAAGCATGTTTAAAAAACAAAATACAGAAACTAAAAAGAATATGGAAAGCATGTTCACAAAACATAGAGACCAAATGAAAAAACAAAATGAAGAACTAAGAGAACAAATGAAAAATTTGTTTACAGAAATAAAAGATAATAGAACCCAGCTGATACGGAAATAGAAAAATAATAAAGCTAATTGTGATATAATTTTTAAACTACCACAGATAGATATATCTAAGTTAGATGAAGCAGGTAAAACTAGTGTAAAATGCAAGGCTGCATTAGTTAAAATTGTTCTTTATATTGATAATCTAAATAATTTTAACATAGAAGCCTTAGATGGTGATACTTACATGATAGTTGCATGTATACATGAATTTACATACAGTAAAGATAGGAGTGAAGAAATGTATGATTTGAAAAACAAATTAATTATTTAAAAAATGGATGATCAAGCTCTTTACTCAAGTCAAATATAAAAGTAATTTGTTTGATAGGGTATATAATAAAACTATGAGAGAACTACCTAGATTCAAATTTAGAAGACAAAAAAGAAGAGATCCAGAGCTGAGGCAAATAATTAAGCTAGGTAAATGGTTCAGTAAGCTCAAGAGCTCATTATGTGAGTATAAGTACAAAATGTAGAACTAGAAAGCACAAAATGAAATATTCATTTTTTTTTTCTAAAAATAATCAAGTTACTATATTATAACTAAAAGGTATTACAGGTCATTCTGAGTGAGGGCCTGCATATTGTTTAAAAAATATTTAGAGAGAGGCAAGGTTTAATCCATCTATGAGTAAGGATGACCTCTAAGTTGATGACACTGGATTTGTTACTGGGTATTTGTTAGAGGAGAATGGAAAAATAATTTATAAAATACACACTACTACTTAGCATTGGAGGGGAAAAATGACTAGTTTTTAAAAAAAAGTAAATTGTACTATTCAAATTCTAAAACAATAGTTAAGAAAAGATCATGGCAAATGATCCAGATATAATAATGATATTCCATTTAATGTTGAAAGGTTTTCCAAATTATTGTGTCATATTTAAATTATTTAAATATTTAAATGCAAATTTAATATTCTACTTTCCAACAATGTCAATAAATAAATAATTAAAGATAAACATCAGAGTTCAACATTTAAATGATATCGCACTATGCTTTGCATTGTTGATTAAGCATGTAAAGGAAAATACTAAGTAGTTTAAACCAAAATTAATTTTATGAGTCTATTAATAATTGATCACGTTGCTTTCTATCTTGGTGATGATTGAAGAGTGTTTCATTGTTTTGAGGTTGTTATGTTTTATTGATAGTGCAGAGTATTTATATGAACCCTCTTCCAAACCATATTATTTTTATAGTTGTCAGTTTCTAAGTCTCCAAAGTGAGCTAGGCATAGTTTTATATTTATCAGCCTCTCAGTCTCAAAAGTGAGCCAGACATTTTGATATTTATTAGCCTCTAAGTGTCATAGTAGAATAAGGCTTTATTTAAAGGATTTTTTCATCATTTGTGCTCAAAATAGTTTTTTTGGTATTCATATTGTATGACATATGGTTAGTGGTAGATTTCCTTGTTCATCCTAACATTTCAGGCAAATGATCAGGTCCAGTAATAATTTTAATTGAATTAATATAAATACCAATGTACCAGGTTTGCAAAGATGAAATTGTTATATTTATACCATCTTGCAAATCCATTTCCAAAGAAGTATGGATAAGTATGACATTGCTGTAAAATTGAAAGATATTGTCTTTTTATGTAGAAATAAAACAGTGATATTAATGACTCAAACAACTCTATGTTATTCCTAAATGGAGGAGGGGCATGTAACCATCATGTCTAAGTTTGTAGGTGTTGCTTCATGTGAATATTTTTCATTATTATGTATAACAAAATATCAAAAGTCATATATTGTACCATCAAACATGTTGACCCATCTAACTGTATCAACATTGTGTTGGCACATAATAATTTTGTCTAAAATTATTGAAATAAAAATTATTTGTAAAAAAAAAATAGTATGTAAAAGTTTAAGAGTTTTTTTTTATTATTGCAGTTTGTTTTCGAAACGTAAAATTAGAAGTCAAAGAGTTTTTTATTATTAGTTTTTGAAATAAAAGTTATAATTAATTAATTAAAAGAGGGAAGGGGAGTTGGCTTTAGAAATGTCAAACTAAAAATTTTAAGTTTAAAGAGTTTTGCTAGAAACAATTAATTCATAGTTATGTAAAATTAAAAAAACTTAAAGAGTTTTTTTTTATTATTATTAGTTGAAATATAACTTAAAGTTTAAAAATATAAATCTCTTTTTATATAAGTTAGAAAAAAAAGGTCATCTTAAAAACTAAATAATGAATGATTGTTAATAAAATATACATGTGCGTAAATGACGAATGCTTGTTAATAAAATATATATGTCCGATTATAAACATTGCATAAATACATGCGTGTTAAAATGAAATAAAGAAAAATTATATTTAAAAACACAGCGATGACTTCTAATCAAAAATGTAAAAACAACACGTTTGCGATGGCTGATAATTGATATCTCCAACAACAGGATTAAAAGCTTATCTCAAAGAAATACAATTAAAACAAGAAAAGAACTTCGACAACAGATATAACTGGAGGATATCAAAATGACAACATGTCTTGTGTATAAATAGTCAATTTTTATCAGTCAGTTCAGTTTTAGTTTTGATCAATCAATTTATGAGTTCAATTCATTAATCAGTCATGCAGTGTTAATAGCTTCATCAGAACATATGATGAACTTCAAACATTGTCCAAATACCAGTACTCTGCCTGAGATGAAGTAACAGCTGCCCAATAAGTGAGAGCTGCCTGAGTATTTACTGTTTTAATAATAATAGTGCCACAAAATAAATAACTGTTCTCAACCTTAATAAAAAAAGTAACTAGGATTGTCAATCAACAGGAATCCTCCGCAGAAGTGTAAAACCAGCCGGCTAATAATAAAACAACTCGGAAACACACTGGAAACACAGGAAGCAATCAACCAAAATCTTCACACTCCAAAAACTTAGGTATTTAATAACTTTCTTATTTCCATTTTATAAATTCAAAGTAGTCATTGCCATCCATAAAGCCTCCAGAGTCAGTAGTAAAGTAATTCTACAATGCATAAAGAACTATTGATGTGCATGTTGGTTTGAATGCCTTATATTTAATATTTATCATACTATTTAATACTTTGTCATTTAATGTTGTTAAATTATATTTTCATGTGTAATTAAAATGTGTGTACATGGTCATATATAAGTACCTCATATCTTGTACCTCATTTTCAAAGTGTAAGACAAAATGGACAATTGATACATCCTGCCATTCGCAGCGATCTTTTTTGTCAAAGTCTGGTCAAGAAAACTGGCACCTGAAGCTTCGGTTTTCATACATGTAAGTCAGTAAAAGCCAGCGAATCTGCATCCTTCTCGTTCCAAAAGATCCTTGCATCACAAAAAAGTGTTGTCCTCATGGTCATTATCCTGGACTAGGATCATTATAAACAAAGCAAAACTCTCCATATAGTATTACCACTCTGTGCCAACAAGATTAATCAATGAATGCCAGAAGGCCTTTGCATAAAATCCCTATCTAATGCCTTCTGGCATTCATTGATTACTCTGGTTGGCACGGGGTGGCAATACTGTATGGAGAGTTTTGCTTTGTTTATAAACAATTTTGTGCTAGTATAAGATAGTGATCATGTGAGACTAAGATCATTGTAAGCAATGTTTCCAGCATCAAAAGAAGTAAAGTATAATTGAAGATTGCCCTTAGCATGTAAAGTATCAGATATTAGAAAGTAAACTTAGAAAAATAATAAATAATTTCAGAATAAAAAATTCAAGTTCTCAGAGATAAAATGGTCAAAAATGATGCATTTTACTCTCAAACAGAGGGGGGTGTAATGTACCAACATTGTGTTGGCACATAATAATTTTGTCTAAAATTATTGAAATAAAAATTATTCGTAAAAAAAAAATAGTATGTAAAGTTTAAGAGTTTTTTTTTTTATTATTGCAGTTTGTTTTCAAAACATAATATTAGAAGTCAAAGAGTTTTTTATTATTAGTTTTTGAAATAAAAGTTACAATTAATTAATTAAAAGAGGGGAGGGGGTTTGCTTTAGAAACGTCAAACTAAAAGTTTTAAGTTTAAAGAGTTTTGCTAGAAACAATTAATTCATAGTTACATAAAATTAAAAGAAGTTAAAGAGTTTTTTTTTTATTATTATTAGTTGAAATATAACTTAAAGTTTAAAAATATAAATCTCTTTTTATGTAAGTTAGGAAAAAAAGGTCATCTTAAAAACTAAATAATGAATGATTGTTAATAAAATATACATGTGCGTAAATGACGAATGCTTGTTAATAAAATATATATGTGCGATTATAAACATTGCATAAATACATGTGTGTTAAAATGAAATAAAGGAAAATTATATTTAAAACACAGTGATGACTACTAATCAAAAATGTAAAAACAAAACGTTTGCGATGGCTGCTAATTGATATCTCCAACAACAGGATTAAAAGCTTATCTCAAAGAAATGCAATTAAAACAAGGAAAGAACTTTGACAACAGATATAGCTGGAGGATATCAAAATGACAACACGTCTTATGTATAAATAGTCAATTTTTATCGGTCAGTTCAGTTTTAGTTTTGATCAGTCAATCTATGAGTTCAATTCATCAATCAGTCATGCAGTGTTAATAGCTTCATCTGAACATATGATGAACTTCAAACCTTGTCCAAATACCAGTACTCTGCCTGAGATGAAGTAACAGCCTCACAATAAGTGAGAGCCACCCATAATAGTCCCATGAAATAAATAACCATCCTCAACCTTAATAAAACAAGTAACCAGGATCACCAATCAACAGGAATCCTCCACAGAAGTGTAAAACCAGCCGGCTGATAATAAAACAATTCAGAAACACATTGGAAACACAGGAAGCAATCAACCAAAATCTCCATGCTCCAAAAACCTAGGTATTTAATAACTTTCTTATTTCCATTTTATAAATTCAAAGTAGTCATTGTCATCCATAAAGCCTCCAGAGTCAGTAGTAAAGGAATTCTATCAATGCATAAAGAACTATTGATGTGCATGTTGGGTTGAATGCCTTATATTTAATATTTATCATACTATTTAATACTTTGTCATTTAATGTTGTTAGATTATATTTTCATGTATATTTAAAATGTGTGTGCATGGTCATATATAAGTACCTTAAATGTTTATGTTAATTAAAAAATATCTAAAGTAGTTTAAAACTTTAATAATTAATGTTAATTAAAATAAACTGTCTTTTAAACTTAAAGCTTTATTTTGTCAGTCAATTCTTTTTGCCACTGGTTAAGAAATAACTTGTTATTGAATTAAAAAAATAGACTGAGCTAGTTAAGGGATTTTTTGAGCACTGGATTATGGGCCTACTGTCTGAACATGTTAGTTTTAGACTAGCTGGTGCCCAGGGTTTACTCTGAAACAAATAAAGTGTTTGGATAGTAGGGATTTGAATCTAGGAGTCGAGGTGGGCCACAATCTAAATGTGATCATGTTATGTGTTGCATAGTTTAGTCTGATCATGGGTATTATTGACAGCTCTGCTATCAATAGTATTCTCCACTCTGCTCGAACGTGCCAGTTCATTCACGTCATCTTTATAATATAAAATTATAAATTTATTATAAATAAGGTTGAAACCCAGCTAACTAAGCTTGCAGAGTAAGTGTGATCATTCAATGGATGGAACATGAGCTGGAACTCAAAAAATGTACTTCAAACCCAGTCAGGCCTGAGATTTAGGTCAGGGACCAACCTGGATTTGAACTCATTCCCTAAGCCCCAAATCAAACACCTAATGATTAGTATATAAAGATGACACACAAGAATTTATTCTTAAGTCGGGCCCACTAGCAGAGTGGAGAAGGCAATGAGACTTGCATATTAATTACATCAAGACTTAACTAAAATAGGTATTCGATAAATTAGGAATCATGGTATGTATTTAAATTATTAACCAAGGGTTTAAAACCCATTCATGAATTTGATAGCAATGCATATGCATGGTTGGATGTGTGGAAATGGAGAAAAGATAATTCGAACCACTCAAATAAGTTAGACAATAAAAATAGTTTAATAATATGATAAATTGATTATATGCATTAGTATGTGCATGAATGAGCAGTCTACTAAGTGGTAGATCATGCCAACAGTTTTCATATGCTCTTTTATTGACTAAATAATATATATAAATGAATATACATCTTTAGTGGGTATGGTATTAAGATGTCAATCATTATAAAATATTGCATAACATTGTTAATAACACTTTTATCTATGGATCTGAAATGTGGTGACCAACATATAACTTCAGGGAGTGTTTTCAGATTTATTACATATATAATAAAACTATTTTCACGCCTTTGTGGTCATGAAAGTAAATAAAATACTTTTTGAAATTACATTTTGTTACGTATTAGGATGTTTACAAAAGATTCTTTTAGTTGACATTTGGAAGTAAGAACACTTTATTTTCCACAAGGTATATACTCTTAAAATACAGAAATAAATTACGATGGTGGGTCTGTATAACAAGACTAAAATAATATTATTAATTAATGATGCTAGTTATATTTGGAATTCATATATATTTGAGCAAAACACAATTTTAATATCACAACATTAAAACTAGGTCATGAAGCAAAAAATAATAATGAACTAAGAAGTGGCAGCACTGACATGATGGTGGGGTGATAAAAAAAATAAAGGTTGTGCTTCTGGATGAATGAAGGCTAAGACCCCATTTTAGGTCAGTGCTTAGAGAAATATAGTTAGGCATGGTATGGGCCAGACATACTGGATTCACTGATGTGCAGAGGCCTTTTATATGGAGAAAGTCCCGGGAAGCTCAACTATCCATGGGACAGAACATGAAGAGAAATCCATGGGTTTGATCCTGTTGCAAACCCCAGATTAGAAGCACGTATATATAATCACAAAAGTCAGCCAAATGTCAGTAACACAGTACAAAGAAATGTCTCTAACTACATGAAGTAATATTTACTGCTTTAAAATAAATGACCCTCATTTTAATGCTATAATTATACAAATAATACGCTGATCTGGTATTTTTCTGCCAGCTCATAATCATACATATATATGCACACATATTTTGTAAAAATAAAATATATACATTGTAATAAACTTATTTTATTAGAAATAAATAAACACGCACATATATACTTTGTTAAAATATAAATATCGTTTTATAATACATAATTTTAAAAAAATAAATTAACACTTAGTTTTAAAATGGGAATTTAAGAAGTTAAAATAAATTAGATCAAGATCTTGCTTATTGATAAAAGTTTGTCTTTTGTTTAGTCTTTAAAAAAAATTCTTAAAGATAGAAAGTAAGAGAAAGCAATTAGTTCTATTATTGGGACTTTGACAGTGAAGGTATTTTTATGCTATCTATTACGCTGATCAATTGGAATGTTTCTTTGGAATTTTACAATAAAATATGAAATAAAAGAAGAGAATATTAAAGATGTGAACTGAGACTTTGGAAGAAAAAAATATAATTACGGACTTTCCTTTTGTTTAAAAATTAATTAGATTTCTGCCAAAGTCAATATCTAATCTATAAGTTTCAATTTGGCTCAGATTGTTGAATAGTAAAGACCTAAAAAGTGCAAGGAGAAAATGTTGAACGGCTAGAGCTAACAGAACTTTCCCTTTTGGGAACCTCTTGCTATTGCCACCTGGAACTGCCTTGTAAATGCCGGACAGAGAGAGCTAGCCGAGGAGAAAGGACTGGAAGACGACACGGACAAACCACGAAGAATATAGAGTGAAATATTCCACCCACACAGGATCTACACTGATCAATCAGGATAAATTTTTTTTTTGTTGTAATTTCAAGAGACATTTGCGTAATAGGTTTAAAAAAAAAAAGAAAGAAAAGCCTTCACTTCAAATATCTCAAAGTTTCAGCAATAGAAAGGGAGGGATATAGTCTTTAAGTAGATGTACTTACTAATTTAAATTAACCCACATTATATTGTTTTTTTTTTATTATTTAATTTTTTGTTACGGCCTATTAATTAAACTTACCTTTAGTTTCTATGATTGTTGTTCGTATAATGTATAGATAGGGATAAGAAAAATTGTATACTCGATCTAAGAACAAGTAAAAGATTTAGCATTAGAAAGAGGAGGTTTGAGTGCTTTATTTTTAACAAACGCACTCTTATAGTAAGTCACCCTGGAGTTCACTCATAGATATATACCATGATATTTGATGAAATATTGTATAATTGGTAAAGTGACGGCGCATGATCCTTCGAGAATGATACATGCTAAATCTTGATTAGAAAGAAAAAGGATCGGGAGGGTTTGATTTGACAAATGCAAGGAAAGGGAATAACCAACAAATAGAATAAAGGTTAATAAATATCTCAACAATATTTAAGCGTTGATCTGTTTTGTTTCTTTTTTAGTTATTATAATTAATTCTTATCTTTCATTTTGTAGTCTTTTGGTCTGTTAAAAAGAAAATAATTTTAAGGTTTGCAATTGGTGATTGCCGTTCGTAAATAAATTAACTATTATTATAGAAAATTTTATAATACGGTCTAGGCAGAAATGTTTAGTGGCGCCCTTGAATGGCCACTGTACATTGCAATCTCGTAAAATTTAAGAGCGTAAATGTTTTTTTTACAATGCTATGACTTAATAATATATGTATAGAGAGAAGATTTAATTTAGTAAAAGAAACATTAAAATTTACACTCTCCTTCCTTTTCTGCTATTTAAAATGATTCAATCTCACCTTCGTGGATTTTATAATAATTGGGATACTTGAGTATTTGATATTTTAAGAGTATAAAAAATAAAGTAAAAACTAATGGTTATATAGAGAAACAAATAATAGGTTACCCTTTCAGAATTGATTAAAAACATTTTAAAATATTTTATAGCATTAATTACCTTCAGTGATTGAGTTATCCCAATTTGAAGATACATAAATAATTTTATACTAAAACTAATAAATACATCATGTTCTGAGGGAACATTAATAACCTCAATTCATCAAGGTTTAATTTAAAAAAAAAGGATTTTAGAAATTAAGGTTGCCAGGTTGCTTTAGATTGGCATATTAAAAATAGTAAAGAAAAATACACAATTAAATAATGAATGCGTATAAATAAATGACCACACCAAAGTTAAAGAAAGTTGGAGCATATGAGAGAGAATTAGATTTATAGAAATTATTTGAGAGCAAATTACATTTTTATGTAATAGAAATATACAAAGTTAAATAATTCATAAAGAAAACTTGATAGTAGAATTCAAGATTAGTTAGGCTAGATTTAGTTTCAAGTGGTGGCATAAAAATAGTTACCTTGCACAATTTTAAGAGTCCATTATAAAAGTCTGGCTCGTGCATGGCAGTTAAGAGATCAATGTAAGTTCTTTTTGGTGACAGCAAGTTTCTATTCAGCATTCCAGAGTTCTCATTTCAGGCTCTTCCTTCATTTCAGGGCAGCAGCAAGATGGCACCATAGCGGGAGACAAAGGGTCAGAAAGGGTGATTGGTTTTCTACTCATTCATCATCTTAAATTTCAGAGTGGAATGGAGTATAGTGGCAACACAGTTTTCTCAGCAATAACTCTTTTTTTGGTGTTCAAAATCAGTCTGTTTTATATCCCACTCAGGTATTTGTGGAAAACTTTTAATTTTAATCACTAGCTCAAAACACAATCTTCAATCTCAAAGAAATACTATGTTTTCTTTGTCCATTGTTTTTGAAGATGCAATCATTAGATAATGTTCCAAAAATGTATTCAAATCTATTTCCAGATTGGAAATAGATTTGACAAAACTGTTTATAACAAAAGTACAATCCATTAATTTTATTCCTTTTTTATTTTTAGTAAAACCTTAATTAAAATATTCTTTCCCAAAACTGAAACAATATTGTGTTTCCAATCCTTTAATTATTTCTGAACAATTAACAGTTGCATCTTCCATCTTGGATTTTACATAAATATCTACTTTAATAAAAAAAAAAATTAAAGACAAGTTTTATAAACATACAATAAAATATTTATATTATTAGTATTTCGTTAGTATATATATATGCTTCCATAGTGTATATATATATATATTGTAACAGAATATAATATTCCGTTACATTATTTTAAAATGAAAATAAAAAGATCGTAAATAAAAATTGATTTATTAAAAAAAAAAAACTTAAAAACTGAAAATTAAAAGTTGTTTAATATATATATATATTGTCACACAGATGGAAAACTTAAACTATTTTAAGAAAAAGTATTTGAAAGTATTTTTTTTTTGTAAAAAAGTAAAAATATAAAGATTGATATTTTAAAAATAGAAATAATGTTGATTTCTATAATCTTAGAAAATGGAAATGATTGTTTTATTAATTAAATGATTGTTCAAAAGCAAACTAACCCTTGAGGCACTTAAAATAAATTAAATGGTAAGAGAATACAAAGAAATTAAATGACCAATGCAAACACCAGAAATGTCAGCACGGACCATAATTGAAACACCAGAGGATTAGTGACATCTTGCAGGTTGAATCCAAAGATTGGATGATAAGAGACTAATAAAAATATAAAAGCCAAATTATTATTATAATTGGGATCTGAGAGCTGACTATGAATACATCATTATAACTAGCTATATTGCAGATTTTCACGATGTGGAAGTCTGCAATAAATTTAATTTTCCGGACAACCAGCTGAGGCCTATTGATGACAGTTCCTGACCAAATTTATGGCAAGTAGCGGTTTCATTTCAAAGAAGGACAAAATCTACAAAAGTGATCATGAAGATGGACTCCTAAATCTACTCAATCCGTAAAGTATGAACTCTTGTGTCTATCTAATAAGAACTTTTCTAAAATTGCAATTAATAGCTGAAAATAAGAACTCTTATCTGACTTAAAGAATGCAAATTCAATTATTAATATTTTTTATGCAGATGTTTAAGCAATCATTTCCATTTCATTTTTTTTGTGTGTGTGTATTATGTTTTAACTAAAATGTATTAAATTTAAAGTTGGGTGTAGATAGCTGCATGGATAAAGATTAATAACTATGTTTAAATTCGTTTATGTTTAATTTAAGGGATTTTAATTTCAGGCTATTTGTTTCGTAGTTAGGGCAATGCTTGTGGAGGGATATATGGGTGTTTATATTAATGTAATGTGAAGCGTGTTTAGCATACAGGGCAACGTGCCCAACTGAATGCATGACCCCAAAGAGGCAGTCATATCGTTGAAATGGTCGCAGATGTATTTCCTGCACCATTGACCCCTTCTAGCTCTATGGACAGGGATTTATAAGATGGCAGAAAGACCGCTCTCCCCCATACGTAGCACTCTTTAAAAAAATTATATACATGATTCCTTAGTCAGGCAGATGCACTTTCCTGTTCTGGACACGGATCATTTCCTTCAAATAATATCATGCTGTCAGATGCACATTCCTGTCGGCATGGTTTTATGCTAGCATCTTCATATTACATTGGTTGCAAATATATATCTGGAAGCTGACATTGGGTTGGCTACGAACTTTTAGTCTGAGATTGAATGAATGTTTTGATAAGTTTTTAAGTGAAAAAAAATCTATGTAGACTATCTATACTCAACATGCTAAAGTAAAATATAATTTAAATATCCATCTGTGCAATCTATTTAAATAGTAATTTGAATTTAAATTAAAAAAAAATATTAATGTTAAAATCTAAAAATAAATTTATTCCTCAATTTTAAATGTGCGTTAATAAAAATCTATTTGTGTGTTAATTACTGGCAGTGGCTTCTTTTATTTTATTGTTTTAAATATTAATATATTTTGAGAATCTAAATCTATTAAAACTTATAAAAATGTTTAAATCTCTGCTACTCTATGAGCTAGTGACATTGGGCAAATGGTCAGAATAATATATATAAAAATTTTTTTTGAATCTTAACTTACATATCTGCCTACTATATAAATTTTTCTAGGTTCAAATGCCTAGATGGCGCCCTCGTACGGCAGATACGGTAAGGCTCATTTCAGTGACCGTTAAAATATATATATCTGAACCACACCTATGTACTTTAATAGAGAAAAAGATTAATAATAAAAATGTTATTAAAAAGTTAAATTTATAAGTTTTAGGCATGCTTCTCAGAAATATATACATGAAATATACATACATAAATAAAAGAGGAGATGGGACACAGGGTTTGAATTTAGGTTAGTAATTTCCAAATGGGTAGAACCATGAAGCTCAATCTTGGGCTAAGATTGACTGCTTCAATATATAGAATAAATTTTATATGTGTTTTTAAAAATATAGTAATAAGTATAAAACTAAGATATTTATTATTTTAAAATAATATTATAATTTTAAATAAAAGAAACAGAAACCAGTCATAAGTGAATGGGGAGAAAATTAAAATAAATATATTTCTATGGGAACCAACAGAAGCTTCCAAAACTCGTCTGTTTTTCAAGAAACAGAGGGAAGAATTGTAGCAAACTTGGTCGACATGTCTTATATTAGAAAGAACTTAATATAAAATTTTATAAGTATTTTAAGTTATATTATACATTTTATGGAGTAGAGAATCCTCCAGGATGCTTTTCTGACCTTTTCAGCAGTGTAGCAGAATATAGAACTGCAAACAAAAATATGCCTTAAAAATTAATCTTGATTCTGAATGCTGAAAAAATATGACAGTTAATTGCTATAATAGGAAGACTAGTCATCTAAAGTAATAATCTCATGTAAATGTACTTTTATAAATTAATCTGTGAATCTGCCCATTTTAAATGCTCAGAAGAAAATTACAATGGAAACTCTCATAAGAAATCTGCCCCGGAAGGAACCTAAAGAATTAAAAATATTATATTGCCAGAAAACATTAAAATTTAATGATTAATGTTCATGTTCCCATGCTTATGGATACAAAATGTACATTTGAGCTTACAAAGATGTTAAAATAAATCAAGCGAACTTTCTATAGATATCTTCAAAGTGATTTTAAGTTACAAAGATTTTTTCCCTCTCACACTGATTATCATATAAGTTTCTTAATTGTAAATATATAAATAGATGTTTTTAATTATCATTACTATCATATGATACTATTCTTTCATTAAAGTTATTGTTTGCTGTTAATAATTTTGTTCTTCATCCGAACCAAGATGATTATTTATTTTGTTAATGTAATATATTATTAGGTGGAGGAGGATAACCATCAGGAAATATAATTGAATGTGTATGGAAACTTGTTTTTATGCACATTCAATTTGATCATTGTTTAAGACTGGTACCAATATATCAATTAAAAATAAATTGTACATATTCACTCCACCTTGTTACAATCACCCTTTAGTTATCATAAATTCCCCTAGACAAAAATTTAATTTGCCAAATATTGTTATTGTTTTTATTATTTAATTGTTAACTGAATTCATTACCAATTGTTATTTAATAGGATGCTTACCATTATATTATATATATATATGTGATCTCATATTATCCTGAAAAATGTATCTTAAACAAATGGATGTAAAGATAAATATATCATTTTTCAGCACTGGAACAACAAAATAATTTTAGGGTCTTAGTTACCCAAACTTTATTAAGTAGCTAATAATAATATAATGTAGCCATCCTGGATAATTACAAAATTTGTTTAAAGAAACAAAGATAAAAAGATTAATAATAAATTCAAGAGTTTATTTTACCCTGCATAACAATAATATTAATGGAATAGGATTAATAAATCAACTGCCAATTTTCTATTTGAACATAAAGCCAATCTTGATAACTTAACAATTCAAATCTTGGAAGATAAACAATGTATACATATATTTTTACTTCTGTAGTTCTGTAAGCATGTTACTTCTTACACACATCACTTGAGCTAGTCTAATTAGATTTTGATTGGACTTCATTTCCACTATTAATACTGCACAATTATTTTGAACTAGTTTGTTTTAAACTCTTGCTTTTTTTTTCTTCTTCACATAACTACTTCTTCTTTAGATTCAGGTTAACCATTTCTCTTTCTGACTACCTTAGAAGTTTAGAAGGCATTTTATTAACTTTGTTAATTTGCATAAGGTTAGACTTTATTGAAATGCAAAATTAGCCTGTTGATTCTTGCAGTAAACTAATTTTCTTTTCAGCATATCATTATTATTTCTGGACTGTTCTAACATGTCTATTCTGACTGGCCTATACATACACATACAACTTTATTAATAAAGGTTTATATACACAGCCATTCAGTGTACAATATCTCTCCAGAAATAAGCATAATTTTATTCACAAATAAATCTTATATTATTGCTTTATTTACAATGTAATCTTGTAACTTGGTCAGTTTTTCTCTGCATTTGGGTAAGACTTGTATGTGGTCGATATCTTTTTTCATCTTGATTTGTTGTTGTTATCTTTATTCTTCTTACTGTTTGATTATCTCTTCTTGTTCATAATTTGATTCTATAGTTTCATCTATCTGTGCTTTTAAGTTTGTGTTAACAGAAACATCAGTCTTATTATTCTTTAGTTCTATACATGAAGTAGTAACTATATTCTCTAATATTTCGTCTGTCATTCTTTTATGGCATCTTAAAACTCTCTCACTTTCTAACTTTGTTTCACGTGTTTGTGCAGACACAATTTTACTAATTATTCCCAGTAGCCATATATTCTTAATTACATCTCTAATCCATTGTAAAGTATACATTTTCCAAATCTTCATCTTTTTTTTTTTACTTTATCTGGAATTAAACTAGATAAGTGTGTTCTCACACATCGTTTCATTAATAATTCTGCCAAAGTTTTCTTCATAGCTGAACTAAATATTCAGTCCTGATATTCTTTAACTGATAACTTCACTAACTTCTGGAAAGCTTTATAACTTCTTACAGTTTTTCCAATACCACTATGTATGTTCGGCTACCAAATATATGAATGAGCTTGTTCCTTCATACGTGCAATTCATATGTGTTCTTTGTGTAGCAACTGTAAAACACATATTCTGCCTTCAGGTAAAATCATTTCATAGTCCATAATAAGAATGCATTAATGGCAAGTTGATAAAATCTCCCAGACATTCCAAATTTCTGTAGATAAATTATTTGGTCTTTTCCTGAAGGTTTGTGATGATGGTCCTTTTGCTCTATTTATATATTGGACTATTTCCATCATCTAATATTAAGTATTGAATCTCTTTAAAAAAATTTAACTTTATTTAAAAATTGTAGATGACCATCTGCTTTTTATCCAATTGTATATGGCACTATACATTTTATTCTTTATATTCTTATACAGCAATGGAAGTTTATTTTGGACATATATTTTTTACTATTTATTTGCTTGAAGGTTTGTGATGATGGTATATTAGATGTGCTAATATATTGAATTATTACCATCATTTATCAATAATTGTTGTATGTATAAAAAGTTTTAAATTTTATTTAAACTTTTCAAATACAAACTTGTTAATAATAACACACAAATAGATAACAGAGGTTAGTAATCTGAGTTCTCTATATATTGTCTGTTATTATTAACATGTTGTTTGTATTTAAAAAGTTTAAATAAACTTTAAATTTTTTTAAATATTCAACAATTACTGATAGATGGTGGAAATAGTTTAACATATTATCACATTTATTTTTTATTGTAATAGTTTTAACATGTATTTTACTTATTCCCCAAACATTGACATTCTTCATTGATCCCTTGCCTTGATTTCCTATTCAATGGTAAATCAATTTCAGACTTTTGAAATTTGTTACTGCAAATCTTTATTTTTAACAATTTTAGACATATCATTGCTTTCTTTCAACTTCATCACAATTGTAAATTTCTTAAACACTTCTTTCCTCAATTTACTTTTTACTAGTAAATCCTTTTTTCTTTGCTGTTTTCTATTGCAGATCTTTGCCAAATGACTTGTCATTCTGCAGATAAAACATAACTTTTAAAGAAACACATTTTTTAATATGGATCCTTCTTTGCAACAATAATAAATCTTGGGCTCCTTTCTATCAAATTTATCTATCGTCTGTGCATTATAATATTTATGTATTTGGTTTAGCTTCTTCATTCACAATTTTAAATTCTTGCAAATACTATAAGATAGTTTCATATGCTATCCTCCATTCAATAGCAGTCTTATATATTAGTGTTGATTCATTTAGAAGCATTTTTCTAAACCTAACATCTTTGATACCCCAAAGTAACTGGTCCAATAATATCCCATTAATATAATCCTTGAATTTGCAATCCTTCATCAAAGTCCATAATATTAAATCATATAGTTTCATTTTGTGATTGCATCTTACCACAGAAATAAAGATGTACTTTGATGTTATTAGTTTAAAATAGGCATTTAGTTTTATTAATAACTCTTCATATGCAATTTTTTTCAGGCTGCTTCAGATCACATAAACAATTTGTCAAATTTAAGATATTATGACATCTATAGTAAGGAGGCAACTTTCAGTTTATTGCCAATTATTCCATTCACAAGCAACTATTTATTCACGTAGCTCATGTATATCTGCCACTGTCCCAAATTCAAAGGTTATTGTTAGATTGTTATGCATATTTCCTGAATTATCCTAAGCACTAACATGTACTTTCAGGTTGTAAGGCTGCAGCATAATAATTTTACAGCTATCCATTTTTTACTGCATCACAGGTTACTCCAATGACGTGCCAATTAATGTAACTAGGCCAAACAATATCCTGGTAGCTGGATAATTATATAATTAATTTAAAGAAACAAACACAAAAAGATTAATAATACATTCAAAAGATTTATTTTATTCTGAATAACAATGATATTAGTAGAATAGAATTATTAGATCAACTGGCAATTTGCTAGTTGAATATAATATCAATCTTGATCACATAACAGTTCATATCACAGAAGAGAAATAATATATACATATATCTTTACAACTGTAGTTTTACAGCATCTTACTGCTCACATACATCTCCTGAGTTAGTCTAGATTTTAATTGGAAATTGTTTCCTCTGCTAATATTGCACAATTAGTTTTCACTCTAAACTTAGTCTGCTTTCAACTCTTGCCTTTTACCTCTCCTTCAGTTTACTACTTCTTCAGATTCAAGTTAACCACTTCTCTCCAACTACATTAGAAGTTCAGCAGACATTTTATCACCTTTGCTAATTTGCATAAGATTTGACTTTATTGAGATGCAAATTAGTCTGTTGTTTCTTGCAGCAAATTAATTTTCTTTATCTGCCTACCGTTATTATTTCTGGAGTGTTCTAACACTGCCTATACTGACCAGCCTGCACCTACATGTACAACATTATTAATAAAGTTATATATTCACAACCAATTAATAGACAACATAATATCATTAAAAAAAATAAAAATGTTCAAAAAATTAAATATAATTAAAAAGTTAGCACAAATGTTACTATTGAATGAAAGTGAAGTAAAAGCAGAAAGAAAACAAAAAACTTTAATCCCTAAATTTTCACTTTTTGATACTAAATATACTACTGCATAGATATGACAATAAAATTAGATATTCACCATGTATTAGCAAATCTATATCCAATACATATTGGATTAATAATTATAATTATTAGTTACAGTTAATATTTATTTGTTTATGATACCTGAAGTTCATGCTTTAAAGACAGGAGCAGTTTATAATTATTATTAATAATCTTTTTTAATATAGCTTTTTTTTCCTACAGTATTTTCAGTGGAGATAAGTATTATTATTAAGCTTATTTTGATTAATAATGATATACAGATTTTGAATTGCCCTAAAAAAATAATCAAATAAACACTGTCTGGTATAATGGCGCTTTATGAAAAATAATTAACACATCTATATGTTTAATATTTATTCACATTGTTATTTTTCTATTTTCTATTGTAAATTTCACTCACAATTATAAACCAAACTATTAGATTGTATATAAGAGCAGAAAATCTCTAATAATCGTTCTATATTATTAGGACAATTGCAATATAATTTATTCGAATTTCCTTATTTATAATTAATAAATTAATTTTTTTGCATTGCTCATGTTATTGTGTTTTTTTTTTTTTTTAATTTCTAATTAGCAGTTTTTTTATGAATCCAATAGTTTTTTGTAAATGACATCCTCTCAAGATTATTTGATTGCATTTTTTAAAACAAAACTTTATATCTGTCCTTTGCAAGTTATTTATTTTCGAATAAGACGATTAATGAGTATATGTATAAAGATTTAATGATTTAAACTATAAACATTTCAATAATTTCGTCTGCTCTTTAAAACAAAAATTCTATTTCTATTAAGCGCATGCGCATTAGGAAAATTTTTTTTGTGTGTGAACTAGGTATTGTGTTTTCGCTAGTTGGTGTTCCTTCTCCGTTTATATGCTTTCAAATTTGTGTGATTCACTTTAGCATTCAAAATGCCGTCGATACAGAATGACAATAATGACAGTGATGGGGAAGAAATGGACCAAGACAGCGCAGAAAGTGATAAAAGTACTCACGAGGAATCTGGAACCAGTTCTGGATCAGAAGACGATGATAGTTCAGGTGACGTATTTATAAAATATTACCTTTCTTATTTTAATTATTTACATTATTTGGTATTAATATGTTGATAACGTGGCACAATTTGCATTGAAAACACAGTGTTTCAAATTTTTTCTGATATTTTGTTACCTAGTTGAATTGTACTTACGAATCTCCCGCCGAGTAACGTTTTTTTTTACTACCAGCTGAATTATTGCGTTTTTTTTTTTTTATTCGTAAATATTTATTGAGCAGGATTTTTTTTTGGCAGATTTAAACTTTTTTTTTTTTTTATGACATTACCCTTATATTTGTAACTTCAATCTTCACATATAACAGTAATAATTTTTATATGATATTTTAAAAGATATTGCATTTGAAATAACGTTCAAGAGATTTTAAGCTTTCTAAATAGCTGCTCACATATTGTTAATAGTTGTGAATTAATAAAAAGACCGCATATGTATATTAAATTTATATTGTTTATTGATTAAGATTTTCATGAGTATATGAAAAGTGAACGTTTAATTGATTACAAAACGTGATTTGCAATGCTTGCTTAACTTATTTACCGGATCTTAATTTATTTGCTAAATTCTGGACTGTTAACTTTTTAATTAACTATTTAATGTGAAATCAAAAACTTTCGAGCTAAAATGTACTTTATTGTTGAGTAAGTAACCGGTGTGTGCGTTATATCAACCATAGCTTTAACATTAAAATTTTTATATAAATTGGTCATTATTCATGTGTCTTCTTTTTTTTTTTTTACTCTAGTCGTTGATAAAATGTTACTTAAATTGCAAAAAAATAATGCTGTGTGTGTATGTGTTATAGTAAAAATTTCAAATCAATAATATTTCTTTTCCATTAATTAATTTGTTAATTTTTCTAAAGTCAGCATTTAGTTTTCGAAAAATTCAGTGTAAATAAACTTAAACCATAAATAAAAACTGACCGTTTATACAATATTATTGATGTGGTATCCCTGGTTCTGTAACTTTCCTGGGTTGAAAATTTTGCCAAATTACGAATAATTCCACAATACATTTCCTTTCTTCCCATGTCTCACCATTTCAATCTTCCTAACAGGGATTCCCAAATTATGATCTATGAACATGAATCATTGTAAAAGTAATGAAGAACTTAAATGATATTAATATTCTGTGAACATGTTATCATAAAGCAAATATATAGCTTTATAAAAATAAAAACTTTTTTTGTAGGAAACTTATTGCATTTTTCAGTTTAAAAATATTAATTGTAGCATATTAGTTTTTTATTAAAAAAACATTCTTTTGAGTCACAGAGTTTATCTTGTAATAGAATGAATATTCCATTTTTACATCTTCATTATTTATGTTCATTTCTATCAATTCTTTAGTTTTGTTATTATAAAACATACTCATTTATTTTTATAAAAAGATTATTACAAGAAAGTCAAAACTGCAAATTACTATCTTCAACAATCAATGGACAGATAAATGTTTTTGTACAATTGAAAGACATATGTCTTTCTGTCAAGAATTTGTGGTAATATTCAGAAAATAATTTGAAAACATGTTATAGAACTAAATTTAGTGAAAAATACATAAAGTATAAAAGGAAATTGACAAGACAACAAATGTATTTAAAAAAAGTGTTGCATCAAAATATAGCTTCTCAGGTTAACCTATCTACGCATTTAGCCAACACACGTACCGATATAATAATGCTGGAACTAATGCAGATACACACTCAATATGTTTTGAACATATTACTGCCACTGGGTATCCTTTCACTCTGTCATCTGTTGACATACTGTGCACTGAATGCAATGATTTTATGCAAAAAATTAGAGGCATGGCACAAATCAAATGACAAAAATTCCATCAATAGAAAAAAATCATGCATGCCCTTTTCAAAAAAATGGTCTGCTTCCCTTAATTAAAGCTCATATTTAAATTTTTATGTAAATGAGCTTTATGCTACGACTATGACTCATAGGAGTCAAAAGTCAGCTAAGTGCACAAAATAAAACTAAGTGTAAGAAAGCTTTCCTCAATACAATTATTTATATTTATAATTAAAGCAAGTTATCTATTTCAATTATAATTGGTCATTAAGGAAGACTAGAAATCATTAAAAAATTATTTTAGTCCTAGTTGAAGAATGGTGAAAGCATTTTTGCTAATGTAAGCTTTTAAATCAAATATTACTAAATGAATTATTTTGGATTTAGGATTAGATATGTTATTCAAAGGAAAGGCTAACTTTTTTTTCCATTTTTGTACCGATACTAGAGTAAATTGAAGATATGAACCACATTCTATATCATTTTTTTACATTTTATGTGGTAATAAAGTCACATTTAAAAGTTGACAGACATAACAACCAAGAAAAATATTTTTATAGTTGCTTCTAAAAGATTTGGAAGAATTATAATTAAATTAAGAAAAATTAGCTAATGTGATAGCTAATGGTGAATAATTAGTTTTTTGATTTATTAAGATCAGTTTATACATTACATGATTCTAAAAATATTTAAAAAGCAATGCAACTACACTAGTTCAGTCATCAGCAGTTATCAATTTAAATTTGGTATTCAACATTGATTTCCACTATTAATTACATTCAGAAGTTTGTATTATATTACCATCATTATAAAAGCTTTTCTAAAAATTACTTCAATTATTAAAAACCTACACGTAATTGTTAAATTGGTTTATAAATTATTTTATAATATTAAATGTTTTTATTAATATCTTATTTTAATTGTTGCATTTACTTTTTGAATAATGTGTCTTAAAAAATTTAATTTTTCTGTTAAGAATTGTACTAAGAGTATTATTTTGTTGAAAAATACATTAAATGAGTGTTGCTATGATTTTTTTAAAAAAATGAAAAATTGTTTATTTTTCTTGTCATACTCCATTTAAAATTGATTCCAGTGAGATTGACTTGTATTAAAAAGAAAGGTCATTTAAGCCTATTCTTTATTACCCAAAGACAAATAAATATTCAAATATTAAATTTTTTTCAAGAAAAATTGTCCATATTTCGCTATACATATCTTTGCGAACAAATCTCTAAAATTAAATACCATATTTTTTATATTTAATTATAATCAAAATTAACTAACAATCTTTGCAAGACTTGTTAAGGGCACAGATAAAATTGCTAAGGAATGAAAAAAAAAAACTTTCATTAAATAAAAAATGGGTCATTATATTTCATTTCAGTGTTTGAATTTATTTAATATATTTAATAAATGTTAAAAAAGAAATATTTTTATTTATTTATTTTTAAATTTGACTAATGAGATTGATAAAACCTACAGAAAATTTGAAATTTTAGATAACAAACAAAAACTACTATCATTTTACTATCTATGACTCCTACTTGCCCATTAAATCTAAAACTATATGCATGATAAATTCTCTGCTAACAATTATTAATTTTTACACACTTATTTTTTTTTTATATAATAATAAAAAACGAGTATTAATTTGTTCTCCAATTTTTTATTTCTTCATTAAAATCCATTTAAAAAAAATTCAGTGTTACTTACTTCATGTCAACTGATTTAGGTATAAATATAGCTCTGGTGGCTGCAGAAAGGAGTTTGCTATTAACTGAAAGGAGACCCTTTGATTCCTCTTGGAGGCCTTAAAGGAACCGAGCAGGACAAATTCCTAATGTCCACTCCATACGTTCTTGTCGTTGCAGCTGTTATTACTATGTGATTATTCATATAATATATGAACATGGATGGGCTGCTCACCAACACGCATTAGCCAGCGTGGTGAGTTTATTGGTTCTTTACCTCTGAGTTTAAGATCAAGAAACATCATGGTTTTTCTTCTCAGTGCCTGATAAGGCAGAATGAATGTTTGTGTAAATGATAAATATTTTTCCAATACATATATACAATTATGACAGACAAAAATAAAGCATGGCCCTTATTCCCAGGAGGCTGTAAAGTCACCAACCAAGGCAGCGGTTGGTGGCCGAAGGCAGAGGGTGCTAAGAATCCCCTGATTGCGAACCCAGGCTGCCATTTGATGATGACTTTTTATTTAGATACTTACAACTGCAGATCACTTTCAAGTGAAGGAAGATTGCAAGAATTAGAAGAACTGTCTTATATTAAATGGGACATTATTGGACTTTGTGAAGTTAGAAGAAAAGGTGAAGAAACAATTGATTTAAAAAGTGGACATATACTCTATTATAAAGGCACACATATTGGAAATACAAGTGGAGTAGGATTCATTATAAATAAAAAGTGGAAGAACAATATTGTGGAGATTGATGGTGTATCGGACAGAGTGGCAAGATTAGTTATACAACTTAATAGCAGATACCAAATGCAGATAATTCAGGTTTATGCCCCAACAAGTTCTCATAGTGATGAAGTAGTAGAAGATTTTTATATGGATGTACAAAAGGCTTTTGATCAGAGTAAACAACATTTTAAAATTGTTATGGGAGACTAATGCTAGAATTGGTAGACAAATGAAAGATGAAATTGCTGTAGGTAATTTTGGTTATGGTAATAGAAATGAGAGAGGACATAGACTTGTGGAGTTTGCAGAAAAAGAAAAACTATATTATGAATTCATTTTTTGAGAAAAATGTTAAATGGAAATGGACATGGAAGCATCCAAATGAAGGTACAGCAGAATTGGATTATATTTTGACTAACAGGAAATACATATTTCAAGATTGTAATGTTCTTAATAAATTTAACACAGGAAGTGATCATCGATTAGTAAGGTGTAAGTTACGTGTTAATGTAAAACTAGAGAGACAAAAATTATTAAGAAAAACAATATTTACAGTTGATATTCCTAATCTTCAGAAACATTCTAATGAATTTAAATTAGAACTTACAAATAGGTTTCAAATGTTAGGAGATTTTGAACATGATTCAGATTTGAATGAAATTAATATGAAAATAACTGATACACTTTTAAAAACTGCAACAAAGATAGCTGGTAGAAAAAAGCAGCAATTGACTAATAAAATTTCTACTGAGACTAGAGAATTTATGAAGAAAAGAAGAAATATGAAGATATACAAAAATGATGTATTAAAAAGAATTGAATATCTTGAATTTTGTAAAATGGTATGGAAAAGAGTTGAAAATGATATAAGAAAGTATAACTGTGAAATAGCAAGGAAAGCTGTAGAAGAAAATAAGTCTCAAGAATGTTAAATAACATTTTGGTATTGGTAGGAAATTTCTATCTGCAATAAGAAAAAAAAGATGTAATTATTACTAAAAAGAGAGATGACATCATGAAATTGGTAGAAGATTTTTATCAAGAATTATATAGTAGTAAAGAACAAGTACCTCCTATATCTATTACATCTTCCGAATTGCCCAGAATTTTAAATGAAGAAGTGAGACATGCAATGAAATGTATGAAGAAATAAGGCTCCAGGAAATGATGGAATTATAATTGATATATTAAAAGAAGCAGGTGAAAAAATAGAAACAATTTTAGCAAAGTTATATACCAAATGTCTAAATGATAAAGATGTACCGGAAGATTGGAAGAATGCAGAAATAATATTAATATTTAAAAAAGGTGATAAAGAAGATATTAGAAATTACAGACCTATCAGCCTTTTATTAGTTTTATATAAAATTTTTACCAAGATAATTACAACTCGTCTACAGAGAACTTTGGATTTCCACCAACCAAGAGAACAAGCTGGATTTAAAAGTGGTTTTAGTACAATAGATCATATCCAGGTATTGAGGGAAGTCATAGAAAGGACAAATGAATATGAGTTGTCATTATGTTTTGGATTTGTAGATTATGAAAAAGCATTCGATTCTATACACATTTCTTCAGTGATTAAAGCATTGGATCATCAAGGTATAGGTCCAGGATATTGTCATATTTTAAAGAATATTTATAAAAATGCAACAGCAACAATTAGATTACATGATGATACTGGAAAAATCAACATTGAGAAAGGTGTAAGACAAGGTGACTCCATATCTCCAAAACTTTTTACAGCAGTGCTGCAAGAAGTATTTTGTGGATTAAAATGGGAAACTAAAGGAGTGAAAGTAAATGGAGAGTATTTAAGTCATTTAGATTTCGCAGATGATGTAGTTGTTTTTGCAAATAATGCTTCAGAGCTGCAGGAAATGTTGCAGGAGTTAGCAGATGATAGTAGAAAAGTAGGACTAAAGATAAATGTTAAAAAGACTAAAGTAATGTTTAATCGATTTGCTCAAAATATGAAAATAAAGATTGATTATGAAGAATTAGAAGTTAACAGTTACAAATACCTTGGTCAGATTATTAATACAGATGGAAACATAATGGAGGAAATTAATCATAGAATTAAACTTGGTTGGAGTGCTTTTGGTAGAAATAACTTGATACTAAAAGGAAATATGCCTATATGTTTGAAAAGGATGGTTTTTAACAAATGTGTTTTACCAGTTTTTACTTATGGATCTGAGACTTGGACACTTAATAGAAGAGCAATACAGAGACTTCAGACCACTCAAAGGAGTATGGAGAGATGTATGTTGGGAGTAACAAGAAGAGATCGAAAATGCAATGTATGGCTAAGACAACAAACAGGTGTTACTGACCTTATTGAAAAAATTAAAAGATTGAAATGGAGTTGAGCTGGACATATTGCTAGAAGAGATGATAATGGATGGACAATTGAAATTTTAAACTGGATTCCAAGAGATTGTAAAAGACCCAGAAAGAGACCACATGTGAGATGGATGGATGAAATAAGAAAATGTGCAGGGGTGTTGTGGAGAAGAGAAGCTAAAGATCGGAGTAGATGGATTAAACTTGGAGAGACCTTCATCCTGCAGTGGATTGATAATGGTTGATGATGATGATAGCTCTGGTGGTTTGGTGCAGGATAGTGACAAACTGGAATGTTTGAATTTCTTCTGAACTCCCAAGCAATATAGCTATTTGATTTGTTTGGTTTATTTGAGATAAATATTATTTATCTCTACATTTTTCTTTACTTAACAGAAGAAGTTTTCACTTTATACAAGGGTATAGTACTCCAAAAAAAAAAAAAAAAAAACAACGGAATTTTGTAATAAATTGTGTACTTATTTTTAGGTGTTACAAATTGAATCTCCTGGACTAAACCTATTTCCACTTTTTAAAGCATTCCTGAAACTCTTGCAAAGTGATAAAATGCCTTCATTGTTTTTTTCTTCACCATTTACAAGTTCACAAAACTTTTTTCTTTTGAGGCATTTTTTTATTCGGGAGATTAGAAGAAAATTGCACGGAGCGAGATTGGGTAAATATGGCTGATGTATAAGTTGAGTTATGCTATTTTGGATTAAAAATTGTTGTACATTCAAGGCATTTGTTATAGTGAAGTTCACACTTACTACTTTGGCACAAATCGAGACATTTTCATTTACTGCACATGCAAATGTTTCAGAACTTGTAGGTAAAATGCCTGATCATTATGAATGAATTCTGAGTGAACAATGCTGTTTGCATTAAAAAAAAAAAATCAGCATTATTTTGGACTTCATTCTTCACACTTTTGGGACTTGGTAAATTTGAACTCTTCCATTAAGCCAATCATAAACTTAAATTTTTCTCAGAACAGTTTGCTTGTAAGTTGTTTAATTAAAGCATTACAGCTGTTTCCCCTGCAATTTTCTCTAACAGAAAACAATTTTTCAGCCATCACAAAAATTGAATAAACAAGATCCACTGACAAAAATATTTACTACATGGTATCATGACTTCACTTGATGACACAGGATAGGAGATTGATACAGAGATATTGCCATAAGAGATATCTAGCAATGGAAGCATGTTCTACAAAGAACATTGACCAGAGAATGATTCTTGGGGGGGGGGGGGTTGGGTAGCCCTTGTAATGTATGCAGTAATAAGATTTTGCTAGGAAAACAAATTAGTAAAAAGAGAAAATAGAAGCATGATATTCACATTAGTTAGGCTTATTAGTTTATAAATATTTTTCTGAATACATTTTCTTTTATTTTAAAATATTTATATATTGTACTATGTTTATTATTATTTAAATATGCATGCATTTAAGATTAAATAAAAATTGTTAAGCAAGTAAATTGTGATTTCTCAAAAATGCCAAATACCCTTTCATAAATTGTCCAGTTGATAATTAACTGTAGTCTACCTGTATGTAAGTTACTGGTTAAATTTATTTTGACAGTGAAGCAAATATAAAAGCCAAAAATGCTATTGAAAGCATAGGTAAATCATATGATTTGATTAATGGCAAATAATATTAGCAATTTGGAAGTATATTTTACCAACACGAATACAAATTAATTTATCATAAAATATGCTGCTTGAAAATGTTTTCCAATTGAGAATTTGAGTGCTAGAAATGTGCACCAAATGCTCAGTATTAGTCAGAACTTGGTGGCAAACATTTACAAATTGAAGACCAATGAGCATATGAAGAGAAGAAAAAAAAGAATGTATTACCATTGTTTTTATGTGTGCATATTCTAACATTGAATAAAGCTTTTGACATATTTAATCCTTAATAATGGTCAAACATAAATTTGTCCATAATGTTGTTTTCAATAATTAATAATAGTTCCAACACAATTGATATAGTTGTTTTATTTCAATTGTGTTGGAACTATTGACATATTTAGAAAAAAAAAAAAATTTTTTTTTATGAACATTAAAAATAATTTTTGTTCACATTTTAGTTATAAATATTTCTAAAGATATTATAACAATATCAACCTGAATGCAGCCTACATTAGTCAGGATGAAATGTCACACGAGTTAATTAAGATTTGAATGACAACTTGTGTATGTTTACGCATGTATATATAATAAATTGCCCATGAGACTAAAAGAAAAAAATTACTGTACATTTTAATCATATTAAATGTTGTGGCAATTTATGCATAATTTAATTGATCATTTACTCTGTAATATGAGAGTAGAAAAAATAATAATGAATGAGATTTTTTTTAAAAAAAAGAGGAAGATACTTTTGATCGCGAGATAATTTACTAATGAAGTTTAAAATAGGTAGTTCATAAATTTCAAGGTATTTTGAGATCTTTTTGGTTTTACCTGTTCTAAATTGATTTTATAAATAAAAAAATCTGGTCATCTTCTACAGCAAATTGAACGGTGAATTCAAATTTAAGATCAAAAATTATAAATTAACAATATTTAAGAAATTAGAAATAAAAAAAGAAAACTTAGAGAAGAATTTTATACCTTTCTGCATTGGAACGGGGTAGATAAAGAAAAGAAAACAAAAAGTTATTTCTTTTTTCGATATAAAATAATATAATATTATTACAAGCCTGTTTTAGAAGAGAACAATGGAATATTTTTTCTCTGGGATCTGAGATTTTAGAATGGTCTACATTATGGTTGGTGCTGGCAGGAGACGAAAACATATGTGAATGGTCTACATTACAGTTTGAGTGATCGTAAATGACAAATACAGGATGGAATGATAACAGAGATATAAAAAGGGTCATTCAAAATACAGTAGGCAGTCATTCATTCTTAATGTCTTATTTCATTCCAATGTTGATTTCCTAATTCCAAACTGCAAGCTATATGTTAAAGGAGTATTGAAGTGAACAATGCAGAGAAGAAATTTTGCCTTACTGCTAATTGAAATTGCAACACCTATATCAGAAGCTATAGTAATGTTTTCCTATAGTAGTGGATCATTTTCCATGGAAGGCAAGGCAAAAACAAGTAACACATCAGTCGGAAGACTCTGAAAATGCAATTTAATCCAAAAAATGTCTAAGTCTGTAGAACTAGATTGCTACAGTCTGTAATATGCCAATAAAGGAAAGAAAGTGTACTATGCAACTAAAGCCAAAGACTTAATGATATTCTACATGATATAGTCATCATGCTGCTATAACTACAATTCAAGTCTCCAGCTTGTGAGAAAAAGGAATTACTCATCAAATGAATTTATGAAGATGACTGTAATTTTAGAAAGAAGAAAATATTTGATTATCCATGATTTAGTACTTGATATTTTTGACCAGTAAGATATTCACACCTATTATTTGTTGTTATGTTATATTTTATATCCGCGGTGTTGTGATACTTTTATTTTATATCTACAATTGGAATCATGAGTGTAGACTTAAAAACTGAAAATATATTAACTGCTGTGATGGGCTTGATTTTATATCTACATTTGGAATCATATGTATGTTTTGTTTTGTTAATAAATTGTTAAATTATTGTTTTGTCAATCCATTTGTTTGTTTATAACTCTATCAATCCATTTATTGACTTCAACATACATATACTAGTTTATAAATCAGTCACAACTCTGAGAACATGCAAATGACTGGCAAATATGCTGAAGTGTTTTGGTAATAATTTGCATTGGTGATAATCATTATTGCACTAGTATTCAACTACTCTTTCTTATTGCATTGCCAAATGTATACCATATAATACTAAATTGTCCATGCACTAGATTCAATTTTTTTTTTTTTTTTAAAGATAAATTTGAATTTAGCATCTGAGACTAGAAGATATAAAGTTCTGAAGAAGATTGCTGGGGCAATCAAAACTGTAAACTGTAAAAAAAGGATGGTAAATAAAGCATTGTGTAATAGTAGTAAAGTGCATGGACAATTTAATATTATATGGTTCATTAGCATTCTAAGTAAACTTTCCCCAATGAGAAAGTTCAATACCTGGAGTTTCTTATTAGTGAAATCTAAAACAAATAAAATTTTTGGAATGCTTGTGACCATAAATCCTAATCATTATCATCACATTGAGTGATATTATCAAAATTTTGTTTTATTAGTGGAATTTTATTAACCATTCAATTTATATTATTGATGATATTTATATTTATGTATACAAATAAAACCTCTTCTGCTCATGATTGCATCTATGAAAAGTAACTATTAGAAGTTGATCTTATATCTGCAGGTATATTTCATTCCAATATCAGCCTTTCAAGCTAATTGAGCACATGCCTTTTTTGAGTGTTAAATAAATGAATACTCTCCTCTTCAATCCAAGATATAGTATTTATGCAGGAATAAAAAGAATTCTCTTATTCCTATGACTCAAATTCTTTTATATGAGTAAATTTGAAGAACTGTTGAAGAGAGCGTGAGTAGATACTCACTTTAAATTACTATTTACGATGTTTTTTGACTGAATGACGGTGTAATTACTTAGAATTTACTAAACGTCATTCTTACTGAAACTCAACAGTTCTTCAGATATATAAAAGAATTTGAGTCGTAGGAATAAGAGGATTCTTTTTATTCCTGCATAAATACTATATCTTGGATTGAAGAGGAGAGTATTCATTTATTTACCACTCTCAAAAGGCGCGTGCTCAATTAGCTTGAAAGGCTGATATTGGAATGAAATATAATTGCAAGCACGGTGCTAGATAAAATATTTGCTTATTTACTCATAATTGAGTTTCAGTAAGAATGACGTTTAGTAAATTCTAAGTAATTACACCGTCATTCAGTCAAAAAACATCGTAAATAGTAATTTAAAGTGAGTATCTACTCACGCTCTCTTCAACAGTTCTTCAGATTTGCTCATATAAAAGAATTTGAGTCGTAGGAATAAGAGGATTCTTTTTATTCCTGCATAAATTCTATATCTTGGATTGAAGAGGAGAGTATTCATTTATTTAACACTCAAAAGGCGCGTGCTCAATTAGCTTGAAAGGCTGATATTGGAATGAAATATAATTGCAAGCACGGTGCTAGATAAAATATTTGCTTATTTACTCATAATTGAGTTTCAGTAAGAATGACGTTTAGTAAATTCTAAGTAATTACACCGTCATTCAGTCAAAAAACATCGTAAATAGTAATTTAAAGTGAGTATCTACTCACGCTCTCTTCAACAGTTCTTCAGATTTGCTCATATAAAAGAATTTGAGTCGTAGGAATAAGAGGATTCTTTTTATTCCTGCATAAATACTATATCTTGGATTGAAGAGGAGAGTATTCATTTATTTAACACTCTCAAAAGGCGCGTGCTCAATTAGCTTGAAAGGCTGATATTGGAATGAAATATAATTGCAATGCGCTAGATAAAATATTTGCTTAAATGGTATATTGTTATTCATCAGTTGAAGTTTAGATACAGTGATTTAAAATATCATTTAAATTACAATATTTATCATCAGTTTTTGAGAGTATTAAGTAATCTTTAGCAGTGCAAGATAATAAAATTCTGTGGTAATAGTAAATGTATTGGGATGATTTTTCTCAGCTCATAATATTTTTAGAACCAATTGATTACATTGTATAAGATATTGCTGTATATAAATATTGATTTACAAGAATCTAATATTGTCATTTTCAACCCACTGATCTATTATAGGATAAAGGTCTCCCAAGTTCAATCCAGTTTCTCCAATCCATATAGTTAATCAACCAACAAAATTCCTTATATAATTTATTCATTTCATATGTTGTCTCTTTTGAGATCTTTCAATTTTTTGGGATTTGATAAGGGTTTAATTATCCAACTATTATCATCTCTTGTAGTAGTTTGTTCAAGCCAGCTTCAGGTCAATTTTAATTATTTCAATGATGTCAATTATATTTGTTTGTTCTTTGATCCTTTGATGTCAATTTATTATTCCTAACATATATCTATTCATTTTTCATTCAGTAATCTAAAGCCTCTATTTGCTCTTTTGTTAAATGTCCATTTCACATCTTTAAATAAGAATCTGTAAAATATAACTTAAAAATCTTTCTTTTCAAACACATAAGCATATTTTTTTTAAATATTAATATTTCTACAAACAGGGCTCCAACCAAGTTTAATTCTATGATTAATTTTTTCCATTGTGTTTCATCTATATCAGCGTTTCCCAACCTGTGGTACGCGAAAAATAAACAATAATGGCAGACATAAAAAAAAATCAAATCATAAAAATATCATAGAAACGTTTTTTCCTATAATTCATAAAAATTATTTTAATTAATAATATTATACAGTAAAGTTGTTAATATGTACAGTCGATGATCGAAAATCCAGCAATCGATATCGTTTTTTTGGAGTGCACTTTTAAATTTAGTCGTTAGCCATTAGTAACTTGAGATGTTGCCGCCACTGTTGTCATGGTGCTGCACTCTTGTTCACTTCACCGCGCGGCTTACAAGTGACAGGTTATTGATTGTGATTGTATCGTCTTTGTTTATTAAAATTCATTGATCCCCATATAACCCGCTTATTCGAATTTAGACAAGAAGGACAGTTTTTTTTTTTGAAGACAATTCTTTTGATCTTTCTTCGAAATTGTATGATTTTGGTTGGCTTCAGGTGATTGCATATTTAACTGATATTTTTTGCAAATAAATAACTTAAATTTGACACCTCAGAACAACTCGATAACGATCTTTAATGTTAATGATAAAATTGAAAATATGATTAAGAAATTAGATTTTTGGAAACAGTGTATTGAAAACAATCAACCGCAAGTATTCGAAACTCTACATATTTTTTTGTTTGAAAATAAGGTTAGTCTGTCTCAAGATATACGAGAAAATATAATAGCACATTTAACAGGATTAAAATTGTCTTTAATGGAATATTTTGCAAAACCCGAAAACACAAATGATAAGTGGATTTCAAACCCCTTCTATGAAGAAAATTTAGAAAAAGCTACATCATTATCAATAAAAGAGAAAGAAAATTTAATAGAATTATCGACACAATCTAATTAATTTTGGTTAAACATTAAAGATTATGAACAACTTTCTGAGAAAGCTCTTAAATTATTATTACCATTTACTAGTATGAAATTAGTAGAGAAAGAGCTTTTTCTTCATATATTTAAAAAAAAAAAAAGTATTGAAACAAATTGAATGCAGCTGTAAACTTAAGGGTATACCTCACATCTTTTGAACCAAATTTCAAAAAATTATGTTTTTCGAAACAAGCACAAGGATCTCATTAAATTTATTTTATAAAAATATTTGATGTTGATAAAATATATTAATTGGTTTTTTATAATTTTGTGTTTTTATTAAAAACATTTATTAGTGAACGAAATATGACAAAATAGTAGATAAATATGAAACTTTGAACAAACATATATATATATGTTACAGTGAATTTATATTTTCAGTGAGTTTATAATCGTTTAAGAGTGTTTCAATGTAATTTGTCTCATTGTGATGTGAATACATGGTCACCCTATAATATTTATAATGCAAATAAAATAACACACTCGCAATAAATTTCACAAAATACAATCATTTTTACGAAGTGGTACAATTTAGCGTGATGTACTACCAAGTGGTACGCGAGCCAAAAAAGGTTGGGAAACGCTGATCTATATTAATAACTTATCAAAATATTTATAGTTATTAACTTCTTCTAATTCATAATTATCAATCTTTATTTTTTTATGATAAAATCCTTTGAACAATACTTTCTTTTGCAACATTTCTTGAAGTTTTGAAGTATTGTTTATAAAAATAACCACATCATTTGCAAAATGTAAATAACTTAAATAATCCGCATGCATTCCTTTCATGTTAAACAATTGTAAAAAAATTTGGATAAAAAAATCATATTGTCATAGTTTATCAATGTTAATCTTATTATCAGCATGTAATTTAATTACTATTGTTGTATTCTTCAGAATATGGTAAACTATATTTTGATAGTCCAAAGCCTTAATGACTGGAAATGTTTATAGAATTTAATGCTTTTTTGTAATCTATATTCTAAAGCAAAAAGGCATTTCATATTCATTGGTCCTTTCTATAATTTCTCCCAATATTTCAATGTGATTCATTGTACTAAAATAATTTTTAAATCTGGCTCATTCTTTGATTTGTTTGAATCTAAAGTTCATTGTAGATGAGTTGTAAAGATTTTGTAAAAAATTAATAGAAGTCTGATATGTTAATAATTTCTTATGATTCTTTATCACCTTTCTTAAATATTGGTATTATTATTTTTGTATACTTTGAATCATCTGGGACATCTTTATAATTCAGATATGTATAATTTTGCAAAGATTTTTTCTTTCTTTACGATATCAATAATTCCATATTTCTTTTCATTCTAATCTTTAACAACCTTACTTACTGTTTCAGTTAAGGACTATCAGATAACTGAAAAGAAAGACCATAGTGTTTTTAACTTTTAAAATCAGTAATAAAAAGCCATTAAATTCACCATGCTGGCTGATATGTGTTAATGAACAACCCAATTATATTTGTTTGCTATATGAAAAATCACAGTAATAACACCTGCACAATGACAAGAGCATATAGAATAGTGGATATTATAATGGTTAGTTTCTTTAAAACCTTAAAAAGAGATCAGGGAATATTTTTCCAATTACAAACAGATTTCTTTCTATGATCAGAAGTATCTATGCTGTATAAAATGTAAAAGTGGAAACTTTGTTTTAGTGTGCTGTAGTCCAAATAAAACCATATTAACGTTATTCATATGGAACATTGGTTCCCATTTTTCAGTGATTCATTGTCACATTTTTTTTTTGTCCCAATTACAGTAAAGAATGTAATCATCTGAAACTTTCTTTTTTAATAAACCCAAGTTAAATAATGCATTTTGGAAAATAATAATAATAATAATGCCCTAGTATTTCTCTGCTTCACTTACCTCCTTGCTAAAAATAAATGGCCTATTTCAATTGTCTTTTTTTAACATTCTTATTATGGTTATTTTAATATATTTTATGTGGTATTTTCCATTTTACTCTTTGTTATTTATATGGAATTCTTTAACAATATTATCTTTGTATGATATTCATTTTAATAAAATAGTGTAAGCAAATAATTTCTACTTTTTATTAAAGATGGATTTTTTTTCCCCATGTTTAATCGTCCTCACATCCATATCCTTTATTTCTTAATATTTTTCATTCATTAAATAATAGTTTAATCTTTTTATGAGTTGCTTTCACTAAAGAAAAAAAAATTACAATTTTATTTACCTCCATTTTTAAAAAAAATTAAAATGTGATATATTTTATTTTGGCAGCTATCATTCTTTATAGTGCAGTATTATATTCTCTTTGTAAAGAATTATTAGAATTTTTTTTTTTTTGCATAAAATATCATTAAATTTTTATAGTAATTTTTTTTTTCCTATCCCTGTTATAGTTTTTATATTAATAATATATCAGCTGTTAGAAATTTTTCATAGAAAATAATTGAACATTTTTGTGAATATGATTGCTTGATGTAGTAATCTGTTGCATTGTGGTTGATGAACTTTTTTTTTTATCTTGAATAATGTAATCCATAATACTTCAATGATTTCTGAATGATTGATCTGAATGAAAGTCAACGATTTGCTCTCAGTAGGATGATATACAGATTTTTATTTGAATCATATTCCAAGGAGATTAATGAATCATGAGTAAAACCATGTATATGTTAATAGATTGTATGTTGTCTTTCATAATTGCTTTTAGAATTTAAATATCTTTATTTTTAAATTTTATTGTAGTTGCAATTGACATTACAATCCACAATCATTTTATTTGATATATAGTAATGATCCATTTTTTCTAACCTGGTATGGTTTAATAAATAGTAGTGAATCATATGTAATGTATGTTTTTAACATATACTGTAACTGACAGAATTTGATCAATGCTGGGTGATGGGTAGAATTATTAATCTGATCTAATGAAAAATCTAAAATCTAATTTAAATTAATCAAGTCTAGCTCAATTGGGTTGCCATTATGTAATAAACCATCACAAAGCACAAATAATTTCTCTTAAAGTCTAATTTGTTTAAGCTATATGTGAAACGAAAGAATAATGAGATTATCTGCTCCAGATATTAACAAATCCATCACAATTACAACATAAACTGCAATGAGCAGTGAAACTGTCTACTATTGCCCTAGACAATAATATATGATTAGGTTAACTACTTGGTTATCAATCTAATGAAAATCAAATCCAATTAATAACTAAAGCAGATTCCAATATATATTTTATTAACCTATTATTATTGTAGTAATTTAAATCTACTTCATTATTTAATGATGCTGCATTTTATCTTAACGGATAAGCTTCTAAATACCTATAATTGTATTTTACAAAACATTTTTACATATAGACACTATTTAAATTGTTGAAACAAAATATTTGAACCAAACGTATATCTAATTTAATAAACGTTAAATAGAAAATATAAACGTTTATTCGTATCTTTCATCTTTCAATAAGCGATACACAATTCTTTCTACTTTAATATTTAATTAATAATTTTCTATTGACATCAACTGGTTTTAATATCATTTTATAAACACTTTGAAAATTTATGCACTCCTTTAAATGTTTAAACAAATTAATCTGCGTCTAGTTTAATAAAAAGCTATAAAGTAATGTATAAATAATTTATTCATATCTTCCAATAAAGCGATACTTAATTATTGCTTCGTTTATGTGTTAAAATAGAATACTTCACTAGAATTTATTAGCTAATTTCTGACTTCATAATGTCCAATCATATTATATAAAAGATATGTTAAGCTTCCATTGTATGTTTATTCACCTATGAGTATTAATATTATTAATTTGAATCTTTAAACAATTGATTATAAAATTGGTTGGAAATAATTAAAATATATGATTATAATTTAGATTCATACCAATTTAAAGATAATATTCAATTAAACTATTCAATGAAGTTTGTACTTTTTATTTTAGAGAAGTTTAAAAAAAAAAATATCTGAGACGAGTTATTCTGAACCAACAATAACGATCTATTTAGATTTTTCTGACGGAATCAGACAAACATAGAAATGATTGATTTGTAATATTAACTAAAATAAAATATAATATATATATTATTCGAATGCAAATATAAATATAAAATTCATATGGGAATAAAATAAAATACTGATATGCAAAACATACCATATCTTATATTCTAGCTCACTTACCAAGCTGAGTTTGAACCTTGTCATTTAAATAGCTAAGTAATCTTATTCAATCCAAATAATAAAAAAAAAATTAACAGAGTCTGGTCATTTGAATCACTCAATTTATTTGATTATATAAAAGAAAATTGGCAAGATTAATAACAAAATACATTGGAAATTAATTTATATTTCAGATTGATTGAATAAATAAAAAAAAAAATGATAAAATTACTGTGTGTATCTCTAAATGTGTTGCGGAAACAATAACGACATAAAAAAAAATGAATGAATGAATGGAGAGACTTTTGGATATTTTACTGAAAAATTTATATATAACAGATACCAAAGATATGAAATAGGAGGAGATCAAAGTCTATTTGTTTATCAAAATAATAACCGATAAATGAATATGAAATAATATGATATATTTGAATCTTGTCTATTCGATGTTTTAACTAAATTTTATACATGCAACTATCAAATCATATACTAAAAAAAAAAAAACATCGAATTGTGTTAATATATATATATTTAGACAAAAAGTTCAAATAATTAATAACGGAATCTCTCCGATCATTTTTATTCAATAAATTCTATTACTCTTAAAGATAATTTAAATAAAATACAAATCATCCTATTTAAATATATGTAAAAAAAATTAATATGCGCACATTTTTATATATTAAAAAAAATAAATCATACCATATATAATAGTCTGTCTGTTTTCACTATTTATTTGTCCATTGCAATTTACTTATCCTCAGTTTCTATGACGCAAATAGAAGTTTATTTCTCAGAAAAGATAAGTCGAACTTTATAATGCTTCACTAACAGTCCCTTTTCCTTTCCAGAGAAGAGAGTGCAAATTAATTAGCCTTTTTATTTTTTTTATGATACAAATTAATCCAGTTGATCCTGTATTCCTTAGCTCGTGACACGATATTTATCCAAATCCAACGGTGGTTATACGCCAAACTTTAAACCAGAAATATCTTTTTTTTTAAAAAACTAAAATAGTCGATTTTTATATAAAGCATTTTTTTTTTCATAGGTTTCTTTTTTTTTTTTTACATTTTTTTACACTTTGTTGCCGTTTCTCTTGGAAATCCTTCACAACTGCCCTTCAAATGATTGAACAGGCAGATAATTCAAGTTTATTTTTTCATGTTTTATGGTTTAACAGTTAAAAAAAACTATTGAAAAACTTTTATTTGTAAGAGCCTAGAAAATACGTCCGTTCGTGGCAATCACAAAAAGATGATAGCTTACTCTTCTAGTCTTTTGTGGCTTTTTATAAGTTCTCTTTCTGACGTTCTGGTATCATAACAATCATTGGAAAATACTCGAATAAAGCTCAAACCAAACAAAAGTTTTACAACAATTTTCGCCGGTTTGTAATGTAAGTTTGGAGAAAAGATGCATGAAAATTAAATCCAAATTCAATTAGATTTTTCTTATTATTTGTAAACCAAAATAGAAAATTGACATTACAATCTTTATTCACTTTATAAACACAAATAATTTACACACATATATATTTTTTTAATAATAATATTTTTTTAAATTAATTTATAAACAAATATACATAACATAAAAACATTGAACTATATGTAATAATGTTACTATGGTGATTGCATTAACAGAAAAATAAAATATGTAAAATAATATCGATCCTATTTAAGTAAACTTATATTGTACTGAATTGTTTTCAAAATTTATTTATTTACCTATATGTTTTTCCTGAGTTTGATTATAGCGAGTTTATTATTTTAAAGCTAGAATCAACAGTAAACAATTCTATTTAAAAGCTTTAGGTTGCCATGGTGATCAATTTCAATCTATATTTCCAAGATCTTCCATTATCTATCTATCAAGCACAAGAAAAATCAAACAAGATCAATAAACTTTTTTATTTTTTATTTTTTTAAATACCTTGATCATTAATCTGAATATTCACAATACATACCATAGATGTTTTCAATTTATATGTATTTGTAATATAATTTAATTTTAAAATTAGATGTATTAAGAAATCAATAAATATAATTCATATCTCACCTTCTCTTCAAATAATGAACTAGTCTAGATTCTGTCTTATCTAAATCGGACTAAGTATTCATTGCTATGAAACTTTGTATATAGATAGATACCATATAGCCAATGGCAAGAACAAACCAATAGGCGATGATGCTCACTGAATCCGAATGTTTTCATTAAGGATGTGGATCTGGCAATAAATAATCAGTCTTTTTGAAGGTAGGATCATATAAGTAGTATCAAACGTGAAAGATAGAATTCATGTTCTCCAGATAATAGCTATCAAAACTAAACAATTGATGCAGTGAGGCAAGTCTATCTGCAGGATTAGAAGCTTCTAGAAGCAAATATTGGCACGAGGCTGTCATAGTACAGCCAGAAGTGTCACCATATGAGACAGGCTGCCAAGATACAGCTGGAAGTGGTAGGGAAATTTATAAGGGCACTTGCAGTCCTTTCCATAATTCATGTTAAACTAGGAGCTATATCTCATCAACAGTAACAGGCGATTTGTAAATACAAGTATATATTTGTTTTTATATTCCATAATAAATATAATATTAGAAATATGTTTACATGTGTATTTACTTTGAATCTATGATTATAATAAATTAAGAGATAGCACATTCAATATGTATTTGGCAGTGGACTATAGTCATATTTTTTTATGTATATACAATATATGAATGTATTTACTCGAATTTTTTTTTTTTTTAAAAAAATTTTTTTTTTCATTCTTATGATTACAATTGATAATAATGACATACGAAAGATAAAATGACTAAACAATGTTATAGTGACAGCTATTTACATTGAATTAAAAAAATGTTAGTTTATACTAATTTCTAAATTAATAAAATTCTTTTTTTTTTTTTTTGACAGTAAATGCTTAATGCTATGTTTTATGATAATTTCTTTATTAAAATCTTCATATACATTCAGCATTTTAAGATACAATAGTGTATTAGAATATTTTTTTACGTTCGCATTCTTCACCTTTTTTTTTACTATTTTGTGATTGCTAATTCATTGTTATTAAATAAATCAGATAATTTCAGCATATGATTTTTTTTCCCCAGAATTATATCAGAAACTATTACATTCTCACATAAGAAAAGTACTCACAGTTTCTTTTAGGCTTAGTAGAATTGCTGTCATTAATTTTGCACTTTGAGGACCATGTAATGCTTAGACAAATATATTGTAACAAATGTATAAATATAATTGAATGACTAAGAATACTATGAGATTTAGAGAGGATAGACATGCACTTTAAAATTTTTTAAATTTGCACATTTTTCATTTTTGATAACCTGAATATAGGATTAAGACTGTAATTTATGTCTTTTACACTTAGTGCAATGTATACTCTATAGTAATTTATCTCTATGTTGATTGTTTATTTGCAATAAAATAACTTTTTAAAATATATATAAATTCTGTATAAACTAGATGAATTGCAGCAGTCAAAATGTCATATAATAAAAATCAGCATAGTTATTTTATATATAAAACTTGAAATTTCTATTCTTGATTTGATAGTGCTTAGAAAGAATCTGATCATTTTAGTAATTTAGACAATTGTTCACAATACTTTTTATTCTGTAAACTTTAATGCAGGTTTTTGTAACAAAAAAAGTTTTTATATGGGTATAATTCAATTTTTTGTTGGATCTAGGCAATTAAGAGTTGAAGTGAATGAGATTTTAATACCCAGTGTGTTAATTTATGTCCAAATTAGTTTATTTCACAATAAGAATATTAGAATTTTTTAAATTTAATTTTCCAATAAGGAAAATTTTTATAAGTATAGTTATATAACATATACCATTGATATGTTTTTATTATAATTACAATTTCTCAATAAATTTTTGTTAGCTTAAAGTTTTTTTTTTATATGGTGAAAACGTTAATTTTAATATTAATTTTTAGCTCAGCTAATTAAGTCTTTCAAATATATAGTTTTTAAGCCAATAAACATCACACACATATTTTTTAATGATCTGAAATGTATAAATATAATTATACATTTAGAACTTGATGAAGAAGATTGTGAGAGGCGGCGGTCTGAGTGCTTGGATGATATGGCCGATTTGGAGCGACAGTTTATGGATTTGAAAGAACAGTAAGTTATACTTTTTATTTTTTAATGTCTGAATTTGTATTGAAATTATAGGAAAGAATATATACTGTATTTTATTTCATTTTATACATTATTCAATATTTTTTAAATATTAAACTTTTTTTAGTTTATGTTGTGTATTCTTGCTAAGAATACAAAATGAGTTTTTGTTGTAAATTTTGTATTTATGTAAACATTTGAATTTGTGATAAAAATTATTCTATATGGAACAATCTCAATAAAAAATATATATTTTGGATTTCAAATATTTTGCAGATTTGTGCTAGTAAATAAAATTATTTACTAGTAATAGGAACTTTTATTGTCAAACTTAGATACATTTAACTCTTTCAAAATAGTGCATGTTAACATAAGTAAATCATTAATTCATTTATAAATAGTATTTATTCATTTATATTTAAGCTATTTATGTATTCATTTAATAATTTTAAATCACAGTGGAAATTTGGGAGTAATTCCATATTTTTGCTTCATTGAAGACTTTTTTTTCCTAGCTGACAACAGTAATGTAACTTCTGAAGTTTTAATGTTATTTCTCTTAAAATAAATTGATAATTTTAGTTATTTATTTATTAATAAATCAAATTAAAATTAAAAAATTAACATTGAGAATATTTTTTTTTGCTTAAACACTCACTCATAATAAATTTTGTAAGGCTTTTTTAAGACAAAAGAAATATTTTTATTGAGAATTGGATGGCGACTGCATGGTATAAATAGGATTTTATATAAAAATATTTAGCTCAGATGGGTCTCTGGACTAGTTTTATTTAAAAACTCATGGATTCATAATGTTGAATGAAAGATTTAATTTACATATTTAATACTATAAAGAAAAGTATGTACATGGTAGATCTTTATTCATTTACTGTTTACATTATGAAATTTACAATTTCAATACAAATATATAGCAGTCATTAAATTGCAATATACAGCTTTAAAGATCATGTAGATTTTAAATTGAAGGAACTTATAAATGGAAAATAAGATTTATGATAATATGTAACTAGATTCATTGATATTTAACATATATACTTCTGAATGACTGAATAAAATTATTATTATCATTAGTTTTTAAATTTTAATGTCTAAAATTATTTAAAGTACATTTTTCTGATAGATAATTTTATAAGTCAATTTTTTAAAGAAGTTAGGAAAAGAAAATATGTAATCAGTCTCAATTAAAATATATCTAAGTTTTATTGTGTTTTATTTTATTCAATGTATATATTATTCAAGTGCACATGGTTTAGGTTTTTTGAATTTGCTCTGAGATAGGTAATTGTTTTTTAGAATATTATCATATGTATCAGATAATTATTTATGATTGTTAAAATATTAAGTGGCATTGTGCTTATTTATTTTTGGAATGGAGAATTATGTACAAAGGGAATATTGAGAAGTTGCATTATTACTTTTTTTTCAAACTTATGTATGATACATAATGTGATTCATAAATTAAAATGATTTAACAGCATGATGATGTATAAAAGAATTTGATGTTAAATCATTTTATGCAACTTGAAGTCAAAGATCATAAACATATTGTATATTAGCAAATTGTAGTATATTCAAAGTAATAAAATTTGGTAAATCTTGTCTGTAACACATTATCGTTGAATGCATAATTATATAAGCCAGTCATTGGATTATATTTTAATGAAACACATTTAAAATATGTTTTAATTCATTAGATTATTTTTGCATCTTATGTTATAATAGCTTTACTCTCATTTTTAAATATTTTCATTTGACTTAGAAATTCTATTTTGTTTATTTATTTGTTTAGGTTAAATTTTGTAATTGATTTTTAAAATAATTCTATCAAGTGGATTTTTTAAAAATTTTGTACATGTGTTTAAAAATCGATGAAAATGCAATATGTCAATGAAATGTTCTAGAATTGTCCAGACATTCAATGTGACAGTATTGGTGGCAAATTTGAAATATGTTGAAATTTATTCAGTAAATTTTCAGTGATGTGTGTGAGATGGTGATATAGTCTTTTTAAAAAAAGCTTACACTAAAAAATTTTTATGATCAATTAAAATAGAAATAAAAATATAATTTCTCTTGATTGTAAAACTTTTTTTTGTAAAAAATGCTTTCTTCATTAAAAAAACAATATTGGAATTGATTTTTAATGTGCACAAATTTCCTTTCAATATTACACAGATTGCGATATATTCTCTATTTTAAAATGTGAATAGAAATAATAACAAAAAAGATCCAAATATTAAAAAATTAAAAATATATATAAAAAGTAGTTTACAAATAATGCTTTTATTTAATATGAACTGAAAAATCAATTTTTAAATATGAATATAAATAATTACAAAAAATACCTGATTACTAAAAAGTTAAAAATAATTAATATAAAAATGACTTATTTTTAGCTGCTTTTATTTATGTGGTTTTTGGATTTAATTTGAAATAAAAGTATAGGATGTCAAGAAATTATTTAATTTTTTCATTGCAATTGTAGTCGAAGATAACAACTATTTTTGGCATTTTAATGTAGTGTATATTAAAATGTTTATTATAAAATATTTTTTATATCTATTAATTATAATTAAATAGTGTTTGGACATAGGATAGATTTATTTTTCTAAATTATTTGAAAGTGCTATAATATTTCATCTATGTTTTAAAAATATTATTATCAACTTATGTATAATAGTTAGTATTCAGGAATGATTATCATTAAACTATTTCTGATGACTTTATTCTAAAAATTTTACATTCATTTGTGTTTTCCTATAGTTTTGAAGTAGTGTATCTCTTAATAAAAATGTAATTATTGCATTGAATATTTTGATAAAAATAATTTATTATAACGAATTGTAAAATGCAAAATCAGATTTATATTGAGTTTTTGTCACAACTAGTTATACTAATCATTCGTATTTAATTTATCAATAATCAGAGATATCAATAATATATTTTGAATGGATTTGAGTAAATTCGTTTTATTCAAATTACATCAGGATTCTTCTTACAATTTAGGTTAGATATTGTTTTTCAGAAAGCTATCTTACCATTTATTTTCTGATAATTATTTGCAATTATCAAATATTAAAGACTATTTACACATAGAAGCATTCTTGTTTTGAAAAGATTAAAATATTTTTTTGCATATGTTATATAAACTAACTTTATGATATATTTCATGTCTTGAAGACTTTTTTGCCTTCTGTCTTTTAAAAGAATTTTCCATAGTTTCATCTTCACTAAAGGAAGTTTATGTTGGCGTGAATGCGAATTCGTGTATTGAAGTAAAGAATGTTTGTATGTTATTGAGGAATTTAAGTGTAAGTTTTACATAAGCCTATTATAGCTTTAGGTCTTCTAATTTTATGGTGGATAGTATACAGAAATATGAACTTTTTGAAAAATATTAACTTTAGAATATCATTAAGCTTTGTGATAAATTTTTTAAGATTGTTTCAATAGTCATAGTATACAGTAGCATATTTTGTAATCTAAGAGATAATTTAATGTATGCATTAGTTGTAGCATAATGAATAACGCCTGATATATAGATGTTAAATATTAGTTTAAACATTACACATATGTAATTATTTCTAGAAGATACAAACTCTTAAAATGTTGAATTAAGAATTGAACCTGTAATGTTTTGCATTTACTAATTTAATTGTTTTTGTATGATTGGTTGTTTAGAATGTTGAATGATATTCAAGCCTATAAAGTGATAGACAATTGAGAATTTTTTTAATACATTTTTCTCCTTCCTACTTGCATCAGTTGAGTATCACTCCAAGATCTTTTAATTATGAAACCAAACAATTAATTGTTTATGCATTTTAATTAAAAGCACATAGTGTGATTTTAAATATTAAGTTTTATAATCTAATGTACTTTGAAAATTTAATTTAACTTAATATTAAAAAAAAAACTTTTTGATTTGACCATGTAAATGAAAAAAAATTATAATGTTGTTAATACTAAGTTAACAAAATTTCTTTATATATATATATATTATTGTTTATTATGTCAATAATAAATATTTTAATGATTTATATATATTTAATCATGTGGAAGGAATTTATTCTTCAGACATACACTGTCAGATTGATATTAAATTTATGTGCACTTTCCCATCAATAGTGTTCTTATAAACAAACTCTTATTAACCGTGCGTAAATCAGGACTTCATCATGAACCTTATATTTTAATTGAAAATTATATGTACAAATTTAGTTTGTATATCACAAGGAAGATAAAGTTTATCATTTTTAACTACCTGCAACTTTGAATTATATTAGTTTGAATGTCTGTAATAAATATTTTAGCGATTTATATATACGACTGTATGGATGGAGTTTGCAACTGTTTTAACAGCTTGTGTAAGCATGGGAAATGGTGATCATGTGATATTTTAGTGGTTTAATATAATGACAGATAATTACATTAATTCAAAGTATGATATTTATTTTTACACTTTCTATTGATTGGCATCTCTGCAGATATTCTTATAAATTGCTGTGAATGGCTGCAAAGCTGAAAGTTAAATGAATTTGAAAAACTTGACAAATTACTGATGGTAAAGAAGTTCATTCTTTAAAAAGCTAGATCTGTCATTTTCTTATCAGTAACTTTTATCATTTTGTGGGTCAATTAATCAGAAAATGTCCAGAAATATATGAAACTTTAGAAGATTAAATTGTTATAATATTGTAGTCAATAAATAAACACAAACTTATAGTAGAAAATTATTAATTGTATATGAAATTTGATTTTACATTCATCCAATTTATTTTTTAAGCTTAAGTTTTCAATCCCAACAGATCGTCATCTGTGGTCATAGTCGTATCTCTTAATTTATTTCAGCATCTCAATATTAGAGATACATAATGAACTTTAATGCATCTTTACATTATTAAAGCTTCATATAATTAAAATGTTTATTTTAGTTTCTGATAATTATTTTTACATTTTATTACTGATCTTTTTTTTTTTATTGTTCTGCATATTTTTTCTTTATAATTTTTTGTTTTTGTTTTAAAGTATCATTAGTTAATCAATTTATTTAATTATTTTTAAAAATTTTTTTTTTTTGTCTTGTAGGCTTTACCGAGAAAGAGTCACACAAGTAGAAACCAAACTAGAAGAAGTTAAGTCTGGTCATGCCTCAGAATATCTTCAACCTTTAGCTCAATTGCAAGACAATATGAGGCTACGAACTCAAGTTTCAGGTAAGATGCAAAAATTTTGAATTATTATTTTTTTTAATATAAATGATTAAATTTTAAAAGTAATCCATAACTATTTTTATTTCATTTTTTAAAAAATTACTTACACATAATGTATGTATTAGATTAGATTTGATGTAGACCCTATGAATTTGATATAAATGAAATTTCTTTAAAATTATTTATTTGTTTGTAGTTTTAAGTGTCTGATATATATTATTGTTACATTCAAGTTCATGTATTTTATTACTGCTTTTTTTTTTTTCTTATATTTTAAAGGTTTAATATGATTACAGATTTTTTTTTTTTGTAATAAAGATAATTATGTCACAATTTGCATAAAGTATTGTAATTTTTTACTGTCATTATTTATTTCAATTGAAAGACAGTCACTAATTTGATCAAAGATTTATTTATGTATTTTCTGTCATTTGCTATATTTTTAAGTCTTCACTAACTTTCAAATGCATTAACTCTTACTTTTCAGAGAATACCTTAGCCTAAACCAGCGGTCCCCAACCTTTTTGCACTTAAGAGCACATTCTATAATACCGGCCAGGTGGCGGGCACCATTTATTTTTTCAATGTAAATTTATAGTTGGATATTGTTAATAATACACATAATGTACAAAAAAATATTTATTTCAAAAATAAAATTTTAACATTTGATTGCAATATAATACAATAATTTATAAGAAATTTTAAAAATTAAATTTATTTGTATCAGATAAATAATTTTTTTATCGTGTTCGGATAGCAGCGAGCACGCGTAAAATGGTCTGCGGCGCCATGGTGCCCGCAGGCATAGGGTTGGGGACTCCTGGCCTAAACCATTCTATTCTTTGTGTAGTTATGTTTTATACGGTTGATAAATTTTTTTATTAGGCTTTTCATTGAATTTGTAACAATTGCCAATTTCTAGTGTTTTATTTGACTGCTGAATCCTTTGATCTTGTCATATCAATAATTGAAAAAGTAAAATTCTATCTTTTCTGATTACATAACTTTTGTCTAACATTTATAAGATTATATGTAGTAAATCAAGTATATCTGTGCTCCAACCATTATGAACTCTAGTAAAGAAATGGATTTTAAACTTGTATTTTAAATAATGTCTAATAAACTGGACTGACATTTCAAGTTTTCAGAATGATAAAATCTTCACAAATAATTATTGATAATTAGATAGAAATATATATAATAAATAATTACTGAATGTGAATTTTTTAACAAATTTAAAATTGTGTTGACATTTTGCCTTACAAAATAATATTATAATAGTGGAATTTTTCAATAAATTTTCTACTCTATAACCCATTCTTACTGATGTCACTGAATAGTTTTATGACTAGTCTCTACTAACACTGTTTTATACTATATCTTCTATTGGTAACCATTTCTATAAGTTAATGGTTTGACATTTTTGCTCTTTAGATTTGAACCTCTATCAAATTTTCTTGCTTAGATATAGGATTCATACTAGGCCAGCAATTGTATATTTTGGTAACTTCATTTGTAAGCTTATTTTGAACATCTTTAATTTAGCTTATGCTTCCAGGTTTCAATCTATGCATTGATAAAAAATAATATCCAATATTTAAATAATCTTTTATTATTTAATTTTTTTCAACAGCTTGCTAGACATCATATTATCAATAACATATTTATTTTATTATTGGCTAATAGATTCTATTGCAGAAGTAGAAGGAAAAATATAAGTATATTTTTAGCAAAAGAAGTATTTTCGTAATAGATAGACTCTGCCACATATCTCCTAATATTTATTGAGCCTTTGAGCTTACATTCAAACAAATATTTTTATTAAAAATAAATTATAATTAATCACACACATATATAAAGCATATTAATGAACTGAAGGTTTCGTTTAATTTTATGATGGAGTTCTGTATATCGTAATGCTACAGTAAATTGTTAATTGATTGATTAGCAGTGATAATTTATCTCCTTTGATCAAGTGGTATCGCTGGGTCATAGTATTCTTGCTTAGCTGGCTTCAAGCAAAGATCTTAGCATATCCATAAACATTAATGCATAAAATGTTTATTCATTTTGTTTAAAATTATTTTATGGTAAATCATGAAACTTTCATATGTTATTTAAATTAAAAATAATTATTTTTTCCAGGTATTTTAAGAGAATTAAAAGTTGCTAACATTAATAATAAATATGAAGCGGAGGAGCAGGCTACTAATCAGAATTTCAAGGTATGAAGTATTTATTATTGATTATGCAGTTTTGTACATATGTATTTATTTAAACCAGTAACTCTGCTTTTTTAATTGTGGTTCATAAGTAACAGTTATATAAAAAAAAATCAGACATTTTAATTTCTAATTTTTCATGTAAAATGGTTTTTTATTTAGAAATTGCCACATTAGGATTTTATTTTTTCTCATTTTTTTTTTTGTTTGTTTAAAATTTTTTTTAAAAAAAGTTATAATACAATATAGATAAAAAAAAAAAAAAGGGGAAAAAATCAAAATCTGATAGTTTTTATTCATAATATTTTTTTTTTATTAAGAAAAAAATAGGAAACATTGTATATTTGTCCGAAATAAGAACATCAATTGCTTTTTGTTTTCCTTATCAGTTCATCTTTTCTATTTTACCATGTACAGTTTTTTCTATTGGATTTTTTTTGAAGCATCAGATTATATAAAGGCTATAAATTATAATTTCACTTTTAAATTTTTATTTAATGTATATATTTATATATACAGATAAACCTCAATCAAACATTTTTCAGGAAGATGTAGAATAAAAACAATATATTGTATCGGTCACTTGTTCACTTCCCTTGATCACCGAGGGCATCACTAGGTCACTAACGACCTAGAAAATTTAATTTATGGTGATCAAGAGTTAAGAATGATGATGAATGCTACCAGCTAGACCCAGAGAGAGAAAGTGATCTTTAACATTGTTCAGACAATTAAGAAAAGACAAAAGAGACAAACTTCAGCAAGATAATTTTAAATAACTTGATAATTTATTAAATTCCAAAAAAAAAAAAGAAGAAATCTCAAGCAAACAAAGTATAAGGTTTGACCTGGATTTCTCTAGCATATTTATCAGAGAAAGTATTTGAGTTTTGAAACATTAGATACCCTGACAGATAGGTTCGTTTTCTCACCCAAGGATTAAAAAGGGGATTTATAATATCTTCCTGCCAATGGTTTAGAGACTAAGTCTAGTTTCCCTATTTAGAGATCGCAAAACAAAAGTGGTCTTGTAGGGAGAATAACGAAACAGCGCAGGTGAGCTTTTCTTGGTCCGGAAAAGAAACATCGGGGTCAAGGACATCATATGTCTGCAGAACAGCTCATGATTGACCATGATCATCAAGGTTATTTCCAGTACAAGATAAAAAAATATAACAAGAAACGATTACGATTTACGTAATCTTGAATAGAAGAAATAAAATCTCCGATTTAAGAAAAACAGAACAATATACTCAATAAATCACCAGCCAAAAGATTTGCGGGCTGTAGGAAAATACAGACCAAGCTTAATTAAACTAATTATAACAAAAGGGACAGGTGAGTTAAAAACAAATTACGAATGTCTGCCAAAGCATTTATCAAGGGTTAGCAATATAAATAATAAAAAAAAAACACTAAGTATTTAAAATAGAAACTCGCAATACACTCTTGGATAAAGGCATAATAAAAAAAAGGTACTTATTACTTAGCCGGGCTTGGTCACTTAATGGCGTTATTGCCAGTTAAAAACAATACAATGCAACGTTACCTTGCCGCGATTTTTAAAATATGGTTAATTTTTTTGATCCCTTTAATTTTTTTTACTTTGTCTTTAATATTTCATTTTTAGGGTTTTTTTTTTTTTTGGCTATACGGCTATTTTTTTTATTGGTTTTAACTTTTATTTTTTAAATAAATTTTTATTACCTTTTTTTTTTTAAAATAAAAAGAAACAAAAAATAACTCCTGTCTCTAACTTTTACAAAGTATTCCTCAATCCATCCCCCTTTCCCCCAAAAAATTAAAATAAGATCAAAACATTTGACATTTTCAACTTTCGTTTTCTTTTTTTTTTTCAAAATACGGCAACTTTTTTTTTCCTATACGGCGACTTTTTTTTTGGCTTTTAAACACTGATATACTAAAACTTTGATTTTTTAAAACTGATTTGTATTACCCTTTTTTAAAAAATGAAAACAAACCAAAAATAACTTTTGGCTCTATCTTTTATCTCAGTGAAGACAAAGTATTTCTCAATATACTCCCCCTCAAAAAATTAAAATAAGAATCAAAACTTTTGACATTTTCAACTTTTTTTTTTTTTTTTTTTTTAAAAGATGGCGACTATACGACGACTTTTTATTTGGCGTTATTTGTGTTACACGATGTCTATTTGCCATTTTTAAAAGCAACTTTTCCTATTAATTACATTTTTTGATCCTTTCAACACACCACCCCACAAAAAATTACAATAGCATCAAAAATTGAGACTTTTACAACTTTCGTTTTTTTTTTCTCATGTTTAAAATATGGCAAAAATGGCACCTTTTTTTTTGGCTATATGGCGATTTGTATTACGTGATTTCTATTTTGCCCTTTTTAAAAAGAACTTTTACTATTAACTTTTGCTATACTCTGGACTCCAATCCACGTCAACGGCTTTTGGTCGCTCGAAATCGGTCACTTTTTGAGCTAAAGTGATGTTTTTATACTTGTTTTAAAGCTTGTGATGTGATGTGATGTGATGTATTATGGCTTCTCCTTAAACGAAGTCAAGAATATCTCAGCAATTATGCCCAGATAAACCTGTTAGCCACTTTCTTTTACATTCCCCACTCTAAATTTACCCATAATCTGCTCTATCCCATTTCCACAACATAATTTTTGTCAACTCTATAACCTTTATATCTAAATCCCCCTTATCTTTTCCCAAACCCAGCATAAAAACCAATAATTCACTTTCTGTATAATCACTCTTTTCATATTTATTTTTCCACAACTTCATTATATGTACCCTTTCTGTTTTCAAACATTTACATTCAATTAACAAATGCCTAATATTTTCAATTCCTTCCTTACATAATTTACAAAATAAATCACCCATATTTTTCCATTTACATGTATATTCTTTTGTAGTTAAAGATCCCGTTCGAGCCTTAAACAATAAACTACTTTCCTTACTATTATCATATATTAACTCACACCTAATATTCTGTTTATTTCTATATATATTTAAACTCTTTTTACTCTCCATACTATTTCTCCATCTCTCTAACTCCCTAGTCTTTATTAATAAATTTATTCTTTTATCCCATTCCTTACTACTATAACACTCAATAATCCTCTTAACACAATCATCCCATCTTTTGTACAAATATACTGATATAAATTCTTTATCCAAATCTTTTGCATAGCGCATTACCTTTCTCACCCATCTTGTTACCTGCCCTTTACTCATAACCCAATTAAATACTATTTTAGCTATTCTTTTATTATCCATAAACTGCAATCTACCAAACATTTTCATTTTACTTTTTGCATCTCTCATATGAAAACTTGCCCTCTCTTGAATTATTTTACAAGTAAAAAATCAATGATAGTGATGTTTAAGTCTAACAAAAGGAGGAGGCAGTCCATTTTAAATGCTGACTGGCTGATGATTATTTGGTCAAAAAAGACCGCCGATAAATAATTTTCACCGCTGAAAATGAAAATATATGTTTTAGAGTGTTTTTTTATTATTTTTAGTACATATAAATTATTTTCATAAAATATGCTGAAAATATAGTTATTTTACAAAAGTAGTTAAAAAATTGTATACTTTTACATGAACGTAAATTAAAAAAGAAACCAGTGAATAGCAACGATTTTGATATCTGTCAAATGTTTAGATTGCCCCAAGCTGTTTATTTGATTTCTAATAAAAATTAATATTTTAGAATATTTTTCTGTCATTTATTTACATATTATAAATTATTTTTCTCTTCACTAATAAAATTGTAATTATAAATATGCGACTTTTTTTTTCGCATTAAATAGTGAAGCTATAATTTTACACTAATTTATAATAAGTTTTCTTAGCGCTTTCGAGATTTCATGTTAGAATCTCATACTCATAGCTTTGTAAACAAAGATTGTTATGATTTATGCAAATGCGTTTGAATTTTTAATTAGTTCATTGTTTAGAGAGAGCAAAATATGCCTCTCTTCTATTAATGGCATTGATGTCATTTGCTATATATAAAGCTTCCTTAATTTTTCTTTTGGCATCATTTTCTTCTGTACAAATTATTTGGGCAGAACTAGGTTCAAATACATGGCCCGTAGCTGCTTGGTGGTCCCAGAATACTGAAGATCCTTCATTTTTATTTTTAACCCTCCCAATACTATCCGACTGATAAATAATTCTAAAGATAAAACAGAACAAGATCAAGCCCCTCATGTGATCTATAAAATGGCATGCCCTCAATTAGGCTGCCATGCATCATACTATGGTGGAACTCCGGCTAACCTGAACACAAGAATTTACCAATGTAGGTATGTCTACAATAGGGGTAAAAATAAAAATGAAGGATCTTCAGTATTCTGGGACCACCAAGCAGCTACGGGCCATGTATTTGAACCTAGTTCTGCCCAAATAATTTGTACAGAAAAAAATGATGCCAAAAGAAAAGCTTTATATATAGCAAATGACATCAATGCCATTAATAGAAGAGAGGCATATTTTGCTCTCTCTAAACAATGGACTAATTAAAAATTCAAACGCATTTGCATAAATCATAACAATCTTTATTTACAAAGCTATGAGTATGAGATTCTAACATGAAATATCGAAAGTGCTAAGCAAACTTATTATAAATTAGTGTAAAATTATAGCTTCATTATTTAATGCGAAAAAAAAAGTCGCATATTTATAATTACATATTTTACTGTATTTTGGTAAAATATGCTGGAAATATAATAATTTTTAGAAATATGGTAATATTTTACTAAAAAATTCTTAATTTTTATAATGACATAAATCTAGGAGGGACATTAATGACATTTACATGATTTGTAATTCGCTACAATTTTTTATTTTTATTTTTTCCGCTATTGAATATTTTTATAATTATAAATAAAAATTTACTTTTTAAAAAAACTTTCGTTTACGTTCATAACCTGACAAATTATTAATATACTTTTTACAAATGAAACTAAAATGAATATAATTTTAAAAGATGAATATATTTTTACTTTTAATTCTGTAATTGACCAATCAAAAGTTTTGTTTTACCTCACTCGGCCAACTGGAATTTTCATCACTTTTTTTCGTACTATGTCTTTAATATTTTATTTTTAGGAATCGAATACCTTCAGTTGCAGTAGCCTGACTGACATCGGTAAGTGGCACAATTTGTGCGCCATTTTATTTGTCTCTTATATAACGAACCGCTTTGCCCGCTGAGGGGTCGTATTAGTAGATTCATAAAAAGGGCTTTGGTTAACTTGAGATTTAACCTTGTATATATAAATTTTTCCCTATCTGCATGATCCCCGGGCATATTTATGGATAGCGTGTTTGCTTCCAAGCGCCAAACTTATTTGCGATGAACAAATAAGAATTACACCGTGGGACTCTATAGATGCAGAATATACCCCGATAGCGACTCGGTAGATATTTACTATCGCTTTACCTTTCCCTGTAATTAAAGGGGGTGTGTTAATTAGCCTAGCTCATCTCAGGGGTGGTGGTCATTAGACCGTGGACGGGGACTATGGATTCCGACACCACTTTCTTTTAACTGAAGGTGGATTGATATACATAACCAAATTTCTGTCTATCTAAAAGGAAATAAACGATTATAGAAATCCAATCTTATCGATTTGATTTTCTCTGCGCAAAAGGGGAATTCCCGTTTAATTTCAGATGAGTGCGCTCGCTACCCTACCCTAAATTCCTCCATACCGGTTGTTCAAGGTAGAGTATATGTTTTATATTAATTACGAAATCTTTAGCTCTATAACTATGAATCTTATTAACATAATATAAATAAAAAAAAAACAAAAAGAAAATATTCACAGACATTCATAACATTAAAACAATTTATTATAAAATAAGAAGGTTAGGATTTATTTAATTGACCCGCCATTATTCATAACTCGTGCTTCATAGAATGTCAAGCATACATACACATACGTACAGATTAAGCATTTTATTCTTTGGATCTTTATAGGCAACACAACATATTATTAATGTTCCTTTATTAAATTGCTTCCCTGGACTTTGTAGTTTGAAAGTTTTATTGAAACATGTTTTAAATATAGAGAATTTAATTTATTTCAAAATTCCGATGGATGACGCAATCCGTTTAAGGCTCGGATTGTGTTGTAATAGCAAATCAATAAGCAAATAATATAGTTCACGTTACCTTAACATTCCCGGGAATTTAGGCATTTCAAAGGCATAGGTTTTACGATGTCAATGGTTTTAAAACTGGACGATCTCATAGTTAGTTTTCCCCGTAGCTATTGTTCTTTGCCGTTGATGACCGGAATTCGGCGTTCTTTAACTATCTTCTTTGCAGCACCTTCGGGATCGTAGGGCAGGCCTTCATCGCCTGTCAAGTGAAAGGTTTTTACCCCACTCGATGCATGATACGTTTTTTTTTTTTGTTCTCTTTAGCTCTCTGGACCCGTGGAAGAAGAATGATATCCCCTCTGTTTCCTTTTATATCCCCACTCTTCTCGTCCTTTCACGTCCCTTTCCGTGATTCCATCCCTCGAAATTTCCCGGTTGCGTCACCCAACCGGACTATGACTACGTCATTGCGGACGCCATTGTACTAAAACCCGCGTTTGTATTTTAGAAAGATCTCATTTTGCTTTAACTGGCCATCTACTTGAAATATATCAATCATGCACATATATATACTCGCATGCCACAAACACTCCAATAAAGCACGAGTTTTACGAAGTTTTCCCCCCTTTTAAAATTAAACAAATAACAACTAGCTACAAATAAATATACGAATAACATACTGTTAATATTGAATTATTCCCACCACCATTTAATATTAGTATTTACAATTATTAATAACTTTATTAGTTAATAGTGTTAGTAATATCTATATCCATTTATATTGTAACTTTTGGCGGACCATTGGCTCTCCTCAGTCCGCACCTTGTTACAATGCCCCCCCCGTTCGGAAGCCTTCAAACACACTCTATGGGTTTGACAGGCTTAGTTTGATGCCTTCGTTAATCCGGCGCTCGATTCCCGCTGGGATAGGGCTTCCCAGGCGGTCTGGCAGTCTCGGAGTCGAGTTTCCCTCTTGTCTTAGCCTCAGTTTCCCATCTCTTGCGGATATCCAGGTTTCCTTTCCCCGGATCAAACCCGTAATTGTGAGTACTTATATCCACGCCCGTAAGTACCTCGGCCATTCCTTCTATTGACGTCTTTCCCGTTCCCAACATGATCTGCTCGACCCTCATTGGCATATTTTGCCTTATGATCCTAATGATCCCGACCTCTGTCAACCTACAGGCGTTCAACGTTCGAAGTAGCGCCACCTGGTGATGGAAGAACTGCGTAAAACTTTCTTGTTTCTCTTCCGCGTATTTCTCCTGCATAATTCGATAACGTACCATCTCCTGCTGATCCTCTGACCAAAAGACGTCGGTTAGTTCCTTCTGGTATCCTTGAAATGTGATCGGAGGTTTGAACAGTGAGTCCCACCATGATTGTGCGTGTCCTGTGAGATTGCTACAGGCAACAGCCAGTTTGCTGTTTTCATCCATGGGGTTCACTTGGTAATATCTCATCAGGCTCTTTAAATGTTCAGTTGGAGCCTCCCCCACTTCCCCTGAGAATGGTCGGATTCTCACGAATGAGTTAACGTGGCCCGGCGCAGACACATATTTCACCCTCTCTTCTTTATTAGGTGCTAGTCTTGCCTCTTTTACTCCTGACTTTCCCATCCCCTCTTTGGCCTCGCCCTGCTCTTTCGTCACGCTCCCTTTTCCTCCCTCCATTACGTCTTCTATTTTCTTCAATCGTGTCTCAATATCTTCTAGTTTCTTCATAATTCCTTCCATCATTCTCACCATCTCTCCCTTTTCTTCCCCTCCTTCGTCCGTTTTTCCCTTAGACCGAGTTTCCATGGTTAGCTATCACTAATGTTAATTACTTCTATGCTGGCTTATCTTGACAGGCTCTGACCACCTTGCCCCCATCCAGTGCTGTTGCTTTCATTCTTTTTTACTCTATAATGCTACGTTTCCATGTGCTGTTACATATTCGTATTTCCCATTCATAAGCTTTGAAATCTCCAATTTATGGCTTTCTCCTCGCACCTCCAAACAAGAGAAGCAGAAAAAAAAATATTTGTAATTGCGCACGAGTTCGCGTATAGTTTATACGTCTCTATTATCATTACACGTTGCCCAATTTCCCTCTCTTTTATTATCGATCTATGCTGACTTTCTTCTTAATTCGGCTAAAACGCTCTATTTAGACCTCTGAAAACCATTAGGGTTAACAGTAGTTTTTATTAATAACTCAGCTAACGTATCAAAATATATATATATCCATTTCCAGCGTATTAATACGGCTCGGTGTTATTGCTCTAACATATATATTCCAGTCGTCTTTTTTTTTTTCCTTTTTTTAACAATAAAATAGTAAAAAAAAATTTTACACAAAAAAAATTTAAATCATTCGCCGTTTTTCTTTTCTTTAACCTCATAAAATGCGTGAAAGTATCGGATTTTTGTTTACTATACCGACTTCGTATCAAATCCACTGGTCGTTGCGCCCTCTTTTATTTGAACCCTCTACTATATTCCTATTCCCCATTGCTCTCCAGAGGCCCCACAGTTGCGGCGTCCAGTTATAACGAACCGCTTTGCCCGCTGAGGGGTCGTATTAGTAAATTCATAAAAAGGGCTATGGTTAACTTGAGATTTAACCTTGTATATATAAATTTTTTCCTATCTGCATGATCCCCGGGCATATTTATGGATAGCGTGTTTGCGTCCAAGCGCCAAACTTATTTGCGATGAACAAATAAGAATTACACCGTGGGACTCTATAGATGCAGAATATACCCCGATAGCGACTCGGTAGATATTTACTATCGCTTTACCTTTCCCTGTAATTAAAGGGTGTGTGTTAATTAGCCTAGCTCATCTCAGGGGTGGTGGTCATTAGACCGTGGATGGGGACTATGGATTCCGACACTACTTTTAACTGAAGGTGGATTGATATATATAACCAAATTTCTGTCTATCTAAAAGGAAATAAACGATTATAGAAATCCAATCTTATCGATTTGATTTTCTCTGCGCAAAAGGGGAATTCCCGTTTAATTTCAGATGAGTGCGCTCGCTACCCTACCCTAAATTCCTCCATACCGGTTGTTCAAGGTAGAGTATACGTTTTATATTAATTACGAAATCTTTAGCTCTATAACTATGAATCTTATTAACATAATATAAATAAAAAAAAAACAAAAAGAAAATATTCACAGACATTCATAACATTAAAACAATTTATTATAAAATAAGAAGGTTAGGATTTATTTAATTGACCCGCCATTATTCATAACTCGTGCTTCATAGAATGTCAAGCATACATACACATACGTACAGATTAAGCATTTTATTCTTTGGATCTTTATAGGCAACACAACATATTATTAATGTTCCTTTATTAAATTGCTTCCCTGGACTTTGTAGTTTGAAAGTTTTATTGAAACATGTTTTAAATATAGAGAATTTAATTTATTTCAAAATTCCGATGGATGACGCAATCCGTTTAAGGCTCGGATTGTGTTGTAATAGCAAATCAATAAGCAAATAATATAGTTCACGTTACCTTAACATTCCCGGGAATTTAGGCATTTCAAAGGCATAGGTTTTACGATGTCAATGGTTTTAAAACTGGACGATCTCATAGTTAGTTTTCCCCGTAGCTATTATTGTTCCTTGCCGTTGATGACCGGAATTCGGCGTTCTTTAACTATCTTCTTTGCAGCACCTTCGGGATCGTAGGGCAGGCCTTCATCGCCTGTCAAGTGAAAGGTTTTTACCCCACTCGATGCATGATACGTTTTTTTTTTTTGTTCTCTTTAGCTCTCTGGACCCGTGGAAGAAGAATGATATCCCCTCTGTTTCCTTTTATATCCCCACTCTTCTCGTCCTTTCACGTCCCTTTCCGTGATTCCATCCCTCGAAATTTCCCGGTTGCGTCACCCAACCGGACTATGACTACGTCATCGCGGACGCCATTGTACTAAAACCTGTGTTTGTATTTTAGAAAGATCTCATTTTGCTTTAACTGGCCATCTACTTGAAATATATCAATCATGCACATATATATACTCGCATGCCACAAACACTCCAATAAAGCACGAGTTTTACGAAGTTTTCCCCCCTTTTAAAATTAAACAAATAACAACTAGCTACAAATAAATATATGAATAACATACTGTTAATATTGAATTATTCCCACCACCATTTAATATTAGTATTTACAATTATTAATAACTTTATTAGTTAATAGTGTTAGTAATATCTATATCCATTTATATTGTAACTTTTGGCGGACCATTGGCTCTCCTCAGTCCGCACCTTGTTACACTTACAATTTCATGCGAAAACTCACACTTTCGTGTGAGCACGGCCGAATCGTGTTTGGTCCTACCCTTTCCCAATATTTTGCACATTCTAAGTCGTGTAGGGAAAAGTGGGGATGGTGTGACAATTCTTAGTGAGTCAGACACCATGATTTAAGTAGAAATGAAATTATTTTGCTATGAACATATCAAAATTTGTGGCCACTTGAAATCCAAACACCATCAGATGATATGGTAGCAACCAGTGAATTGTGCGAATTCTCATAATGTGTCGTGAAGCACAAAACAGGCCGTAATGTTTTTGTGCAATGCTATCGAGTAGCCTGCAATTGCTAAGATGAACATAAACTGTTTTCTTAGCCATGTTAGGCCGCTTAAACAGCATTTGTAGCTATTTTGCACTGGCAACAATGCCAACAGGCTGCCAAGCCCAGCTAAGTAATAAGTACCAAAAAAAAAATAATATGGTGTCTTAAAACTAAGAGTCCATCCACTGAATACACTAGTAAGAAAATACATAAAACAATTAAAGGCATTAAAGAAATATTTAAAACTTATAATAAATACAGGATTATTTAAGATTAAACTGAGACTTTAACAGAGATTTAAACCCTGATTAAAATATGAAAACGTTTTACCTTGAGACATATGGTAAGGTCAGGCGGATGTCTTTCAGCCACGCACGCAGTTTATTTTATTTTAAAGTTCTGATGGAGATTTTGGTTTTCATTTATATGTTCGGGGGTCTGGAGGCAATCTGAGGGATCAGTTCTTGTTCAGGCTTTTACGATATGATATTGGAGGAACATCTCTGGATCTGGGATCCATCTTTAGGTTGATTTAGCACTGCATGTTCTAAAAAAGATTCCTCATGGTGGATAATTTTAGCAATCTGCAGAGAGTAATGCTATTTGGCAAATAGTGTCCATAGTATGATATCAGTAGAATTTCCTATCAGCAGCTAGAAATCTTTAAAATAAAAGGTAGGACAGTCAAAAATAATATTCAACAAGCAGAATAAAAATGAATAGCCGAATAATAATTAGTTTAAAATCCCAGGGTTATTTATATGCACTCTTATCTCCTACATCATCTTTAATTAGAAGTTTTGCCTAGGGCAAATCTCTCTGACTCTATCTTAATTAAAAATCTGACCAGGGCTCTTATTCAAAATTGATTAAAGAAAAGTAAATTTAAAATTAAGTCTCAGCTTTGTTTTTCTTTTGAAATAGATTACACGTAAAGAAACATGAATGCAATTAAACCTTGCAAAATTAAAATGCTTTGTTGAAAAGGATTAAACTTCTTTTTTTTTTTTAGTTAAAATATTTGGTAATACAGCATCGATTGATCCACGCCATAAGATGGCGCTGTTTCTACAGTAAAGCACATAAATATGCTGTTTACAAGGCCGCTCATAGATCTTACAGCCTAGTAAACTGTTCAACCGCTAAGATGTTGAAGTGCACCCATTACCTCAACATCCCTAGTATGTTGAACATTATTAGCGACGAGTATGCAAGACTCTATAGACATTATTCTTAATTATTGTACAGCGTATGATGTGAAAGTTTCTGTATTTTGAGTGTCGAAAACTATATTATAACGTTTTTTGTTTTTTTTGGTTTCGATGTATTTTTTTTATTTTCGTTCGTAAAAATTTTAACGATTTTCTAAACGCCCCTGGTTTCGTTGTCAGGGGTCAGAATTCAGTTAATGAGGAGTGTTAGTCACAATTCGGCAAAGTTCACGATCAAGTCGTGCACTTTCCGACACTTTTTCGAGATCAAAACATTTCAATCGCAGACTACAGAAGCAGATGCGGTGGCCTTTCTTCAACAGAGAAATATTCTCCTCACCCAGAAGAACTGCCTTTGTGGTAGTTTAATGAAAGTAAAAAGTCAAAAAAAAAAATAAAAAAAGTTACTTTAAAAAAAAGACCGTAATCAAAAGCGAAAAAAAAAAAAAAAGTTATTTTTTTAAAAAAAAAGACCGTAATCCAATTTTGTTAAACAAGTTTTACAAAAAAAATAAAGAAAAAAAGGTTTTTACAAAACGTATTAAAAAAAATATTTAAAAATCAATTTATTTATTTAAAAAAAAAATACGGTCCCCCCCAAAAAAAAACACGATAACATTACAAAATAATAATGAAATCAGCTCAGTAACGTTATATCTATTCGTTTTTCGCTAGCATCAGTGCCATCTTATGGCGTGGATCAATCGATGCTGTATTACCGAATATTTTTACAAATAGATTTAAAAAAAACAAGTGTTGAAAGAAAATAGATTTTAAACAAATCTATTGCAAATAAAAGTCAGAGAATTTTAAAATAACATATTTTTAATACATAAAATAAAATAATATACAAAACTTTCAAATATTGTTTTTTTACAACTTTATAAAAATAAAGGTCAATTTTGATTTTGCGATGGAACTTTTGAAGCAGATAAAGCATCCAGTTCAATATATAGAAAAATCATTACTATCGAGAAATTAAAAATTGTAAATAAGGACAAATTTAATGAATTTTTTTTATTCACTGAAATACCTACAAAGTACAATGTTACTTGTTAGTTTTAAGTACAAATTGGATTCAAAATCCAAAATATTTGGAGAAGTTATAGAAAGGACTAATGAATATGACTTGTCATTATATTTTGGATTTGTAAATTATGTAAACACATTTGTCTCTAAGCATTTACATGATTATTGAAGTTTTGGATATATAAACCAAGAATATGTCGTATTCTGAAAAATATTTATCAAAACTCAGCATCACTGATTAAATTACATAATGATACTAAGAAGATTAACATTAGTAAAGATGCATAATAAGGTGATTGCATATCTTCAAAAAATTTTTTACAGTAGTTTTGCAATAAATATTTTATGGATCAAAATAGAAAACTAAGTGAATAAAAATAGATTGAGATTATTTAAGTCATTTAATTTTACAGATGAAACAAGAAAATAAGATTCAAGATAAAAGTAATATTCAAGAAAATAAATTTTGATAATAATGAATTAGAAGTTAACAACTATAAATATCTTGGTTAGACTATTAATGTAGAGAAAAGCATAATGAATGAATTTGTAGAATTAAATTTGGAAGGAGAGCTTTTTGTGGAAGCAATCTAATATTAAAAGAAAATATACTTGCATTTTCAAAAAGAAAGATTTTTAATAGATGTATTTTACAAAAGGATCTAAAACTTGGCTCTTAATAAAATATATATTAGTTCATGAAATTAGCAAATAGATTGAATTTGGGTAGAAATACTGGAAAAATATCTCTAAATGAACATTTTACAAAATATCTATTAGAACATTTTATACTATCATGAATAGAATATTTTTTATACCCACTTTTTTTCCTTAATGATTAAAATAAATACAGATATGTTCATTTATGATTCTTATTTGAGAATACATTAATATTATTTTATGTATACAAGGTGTTTTATAAATTTATGTATTAAATACTATATATTTAACTTATTAATGAACATTAGGATCTCCATTATCTTATATAGTATTTTATGCATTTTTTAATAAGTTTGTTATAAAGCAATAATTGTATTTATCTTTAAAAGAATTTTATCATGAACTAATATATATTTTAATTTGGAATAATGTTTTATTTTATAGCTTTATTTCCATACGTATATGCTTATTAAAGTACATCAGAATGCATAAAAAGTAACATTTGTTTCTGAGTTTATATAGTAAAATTATAGTTATATAGAATAGCCTCTTTCAGCACTTGACTTTATGCCCATTTCAATTTTAAAAGTTATGTTTTAACCAATAATATATTGTTACATACAGAGCAACATTTATTGGTTTATAATAGAAATGAAAATAACAATAATAAACAAATTATGTTAATATTTATATTACTTTATTATAATTTTAACATCTAAGTTGAAATGAATTACTGTAATTTGAAATGTTATAAGAATCTTCAACATTTTACTATGTTAACAAGAGTTAATGTTGATCCAAATAAGATTGTATGTGTATGAAAGTATGCCAATCATATATATAAACTTAATCGGCAAAGAAATAAATACAACTATTTAAAAAAAAAATCATTTAATTTTAGTACATTAATAAAATTATTATTTAAATAAGTAATAACATGAAATGTCATTATACTGCCAAAGCAAGTGCTTATTTTTTCAATACAGATGAAAAAATGATGCACTCTTGTATATTCTCAAAAAAAATAAACTTTTTTATTGAAAACATTTTTTAAATAAGCTTTTATCACTCAGAAATTATAATAGTCAATAAGTAATCAATCTTTTTAAGTTAGAAAAAAATAAACATTGTAGTTAAAGTTTTTCTCTGATTATAAAATCTATTTAGAATAGATATCACTAGTGTAACAGTAGCTAGGTTCAAATCCTGTTACAAAAGGAAAGAAAATGTACATTTTAGGTAATTTTTATTATTTTTATTTTATAATTATTATTGGAAAAATCGCACAGACAAACGCACATGTATTTGCTGGAATGGTGGGTATAGGTAAATATTTTAATTGGCATACATGTATATAGGTAAATGTTGTTTTTGGAAGAGAAAAAAAAAGTAAAAAACTAAAAGATTTTAGAGCATGTAAAAGAAAAGTTTCTTTTACAATTATTATTTCCCGAATTAATTTGCCAAATGTATCTCTTATTGTTCAAGAAACAGATCTAACTACTTGATGGCTATCTCATTCTTTTAATTAAACGGATTTTGTGGAAATAGTTTTTAAAATTAATGAATGTGGAATGCCCATTATTTATTGAATTCTTTTCGACTTCTTTTGTCTAGTTAAAGTCGATGAAAAGAGTGCAATTAAAAAGTTCCAAGAATTAAAAAAAATAAGATAAGTTAAAGTCGAGGTTGCTAAGTGGTTTTTCTTTTGTTGGCATTCTTATAAAATATATTTTTTGAAAACAAAGAAATACCAGAGATAAGGAGAAAGGAAACTGAGATTAAAAAAAAAAGGGGGGGAGTGTTAGCTGAGCTGAGGGGGAAGATCTAAAAGGAGAAAATTTTAATAAATTGGCTGCAAAGCAGAAAATATCGGGAATAAACTGTGATTGCTGCCTTCGTTGCTGGAGACAGATTGTGTGCGAACTGAAATAAAACATAAAGGAAACCTCATGAATCGCATGGGGTAAAGTCACCATTGTGCCGGGTTCTATGTTAGGACTCCAGCTCTATCTATGCCGCGTAAACCATTGGAATATATGTACCACCTTTAACATCCCCAATTGCCCTTCAGAACCACCACTATTTCATTCTAGTGCAGATCGTCCGCCATTCCTGAATATATTCAAAGGAAAAAAGAAAAGGAATAGCAAAATAAATATGCTACTTTAGATGAACTAAATGGTTGGAATATTAAGCAGAAGAGACAGACGCCATATTTTGCCTATGCCAAATCCCGGGATTAAATTATGAGTGCACTCAGAAACGTATACGCAGGTTCTACAGACTCATTTCAATCCTTAAATCTACTCAAACTGTGCGATTATCTAATGATATACATGTATTATTTAGTGTTTTTTTTCTCTTTTAATTGTAATTCATTAAAAATATATATCGTATACATGATTATGCCATTTCATTGTTTTCTTAGAATAAAATATTAGTGAATCTGAAATTAAACTGTTAATTTGTTTCGATACACATTAAGTGATTTATGTATTTCAAAATCAGATACATGTGCGTGCTGGTGTGCCTCTAATAATAGATTAAAGCAAAACAGGTTAGGTAGAAAAGTATGTGGGGGATTTTAAAAGGTTTATTTTAGTGGGAATTAAATAGAAATTTATAGAAAAGATTTTATTTAAAAGTTGGTTCACTCTTCGGTTCTTCGTCGGCGCAATGCGATACCAAATTGCTGAGTCAGACAAATATTTAATAGATCCTATGATTCTCGTTAACTAGCAAGATTGGCTCTTGGCAACAGACAAAAAAAAAAAGAACGTCCATAAACGTGGAGATCTACTTAGAAGTAAAGTTAAAGCTGGGAGGGTTTGAATTATTGCAATTTCCTTATATAGGTGTGTTTTGCGGTCAGCTTCTTCTCTAACCCTTTTTGAATGACCCAGAATTCGTGAAAACTTTGTCAGAGGGGTGAATGACTCAAAATTATGGGAAAATTTTGTACGGGAAGGGCTATCAATAAGGTACACGTCACCGTATAAATTCACCCTCGGGAAGATAGAATAAACGCAAATTTTAGTTTGGATAAGGACGAATGTTTGACGTCAGATAAAAATAAAAAAAAAAAAAGTTAGAAACATATACCAAAGTGGGGAAACGTTACACTAGTCATTAATATTTTTTTGGCATTAGCCTCTTTTGCTTGTTCAATTTTTTTATTATAAAGGAAGGCAATTTTTTTTATTCTTCCATGATGCATATTACTTTCCTTTTTTTTTTTTTTTTATCTCTTGCATATTTTTGATTTTTTGAAAAAGAACCATCTTTTCAATATGAAAATTTTTTGAGGATTCATTGAAGAATCTCTTCTTTGATTGTTGACTATTTATTTTCTCTGTATGCTTTTATATACAATGCCTTTTTTATATCATATGTCATAGTTGTATACAAGAACATGAGTAAAATTTCATTATAGGCTTCAGGAGTCTATCTGATTAAGGTCACATTATCATCTCCATTTTTGATCTAAAAGTACTTTTCATTATACTCAATTTGATTGCAACCAAACACAGTTGTTTTAAGATAGTTGTTAATGATGCTGAAGGCAATTCCAAATTTTCTTGCCATATCTATTTTATTTTTAAATATCCTGTTTTGATTAATTTGCTTTTCATTCTTATAATATTTTGTCAGTTGTATTACACAAAAATGCAAAACAAATTAAAAGATCTATTTTGGAAATATGTTCATTGCTTATTAACAAGTTAGATTTCTTTTGTAAATGTTTACAAATATTTTTTGTATTAATTGAATATATAGTACTTGTTGATTAGACATATGCCGCTTTATGGCATTGTTGCTATGCAAAAAGACACACATCCTCACACGACACTGTAAAAAAGTGTGAAGTGTGCGAATTCGCATAAATAATTTAGTGCGATGCGACAACGTGGCCTGCAATGTGTAGTACAATAGAACTGTTGTATACATGTAACACATGATCGCGAAAATACATTCGGCCCTCTAAACGGTGTTTTTATGTGTTTTAGCACATAAATCATGCCATCAAGCGGCGTATGTGTCTAATCAACCAGTATCGAATATATGTTAATGGCCTTCATATTAAGACTGTGTATTGATAGTTTCAAATCAGTTTTGTTAGGAATAAAATGTTATATGCAGAATAGTATTTGGTTTTAATCATTTTAGTGTTAAATAAGTTTGATTTATGTACATAACTTACATATGCATGTAAAAATTTTTTTTTAATAGAAATTTTTAATATAAAAAAAAAAATTTAATTTTTTTTTTTTTTTTTTTTTTTAACAAACTTCAAATATTTTTTTTTTTTTTTTTTTTTTATTTTTTTTATTTTTTTTTTTTTTTATTTATAAAAAAAAAAAAAAAAAAAAAAAATATCATTAAATTTTATAAAAAAAAAAAAAAAAAAAAAAAAAGAAACAAAAAAACAAAAAATTTTTTTTTTTTTTATTTTATATTAAAAAAAAAAAAAAATAATTTTTTTTTTTTAAAAGGGTTAAAAAAGTTTTAATACCAAGAACCTTGAAACAGAATCTGTCTCATTATATCACTGTGTCAAACAGTATAGGACATTTTTAAATATAATTTTCAGAAAAGTAATTTAAGTTTTATTCAGTTAATACTAACAGTAAAGAAAATTCTTTAATTAATGTAAAAAAAAAATCTATTTTAGTCCTCTGTAATAAAGTATTAGCTAAACATATGATTTGAATGAAAAGATGATATAAGTTGGGGCAAGGCATATTATTTAATTTTTGATTTTTAACTTCGTGTCCATTCCAGAATAATAGATTTTTTATTTAATTTGTGCTTCTTAAAAATTATGAATACTGCCATATGATCTATTATGCTAAATGTCTGGTGTCCTTTTCTTAGTATGCAATAATTACAACTTTTATTAAAAGAAAGCAGTTAGTTAAACATAGTAACTGTCAAAGTGATTAAATATATTGTGAATAGAATGATATTGTGTTTTAATTTTTTTATAATTATTTACATTTTAAATGCTTTTATTGAAGTTAGAAAATCTGTTTGTTAACTTTTGATCTTTTTCAAGTTAGAATGAAATTTTAAAATCGAGCTTTCATATATATATAAATTCAATAGAATTTTTTGAAATCTAGTATATAATTAATTAATACATCTAATTTATATAAAGCACATCTTTTCAGTAGATTATCTAGTTTATTAGATATAGAACAGGAAGTGGGAAAATATTAAAAATATTCAATAATTTCACATACTTTCATTTGTTTTAAATAACGCTCATGAGAGGATGGTAAGATTTTTTTTCTTTCACTTTAATATCTTTTTGACATTTTAAAATCGATATTTATCAGACTTAAGTTCAATATCACTTGTTGAAATTTTGTACATTTGTTTAAAATATGTATGAAAGTATTAGGAACCATTAATTCTTTAAAAAGTAAAATATTTCCAATCAAAGTAAAAATGTTAAACACTTCATTTAAAAAATATATATCATATTTTTAATCATTTTCATAGACATATGTCCACATATTAAATATGATATTTACATAAGGGGTATACATTTTAATTTATATCAGAACTATTTTGTAATATATATACCAACTATAAGTGTTCTGTCATTTTAAAGTTCGATATAGTTTTACATTTTCATTTACTATGCCAATACTAAAAACTTAAAAATAATGCAGTTAATTTTTTTAAATATATTAAATGCTTTTATTCGTGCACTAAAAATTAAAAAAATAATTATTTCTTCAACCACCTTGAAATAAAAGTGTGGGGTGTTCAGAAATTAACCAATGTACGTCAATTCCTAACATTGACTTAATTAATTTCTGGACTCTATACTTTCATTTTAAGTTAAATCTAAAAATCCCAATTGCGGTTGAAGAAGCAATTATTTTTTTTTATTTTTAGTGCGCAAATAAAAACAATTAATGCAAAAATATTTTATTATCTTTATTATTATAACTTTTTCTAGTCACAATCTAGAAATCTTCACTATTAGCTATTGTAATTTGGCTAACTACCAGTATGTTGTTGAAATATCTCTTCTCTGGATTTACAAATTATTTATTGTTGGACTAAGAATTCCAGTAAAAGTTGTCAACTATGTACTTGTAGTTGAAATTTTATTTATTATGAATGATTAACAGAGTCATGTTATTATTAAATATGCTAGCAGATTAGGCAGTGTTATTAGATAAAATTTTATTTTTTAATTTAATTATTGAATTTCTCACTTTTTTGATGTCGAGCAATTATTTTAAGATTCTAATGAAGTAATTCAAAACATGGTTGCAAAAATTTTTAAGATATTAATATATTTTTTTTTTTTTTCTAGAGTGATAAAATTATTTTATTTGACACTGTAAAAAGTGAACTTGAAGAAAAAATAAGAAGGCTTGAAGAAGATCGTAATAATATTGATATAACTTCAGGTAATTTTATTTGTATTATATTCATTTATTGAGGATATTTTTAAAATTAAGAAATTTACATTTTTCTTCTTCCCTGTTTTTTTATGAAAGAAGGAATGAAATTTTAGCAATAAAAGCAATTTATATTTTCTTTGACTATTATTTCTGATGGCTTCTTCAAAGGCTCTATTAATTATAAAGTTAATATGTAAATTTGTCACTGAAAAAGTGTTTGATTTCTTTAATTGACTCATTGGAGGTTACTTAATTTTATGTTTAAATTTGCTGAAGAAGCATTTTTAGATAAGCAGCTTTGAATATCCTTATAAAATTTTTATGTGAGATTCACTAACAGGATTTACATATTTAGATGTACCATTGATGTTATCACTTTAGTTCTGCAATTCTCAATCCGGGTTCCATTGTACCTCAGGATATTGTGAACATTTCTTAGGGGATCACGAGATGAAAAGATAAAAAACACACAATATCAAATTTTCAGATGAATATAAGTAAATTTGGTACAACAAAACTTATATTACCACCAGTATTCTATGTTAGCAAGAACAGTTTTACTTATCATATTTGGTGCAATGATGTGGTATAACAAAAATAATATTTCGGTTGTGATCGAGACAAGCTTGGTAAGGTACCTTGTTGCAACATTCGTAAAACATTAGAACATGAATAACAAAATTGCTTTTTTATATTATTTTGTAAAGAAATTATAGTAATTTTTTATTTATATTTGAACATAACACTATTAAAACTAAATGCTTCAATTTTAATATTATGTTATTGTCTTAATTTAATTAGTTTAAATTATGTTCATTTTCACATTGTTAATTAATATATAACAGAAATTTAACAGTTATAAACTATTATGTTTTTCATCTAACTAATAATTGGAAAATAAACAAATTAAAAAAAAAAAAATTGTTTTACTTAAGGGTATAGTGAGATGTGAAGAGGGAGATTAAGGGTACCACCACACCATAAAGATTGGGAAACAGTGTTTTAGATAAAAGTGTTAAATCTAATAATAATTTTTTGATTGATGCCTAGTTTTCATTTGGTTGTTTAAAATTTATTTTAATGAAAACAAAAAAAAATGGTCCTAAGTTTGTATTTGAGAAAAGTGACACATTATTGCTATAAAGAGCAAAGTGGATATTAACTTGACCAGTTTTTAATACAAAACATTTTTGGTCATTAACTTATTCTAGTGGTTTAAAATAAGTGACATTATAAATAAGCGAATTTAATCAGATAGATTTTTTATTCCATGATTGTTTACTTTCATTCATATATATAATATGAATTTGCATACTGGATTTTGGAATGAACAATGAAGCATAAGAAATTTTTTATATAAATAGAAGCTTTTGTTATTCAATTATTTTCCTTAATTTATTCCATATCTCTTAGATAATGACTTTATTATGAACATTGTCTTACAATTTGTCTATATGGCTAAATTTAATTCAGAGGTGGGGAATTTCCGGCTCTCAAAAACTTTCAATATTACCCCAAACATTTTCAAAAATGAATATAAACTGTCCTTGCATAAAATTTCTATTTAAACATGCGCTTAGTTCAAATATTAAATTAAGAGTTAAGTAAAATAAAATATTTATTTTCTCAATTAATCCAATCTTTATAATAGTTCTAGTTCATTCTATCAGAGATGCAATACATAATCTATTGTGTGAAATATATTATTTCTAGACCATGTCCCTTATAAATGATGCGATGCACTATGGCTTCTGTTTTCCTGGAGGTAGAAATCTCTCAGCCATTATGGTCAGATAAATGTTAGCCACTTTATTTTCCCCACTAAGTTTTTCCCATATTTTTCTCTATCCTGCTCCATCCCATTTCCACAACACTATCTTTGTCCACTCTACAGCCTTTATATCTATATCCCCCTTATCTTTTCTTAAATCCAGCTTACAAACCAAGGACCTACTTTCTGTATAATCACTTTGTTTATATTTATTCTCCCATAACTTCATTATTTGTATCTGTCTTATCTGACCTTGCCTTCAGAACTGGACTAGTCCAGATTCCTTTCTTATCTTAAATTGTGATCATTTATACCGCAAATAAAATGATCACGAAGTGCTTCATTCATGAAATCTTTGAATTCGCACTTTAGTGCCAAAGAATGGATTTTCGTTGCAAACTCTCTAGCTTCCCCCCTCCCCTCTGCTCTTGGATGCAGAGATTGAAATAATATCTGCATTATTGTCAAGGGTTTTGGGGAAAAATAATCTGTGAGACTTGTAAACGTTTTGTCAAAATTTGAGGACCTACTGTGGTCATTAACGTGGCTAATTTTACCTATGCTTCTTAATCTGATTAGTCTGTACGTAAAATATTAATCGCTCTTTATAGCTTGGTCAGCTCTCAGGATGAACTGGGTCAAAAGCTTTCATGGCGCCAATAGAATTAGCTATTTTTTATTTCCCCCTTTAACTCTTAGAGAAATACTACCAATTTTTATTTTTGCGAATTACCACTTATAATTACTTTTACAACTACTGTTTGTAAATATTCTACAATCTATTTTTATTTATTTATTTTTTTCGAGTTACCACTCGTAATTTTAATTTTACAGCTACATTTTGTAACTGGGTATTAAAAAAATCAAGTAACAAAGCTAACAATTCACTAGGGTGGGCTTCTGTTGCTTTGTTCCGAGTAAAGCTCTCGTGATTGGTTGAAGCTTTTAATTGACACACCTTTACGTTTGCGGTCAATTTTTCATTCAAACAGATTATATGATTTTAATAACTATAATATAAATATGATGAATGTCTTTAGCCACAGTTACATATTTACTTTATTTTTCCAGCCAATTCTGTTGGAACTGATATATTTTATACTATTTTCCAGTCAAGGGGGAAAAATATTTTTGTCTCTGACAAATCTGTTTTTCATTTGGACAGATCTATGTGATATTTTATTACTGATTTGTAAATACGGCGAATCTATTTGCTTTGCATTCGCGTATTTTTCAAACTGCCGAATTTGATTTTTATTCAGGTAGAATAGTGATTTTTAATACTACGAATGTCTTTAATTGCTTGTTACTTGTGTATTAATCTATTTTTCCAGTCGTGGAAAAAATTTTTTTAGTCTCTGTGCCAAATCTGTTGTGTTTGGCTGAATTGCAGGGTTCAGATTCAAACAAATAGTAATATGAAAATAAATATGAACACTCCCAAAATAACTGTATAAGTAGATAAATGTGGTTAATACTATACTGGTCATTCCAAATGACTGGATTCACTTCCAGCTATATATATTAGCTTGCCTCGTGAGTTCTAGTCTTAACTCTTCCAGCTGTATTGGACAGCTTGCCTCGAGTTTGTTTACTCACTTCATGATTCGTTTTATTTGCAGCATAAATGTTCACAATTTAAGACTCATCCTGTCAACTGCGCCAAATCTGTCGTGTTTGGCTGAATGGCAGGGTTCAGACTCAAAACAACAGTAATATCAAAATAAATATGAACACTCCCAAAATATAGTTGTAAGTAGATAAATGTAGTTAATACTGTGCTGGTCATGCCAAATGACTGGACCCACTTCCAGCTGTATATATTAGTTTGCCTCGAGTTTGTTAAATGACTCTTTCGGCTGTACTTAATAGCTTGCCTCGAGTCTGCCATAGTTGTAGCAGCTTCCAATCCTATCGTAATTTGCTTCATTTCTTAGACATATCGATAGTGAATATAATAGAAGCACCTTCGCTGTGGAAGTGATTTCAATGGAGAGCACATTTGTTCATATAGGTAGACAAACGTTCTCTGGCTTGTCTCCAAAAAGCCTGACTATTTATTGCCAGATCTCTTACCTTACTGGTAGCAATCGGATTCAGAGAGTCCACTTCTGAGGCAAGATCTGATATGACAGTATCCTTTCTGCTTGTAAGCATTTACATTAAATTAACAGATGCCTAACATTTTCTACGCCTTCCTTACATAACTTGCAGATTAAATTATCCCCATTTCTCCATTTGTTTATATTCCCTTATTCCTACCAATCCTGTTCGAACCTTGAAATTCTGTTTACTTCTATATATATATATATTTAAACTCTTTACTTTCCATATTCTCCATCTTTCCAATTCCCTATTTTTTTAATAATGCATCTATTCTTCTATCCCATTCTTTGCCATTGTAACACTAAACAGTTCTAACACAACCATTCCACTTTTTGTACAAGTATACTGACATAAAGTCTTTATACAGAGGCAAAACTCTCCATACTGTAGCATCACTCAGTGCAAGCCAGTGTAATCCATGGATGTAAGAAGGTTGCACTGAGTGCGCTACTACATGGAGAGTTTTGCCTCGGTGTAAACAGCTTGTGTAAGCAAAAAGAATGGTGATCATGTGATGTTATAAAATCTTTATCCAAATCTGCATACTGTACTATCTTTCTCACCCATCTTGTTGTCTGTCATTTTCTCACAATTCAATACTATTCTGGCTATTCTTTTATTATTCATAAATTGCATTCTACCGAACATTTTCATTTTGCTTTTTCTTTTCTCATATAATATCTTGCCCATCTCATTTCTTCTTCAGTTGTCTCCTTTGTTGTCCACACATCTGCATCTAATGCATGTCTACCTACTTCTCTTTGTACTTTTTCCAATAAAATGTCTTTTTTTCTTCACCAATAAAAAATTGTAATTATAAATGTGCGATTTTTTCCGCATATGTAAGTGAAGCTATAATTATAATTTAAGATTAATATACTAGCTTAGTGCTTTAGGGCTTTACTATTCAAATCCCATACTCATAGCTTTAAGAATGAAAATCTGTTCTGAATTGTTGTACATGTATGCAAAGAGCATGAATTTTTAATTAATTATTCCATTGTTTGGAGAGAGCCAAGCATGCCTCTCTTTTATTAATGGCACTGAGGTCATTTGTTATGTAATAAGCCTCTTTGACTTTTCTTTTGGCATCGCTCTTCTCTGTGCAAATTATTTGGGCAGAACTGGTTCAAATAAGTGGCCTGTAGCTGCTTGGTGGCCCCAGAAGATCGATGTTCCTTCATTTTTGTTTTTTACTCTATTATATGCAAATCTGTGTTGATACACTCTTGTATTGATGTTAGCCTGAGATTCACGATAGTAAGATACTTTGCAGCCTAATTGAGAGCATGCTATTTTATAGACCACATGAGGGGCTTTATCTTTTTCTACTTTATCTTTGGAATTATTTATTATTTATTTTTAAATTTAGCTTCAGAACACCTCCCAATACTAATTAAGTAATAAATAATTCTAAGGATGAAATAGAAAAAGATCAAGCCCCTCATGTGGTCTATAAAATAGCATGCCCTCAATTAGGCTGCAAACATCTTACTATGGTGAGACTCCGGCTAACATCAATACAAGAGTTTACCAACACAGATATGCATGTAATAGAGTAAAAAACAAAATGAAGGAACATCAATCTTCTGGGGCCATCAAGCAGCTGCAGGCCACTTATTTGAACCCAGTTCTATCCAAATAATTTACACAGAAAAGAGCGATACCAAAAGAAAAGTCAAAGAGGCTTATTACATAGCAAATGATCTCAGTGCCAGTAATAGAAGAGAGGCATGCTTTGCTCTCTCCAAACAATGGACTAATTAATTAAAAATTCAAGCTTATTTGCTTACATGTACAACAATTCACAACAGAATTATCATTATTAAAGCTATGAGTATGGGATTTGAATACTAAATCCCGAAAGCGCTAAGCTAGTAAATTAAAATCTTAAATTATAATTATAGCTTCCCTAACGTATGCGGAAAAAATCACACATTTATAATTACTTTTACTAAGTAATTCAACACTCTTTTACTAACACATAAATAATACATCATTACCATAAGTTAACCCAGCTACTGCCACACCTTTCCATACAATTCTAGCTACATCATATTTATTCTATGAAACACTGTTAATTTTTTTATCAGTCATTTTTTTTTCTTCGCTTCAATTATCAATTTTTTCTCCATTCATCCAAGCAATATCTCTGATTACTTACGACGATTCCCAAATAGTTATACCTATTCACTACATTTAACTTTATATCCCCTGAAAATGTTCCTTCTCTTTTCTTTCCCCAGAATTTATCATTACTTTTGATTTTACTTCACTAAATTTAATTCCCACCCATGTGCTCATCTTCATCATACCTTCTATATCTTCCCAATATTTCTATGCCCAAGAACAAATCAGCAAATAAAAGACCTGATAATATATATACTCCCTTGCCATCTTTTAATGGTATCTCTATCCCTCTTCCTAGTCTTTCCTATTGCTCTTTCCATTTCTCTCATATATAACAAAAACAAAATAGGTGGTATAGGGCATCCTTATCTTAGTCCTACCCCATTTTTAAATCTAACTGATTCTATATTTCCTAATTGATATGTGTAGTAATTATTTTCATATAATCTCTTGATAATATCCACTAAAGCTCCATTCATTCCCAAATGTATTCAACTTACCCATAATCTATTTTTAATTACTCTATCATATGCCTTCTCTGTATCTTTAAAGACCATATATAACTGGCTACTTGTATTCCTACTTATATCTATAAGTTGTGTGACTACAAATAAATCATCTCTTAATGCCTATTCGATCGAAAAATTCTTCTTTATCATCTTATTAAAACATAATAGATTTAATTTTGTTTTATTTTCTAAATTCATCACCATCTCTGCTGCCCATCCATCTAAACCTCTTGCCTTTCCACTTTTCAATTTCTTCCCTGCCTCATATCAATCATTTTCTCTAAACCTAATATATCCATTACTATATGCTTTTATGTTTGTTGTCACTGTCTTTCACATCTAACATCTTTTCTATATCCATTACATACTTATTTAAGATTGTCTCTAATTATTCTCTAGAACTACACTTATTTTCCTCATCATGTAGTAATACTATTTCTCTTCTATCCTAAATTCCTTTTAATATATCACCAAAATTTTTTGGGTGCAAATTTAGTACGGGATCTCTGCCATTTTGAATTTCAAAAGTAACCAAAAGCATCGTCTGACACATCTAAGTGATAAAAAACTACGCGAAAACAGGAAAAATTTAGAACTTGGGTCACGTGACTTGGAAAAACCCGCCAAAACGTTCAGTTAAAAAAAAAATCCAAAACACGAAAAATTAACATTTTCTCATTTTAAATTATAAATCAAATAATTTATATATAGAGAGAGCAAGATTACTATATTTAAATCTTAATCAATAAATGCTACTTATTATTGCCTAAAAAAGTACATAATAATAATGCGGGGGGGGGGGGGGTAAGAAGACAAAATTTAAAAGAATAACTTTTAAATCTTGTTATTGTTGAGTTTAAAATCGTAAGAGGTTTTGCGTAGATATCCCTCGAGATTTAAGAGCAGGGCGGAACATCCATCATTCAAAGTAAACTATAAGAAATCATTTTATAACTTTTTATAGATTCTAAAAATAGTGAAATAAAGTTAAGCCAGTAAATATGAGTTAATGAATAACATACAATACATGATTTATTAGGTTAGGACTATATGCAAAAAATAAATACAAATATAAGTGAATAATCCCAAAGAAAGCCCCATGCTATAATTTTGCTAGGGGTTACATTTTCTATTTTGACTTAATGGATTTCGAATCCATTATTTTTATTACAGTACTCTTTGCTCTTTACTCCCTCACACCTACTAGTCGACCATTTGGTTTCCTGCTCTTTGTTTTATTTTACATTTGACACCTTTGAACATCCAAAAGTGTTTGACTGTAGCTATTTTCAAGATTGCCTTTGTGGATAAAGATGCACTGCACTTATATTTCTTCCTCTCTCCCATTGTCTACTTTTGCATTCTTATTTAATGGTTTTCAGTTTTTATATATGTTTCTTTTAACTGTAAAATGCTTAACTTAAATAATTTAGATTTTAGCTTTAGAAAGATGCCATAATATTATATATATACACCTACGCACCTATTACAAATGTGTGCGGATTTTAATATTACATTTTATACACCATGGGAGATAGTTTGGTTTTAAATAAAATGAAACAAGTACAATCTGCGTACAGATGATACTCACTGCTTCAATATATAAAATCATACCTCAACAAATAATTTTTAAAAATGTTTAGAAAAATACGCAAACCACTCTATAATTATTTTGTATACAAATTCTGAGAATTAAAAAGTAACTTTCCTGATATGATGGGGAGAACCGAATAAGGCATATTAAGCCTCTTACTATGTGCGGATGTACATATAAATATTACCCCGGTCACTATTAAAGTTAGTTATATACAGCTTAATTGTACACAAACATATATACGCGTTAAAATATAAGAAGATAAAACTCATTAAAGTCTTCATTTGCATTTCATCTATATCAGATCTACTCTTGATTATGTCACTATAATCTGTATATCTATTAACATTGAAATGAGTTTTATTACCAACAAAGGAAAACAAAAACATATTTTAAATAAATGTAAATATTTTATTTTATTTTAAAAATATTTATTTTAATTCATAATCGCTTTGTGTCTGTGTTTGTAATGAGTAATATATATTAGATATATATTTCACACAAATAAAATTATGAGTGCATAAAGAAAACAAATAAATGAAACATGATAAATAAATAAATGGCTGTTGGGTTTATTTACCTTCATAATCAAAGCTGTGTGCTAAATTTGCATACACTTTGCATTTCTTATAGCAACAGTTTTACTTCGCAATTCATTTAGCCACAGCTTTGATAATGAAGGTATTCCTTCAAAAATACTAGCCATTTATTTATTTATCATATTTCATTTATTTGTTTATTTTACGCACTCATAATTTTATTTGTGTGAAATATATATATATCGCATATATATTACTTTAATTTGTATAAGGGGGGAGGGGGTGCCTTAGATATCACATATAGTAATCTTGCTCTCTTTCTATATAAATTATTTGATTTATAATTTAAAATGAGAAAATGTTAATTTTTCGTGTTTTGTCTTTTTTTTTTAACTGCGTTTTGGCAGGATTTTTCCAAGTCACATGACCCAAGTTCTAAATTTTTCCTGTTTTCGCATAGTTTTTTACCACTTAGATATGTCAGACGATATTTTGGGCTATTTTTGAAATTCAAAATGGCAGAGATCGCGTACAATTGCACCATTTTTTGCACCCATCTCTTCAACTTTTATTAATATCCTTCAATAATTTACTATTTAATTTCTTTCTCTTTCTCTCTATAATGATCTATTTTAGCCAACTTTTTTTTTTAAAAAATATTTTTCCCATTTAATATTAACATCTTTTTCACTGTCTTTGTTTTTAATAGCACATTTATATTCTCTGCATGCTTTTCCCTTTCTTTTACACTTTTATTCATTATCACTTTTTTATTACTTTTATTCTCTGAATATTCTTTCTAAAATCCTCTATGCCACTTTTTCTAGTTTACCACATCAGTCCTTATATTCATCCCCAACAAACTCATCTATGATTTCTTCTATTTTTATTTTATATTTTTGTAACTTATTCTTGTCATTCATTTTCCATCCACATCTTTCATTATTCTTTCTACTTTTATTACTATTTTCCTTCACATTACTAACCATTTGTATTATAAATAAATTATGATCACTATTACATACTCTCTCCATTGTCAAATGCTTTAATTTTCCATATTTTATTCATTCTCTTTTTCTCTACTAACATAATCTATTGTGTGAAATATGTTATTTCTAGACCCTTTCTGTATTGTCCCTCAAATATTTGATAAATTTGCAATGCTGAAATTCACTCTGACAAAATTTTTTTAAAATCTGTCTATTCCTGATATCCACATCTCCAATTTTGCACTATGCCCTTTCATATTTTCTATAATCATTATTTTCTTCCCCCTGTTTTTGAAACTCTGTATATCCTTAACTAGGCATTCATATATGCTACTGTTTCATTCCATTATAATTTGACTATCTACAGTGTCCATATACACTATAGCCACTATCCATTTTTGTCTTCCTTACCTTATCTCAAACCACTAATGTTCTTGACATTTAACAGTATTTAAATATTTCATAGCTCCACACCAAGTCTTCCAGTGTAGGTTCTACTTCTTCTCTTAGATGTGTTTACACTACTGCTAATATCTCAAGTTCTTCATTTTAACTGCTTTATTTAATTCCAGTCACTTTTCTGGTCTCCTTCTACTTTGCTTATTCAAATACCCAGTTTTAACAATTTCTTCTTTTCTTATTATCCTTTTATAAATTCTTTTGATTCTTTCTTCTCTATTACATTTGTAATTATCTTGTCTATTATTAATTTTACAGACCCACTTCCTCTCCATATCTACATTTATATCTAAATCAGCTACCCTTTATTTATTTCTTGTATTTTGTCCATTCTTTTTCTTTTTGATAATTCTCTCTAATTTAAAATACTAGCCCCTTTATACATTTCCTGAACTATAATATTTTTTTTTATAAATCAAACCCCTAATGCTTCACTTCTTTGTTTTGCAAAGTGCAATCCATTTTTACTATATAAATCTCTCTTACTAATAAAAAATTCCCACACATCCACAAACATAACATTATTTTTCTCTTATAATTTTTCAATCTTTCATTTATAGAATATGCCCTATCTAACATATATCTATTGTTTAATCTTGATAGTAATCCAACTATTTCTACTCTACCTTTAATCTTATTCAAATTACTAATCAATTCTTTGTCCTCATCTATTACTCTCTCTGATGGCTCTAACAAATTATTTGTTCCTATCATAACATAAACATGTCTACTCCCTTGTTTTTTGACCTTTTCTGTAACATCCCATATTCTAGCTCCAGGCAAACATACTCTTACTTACCTATTGCTATTTTCCTTTGCAATTACATTCCACATCCTCTAATTAGCGAGTCTCTATCATTACTGTCTCATAGTTTACTTTCCCTATTTTATCCATAACATTTTCTTCCACCTTCTGGATTTCATTATGTTTTTCTTCCTCATTGTTTCTTTTTGATTTTAATCTTACTTCTACATCTTTTACTTCTTCCTCTATCTTACTTATTTTTTAACTAACTAACTCCATTGCACTACTTATTTTGTCATCCATATATTTTATCACTCCACTAAACTCTATTCTATCTTCCTTAACTACATTTTCCTCCATTTCTCTTGACTTTTTCTTTAAACTATCTGCACTTAGAAATCATTTTTTCACTTCTTTTATCACATATAATTATACATGATCTACATATCCATACACATGTTACATGCTTCCTAGTCTTATTGAAGCATTTTAAATGAAAAATATCATATATGTTACACTCTACCAAAGGACGCCTTATATATACATTGTTGGATACAAATGCAATTCTTATTTTTCAATCCCTTTTTACTCTATATTTAAATTTGTTTATCTTTTATATTTAAAATGGCGTATCTATCACTTTCCAAACATTAGCAATATTTTTCTGGATCTTTCCAAATCCAATTAAATCTATCTCTCTACACTCTCCACTTTTCTGTTCACCTCTATACACTAAGCAAATATTCTGCACCAACAAAATTTTTCTATATGATATTAAAAATATATAAACCTTAATATATCTTGCAGAACAAATCAAACATTGTTGATAGTGCCATTTACTGGATTGCTCAAGGAAGAGTATAGGATGTCATTGCTCATGCAACTAAAGCTTTTGAAAAATTTAAAACTGGAATTAGATTCTACACAAAAGTAATTCTAGTAAACTCAAAGTTCCTGAATTTAATCTCCCACAATGTGTGGAATTTATGTGGTCAAGTGAAATTTTCAGCAATAGTATCTTCCCCATCATGAGATTAATGTTGGAATAGATTACAATAAGGAAAAGTTAAAGATATTACCAAAGTTTAAATATTTTACTTTTATTATATTTTCTTTTTTTCTTCAGTGATTGTTTTTAAAATTTGATTTATATAATGGTATTTAATTCTTTTGAAAAACATTATTTTATAATACTTGATTCTATGTAAATTAAAATAATTAGCTTATACTAATATTTGTAAAAATATAATTTATCAATAAGGTAGCTGAATTTTGCAACCAAAGTTAAACATTATCCTAAGAAAAATAATTACCTTGTAATTATTAATTTTTTAATTATCTTCTTAAGTAAGAATTTAAAAAGTTGTCAATTTATAATTTTTTAAAATATATTTAAAGCATTGACTTTTAAAACAAGTTTTTACTGTTTATATCATTTTATATTAGTTTAAAATATATATATATTTAATATATATGTAAATTTAATTTTTTAAGATCTTTGGAATGAACAATCAAGTGTGAAATGCAAACGTAAAGCAGACTCTATGACTCCTGAGAAACGGAAGAAACCTGTAACTGTGTCTGATATCCTTTTCTTTTTTTCTCTTTTTTTTTCCATATATATATAAATTCGTATACTTGCATATATATATTAAATAACAATACTAACAAAATATTTAATTTAAAAGGAGGCCAAATTGAGATGCATGCTCCTTAAAGGTTTAAAATGATTAAGTAACATTCTTATACAAAATACACCAAGGGTACACAAATGAGATGTGAACAGAATAATTCATTATTAAAAATTATAATGTTAAATATCCTTAGCGACTTGATTTCAAAATTGGATAGAACACATGGAAACAATAGCATTTTTTCCCTTCATTAAATTTGATAAATAGAAACATTTTATTAGGCTACATCAAGAGTGTTATGGTGTTTATTGCTATATTTAAGGTTGTTTATTAATATAACCTTCATTGATAGGACTTTGTCAGAAAAGTAAAAAAAAACTGTGAAATATCTTGTTTAAAATGTGAGCTTTAATTTCTTCTGTATAGTTTTTATTCCAGTGTTTACATGTAATTTAATTTTTAAACACTACTTGAGAAATTGTCTAAATTATTTATAGCAACTTTGTATTTAATTCTTTGTTCAGTGCAATAAGATCTGTGATTAAGATTGAAATTAAATATCTATTCAAAAACTTCTTATGTGAGCTAAATTTTAATGGTGATCTTTAATCTTTTATAATAAGTTTTAAATAAGTATACACATTTATAAGCAAACAAAAAAAAAAACATGCAGTAAATATCTATAATAAACTTCATTGCAATAAACTATCAAATTTTTTTTTTGTTTATCTTATCTCAAATTTTTCATAAAGAAGATATTTGTAAATTCTAAAAAGTTCATGAATCCAAAACCCAACCTTTAAGCAAGAATTTTGCATCAGTGATGTTTACCTGTATTTATGTGCCACCTATATTTATAGTACTTTGCAGCTGTATAAACTGTACCTTTTCATATCTGAAAATTAAATAAATAACATTGTAACATATTTTTTTAAAAATATCATATGTGAATGGATTTTTTTTTTTAGCTTAAAAATTTCATCTCTTCTAAGATTAATATTTTAAGTATATCTAGTAATCAAATTGCAATATATTGATATTAACTATTCAATATTTGATATCTTTAATATGGTGCTTATTCATCTTAATTAATCATTGCTCATTTTTATTAATTGCTTATTGTTACTATTATGTTGTTGGCAAAATGAGTTGCAAATTGGTACAAAACCGATATTTGGTGATATACACCTATGTATCGTAAATATTTCTTATAATATAAATATGTATATAATATTCTGTTAAGGCTGTTTAAAGCGGAACTAAATATATGAAACATTTTGTTATATGATCAGTTTTAATGATTGTATAGTAGAATTTAAAAGTTGGAATAGTTTTTAAATAGCAGTCTGAAAACATGTAATCAATTTTTCAGATAATTTGCAATTGTGCTTTTCAAGGAGAATAAAACATTTACCTATTAAATGTGTTTTATCTACATTGTAAGTTAGGCCCAATAATAAAATATTAATGTAGTTGTTTATATAATTTGATTTTGGGATAAAGCATAAGTTCAGTTAAATGTTTTGGATATATCATGATTATATGGATATGTCAGCAGACAGTATTATGAGTATTTTATGTGTCATTGTGACAAAAGATCATCACCATTTCAGTACTGCACTTATTAGTAGTAGTCCCAAACTTTTGTTCTTATTTTAACTTTTATAAAAATATTCAACACTAGTGATGATTTCTAGGGTAGTTGCAAGAACTCTTGGTAATATTCAATGTGAACATGAGACTATATTCATCAAGAGACCATTAAAATGCTAAATAAACCGAGTCCAGCTATTTATGTGTAAAAGCCTATGTGAATTATTATTCGTTAAATATTCATATATATATATATATAGAAATAAAGAGAGACAATTTGCACTTTTATAGAATCTGTTTTATTAAAATAGTAGATGAGCAATGAAAATTGGTAAAAGACTGAACATGATTGAATGGTTTCATCAGGTTTAGCTCCATAATCAACTTGTCAGGTATTATTATAATTAATGAAGATAATTTTTTTCATGAACAAATTTTAATAAGTAACTATAGTGAAGGATAACTTCAAAGATTTAAAAATAGCCTTGAAATTTCTATGTATATATTAGATAGAGAAAAAACTAATTGCAAACTAAGAAAGAGTTGAAAATATTTTTGAAACTTATGGCTGATAAAAACCTGATCCTGTGCAGGTTTATAACATTGATGAAACTACAATACATTGACAATAGAAGAGGAAGTTGATTTCATAGTGTTTAAACAATATAACCCAAAGTTTACTTTCGTATGGTATTCAAACTAACAGGTGCTTAATCTAAGGCAGTGTTTATTATCATATGGTGTTCCATTGCCACAGGCACTTACACAGCTATATCATTTGTGTTGGAAGAAGTAAACACTATACATTATACTCTTGCAAGTTTTCTAAAATTTACACAGAAACATTCTACAAATATATTGTCTGTATTGCTATGATTTGAAAAAGTTTCCATGCAGAACTCAGAAAACATTACACTTCTTTCAAATAGACAAATAAAACCAGTTGTCCATAAAGTAAGATTATTCCTAATTTTGATTTTGTGATTAGTGATAAAAATTATTAATTTAAAACTGTCATAGTTTCCATTTCAAAAATGTACTATTATGATAGTATAAATTTTATTTCACAGTGAGAATACTAGAGAGCGCTTTATTACTTTGCTCTTAGATTACAGACTTTTGAGCACAGGAACTTTTGACTTCATTTAAATAGAAACTACTTTATATAATATTACTTAAGTTTTATCCTTGATTGTAATGTATATAATGATTGTATATATTTAACGTTAATCATATATATTTTACTATTTTAAAAGTAACATATAGTGTATTCACACAGATCCAAATAAGTAGATATTTTTGAAGTATTTCTTTAATTAGCATACGTCCATATATTGTATATATGCTTAGTGAATTAGATATATTAGAGGATTGGACAGCAATTAAAAAGGTAAATAACTTTATTATCAATGTTGAAAATTTATTTAATATATCAAAATAAATAAGTAATGTAAAACAATGATTTTATGCAATGAATTTTTATTTTTTGTGAACTCTGCTATACATATTTATAATTTCAGTGCCTAAATAATTTGAATTGTTTAATTTATACATTGTACTAATATATAAGTATATTACTTATAAAATCAAATTTTGTTTAAGCATTGGGGAAAGAAATATTAAATAATATATAAATAAATTTAATACCAACAAAGGATTTTGATTGTAATAAATTATAAAAACATTGATGTATGGAAAACTGCTATCTTTCAATAAGCATCTTTTATTTATTTTGTTTTAAAACTAGGTGTTGAATCTCATTTTTAACAACTTTTATTTTTATCCCTATTGCTATTATTATTTTTAATCTAGGTTTTAAATCTAATTTTTAGCAACTTCTATTCTTTTCTTTTTTTACATTCTTATCAGAATATACATAAACAATTTTTTATGTTTCTGTTTTAAAGCTGTATTTTTCTTTTGCATTGACACTTAAATTTTTTAATTCACATATATATTTCTTTTTTCTATTTACTATTGTTGTTATCTAACAATTGTTATCAGTAATTGACTGATCAAATTTTAATATGCTTTCTTAGATTTTAAAATTGTTTCAATATTTTTTTGTTATTGTTGTTGTCTCCTCCTTTATTCTTTTGGGAAATTTGTTTATAATTTAGATTTTTTTTTTGTGGAACTAAAAATTCATCTGATTATCTTTAAAAAAAGGTAACTTTTTATATAAGACAATCCTGTTTATTATCGACTGCACTTTGCATTTAAATTTTAATTAAGCATAATTTTTACATTTTAATTAAATATTGATTGGTCTTTCAGAATCTGGAAATAACTAGTATTTTTACAAAGAGGACAAATAAAAAAAATGCAAGCAGTGAAGTTCAAAATCCAACTTCACTTAGTAATTTCATTCAAAATGTGGGAATTATTTTTGTGACTGACATATACTAATTATTATATTTAAATATTATGAAATGTGTTGTTTATGGTTATTTGATTTGTTTTGATAAAATCCTTTTCAAAATGAAAACACTAATAACTTCATACTGTAATTTTAACAGTGAAAATATAATGATAATAATACTTGCAATAAAAGTATAAATGAAGCTAATAAATTAAAACAAAAAGCTAATAGCCCAGATTTATTTTAGATTATATATAAAATAAAATATTTATTATTTTATCAAGCAGACTTTTTTATTAGTTAAAATATGAAATGTAAAATGTTTGAGTTAAATAAATATTTATTCTTCAAGTAGTGAAATTCAGTTTTGAAAATAATTTCCAATATTTTAACTATGACTAACACTTAAATAGAAAATAATACTGGATCAAACCCAATGGTTTAAGAGAGTAAATACATTTTTACTAAAATAAGCTCTAGTATGTATTTATTAAATTTCTATACTAAAGTACACATTCTTCTTTTTGTTTCACTTACAAATTAAGTCGGTAATAGTTCTAATAAGAATCATGTTAGTGTTGTAGTTATAAAATATCAAGTAGCTGCATAGATACTGTTAGGTGTAAGCTATAGAATACTACTTGGAAGGAATTTGTAAGAAGTAATTTGAAAAAAAAAAAATTAATAGAAATGAATATAATACCTTTCCAATAGCACAATATATGACGAGTTCAAAAATATTTTGGAATGTTAAAATATTCTCATTCACATTTTTTTGACATTTATTATTCTGCTTCAATTTTTTCACTTATAATATCATTAGACTTGGATATTGATAACTTTATTTATTCTAGCTTTTATATACATGTAATCCAAATACTTAAATTACATCAAAAGGTAGATGTTAATTTTGACTTATTATTTTAGTTGGAACTTTTTTGCTGCAGCATGTAATGTCACTACTAGAATTAAAGGTGAAGACACTATCAGTTGTACATCAGAAAAATACAATCCAAAAATGTGCAGCATTTTTTTCTACTGCAAGATTATCTGTTGGGTGCTGAGTCAGATAGTGAATTGACCTTCAGATGTTAGGTAACTGTGAATAAATAAATAATGCCCAATCAAAAGTATCTTCTGCATCATTATAGTATTAATGGAATATCATTTCATCAAAGCCTATTTATTGTTTCCAATACACCAGCATTTCTGTCTGTTTCCTTTTTCAATCACTTAAGTTATAGGCTAAGTTGTTTTGAGCCTCTTATACTATTGGCTATCTTTATCATATGTGTTTGTGCAAGTGCATTTCCAATCTTTAATTGCATGTACAGCATTTTTGGTTATAATTTTTTGTAGATTATTATTATTATTATTATTTTTAACTCAATCCCTTGAGAATTGAAAAACAGTGATGAAAAAAGATTTAATAAGCTGATAGTTTTTAGTTGCGATTTTTGCTTGAGGCAATACAATTACTAACAAATGTAATTGGAACTGGATTTGAGACGGGAGTTCTGTAGAGCAAAGATTGTGTCTTTAAGTGGTCCTATTTATGGATCTACCACTGAAATAAAGGCTTAGAAAGTGCAATCTAAAAATATTCTGTTTCATGCACTCTGGCTAAGTTATCATGTTTAGCAGATTTCTTTAAAACAATAGAAATAGTTTATTTTTAACAGTGTAAAGGCAGGAAGCAATGGTAGTATTAAAGTAATTTTTTTTCAAGTAGATATGTAGAATGTGCAAACTTTTCTTGATACAAAGATCTTTATATCTGTTCTTAGTGAATGCCATCTTCCAGTATAAGGAAATTTAATAAATAAGTATATGGCTACAAGTTTTTGTTGAAAGAGGAGATCAATCTGTGAAAAGTGATTGTGTTGAATTTGTTATAAAATTAATTTAATCTATTCTTAGAATTCCTCGATATACCAAAAAAAGGCTAATGTTGTTGAAACTTGGCTTGCAAAATTGTACCAATGCTCATTTTGTTAGTGCATATGCTCTAATATTTGATTCAGTGAAAGAATTACAGAATTCCATTAGAAGATGGACATATTCTTCTTGGAGACTTAAATGCATGAATTAGTATAAATAATTGGTTTTAGACAAAAGTTGTTTGTAAATAACTGTATTAATGCTGTAATCTTCAAATTGTCTGCTATTATTAACTATCATAACACTGTTTAGGCAGAAAAATCACTAGAAAGGAACACAGATGCATTCTCAAAACAATGGTATTTAATAAATTGTGTTATAATTAGGAGTCAGAATACAAGAGAAATTCATATTACATGAGCATTTAAAAGTGAAGTTTGTTGGATGAATCATTAGATATGTTCTAAGCTTAAAGTGATAGTTGCATTAAAAAGTTACATTCACAAGAAAATTGATATTTATTTTTTAGAGTAGTCTTATGTGCTAAATTTCACAGCTATTAAACACTAAAATTGCTTATTTGGATTTTCGGGATTATCATGCTACGGATGTGTGGAATTCTCTTAAGGAGTATATTATAAGCACAAATAAATATTCTTGAATTCATTAAAAAGAAATGTGGGATTTTCTGCTTGGTAGAATACAGCATCTAAACTGTATAGATATTTAAAGTCAGATGCTCAATGATTAACAAAAGGGCATAAAAATGATTGATGGATTAAATTGCAAAAAATATATGGATATTCTTTAATTGTTATTATTTTGGATCTTTTCTTTTAATACATTTATTCATTAAATTCTTAGGGAAAATTCATGAAAAAGACAAGATTCTTTCATTCAAATTTCTGTTAGAAGAAACCTGGAGTCTTTTTCAAATCCCTATACTTTCCAAAATCTGCCAAGTTACAGAGGATAATGAAATATAGAGCACAGGACTTACATGGTTATGCAAAACTAACACATCAGCAGTGTTATATTAATCTAGGTTCCAAATATGTATCTACCTACTAAACAATATTTAATGTATTAATATCAAATATATTCCCTGAATAAAACTACTTTTGAAAATACATTGAAAACAACATGTGGATCTGGCAAATGGTATCATGATTCTATTAAATCTGTAAATGGCACTCTGTTTTATAATAACATTGATATTTTAAATAGATTTAAAAAAGTATTTTTATGATCTTTGAATAATAATGCAAGAATTGAAATGATATATGCTTTTATCTACTTATTTAGATTTGGACAAAAATATCCAACTTAGTGAAATTAAAATAAATTTTGTAATCTTAAAAGTGGAAAGGCTTTCAGGCCATAATGATATATTTGGAGAAACATTAAAATATGTGGATAATACATTAGCTTAAAAAATATCAGATTTTTTTTTTTTTAAATATATATACTCGTAAAGTTGTGCCATCTATTCTTAAGAATGTTTCTATTAGTCAAATTTTTAAAACTAAAGCAAATAGACAATATTGTGTAGTATTATTTATTACATATTACAGCAAAGATACTTTCATGGATTTTGTTGAATAGGTTCCTTCCAATTTGAATATCTGAGACTCATTGTGGTTTTAGAGGATCAATAAGCACTATAATCATAGATTTTGTTACTAGGCAAATGTAAGCAAAGTATCAGGAAGAAAAGAGTGAGATATATATATATTTGTTGATTAATTTTATTTAGTTAATTAAATAAGTTTGTGCCATTATTTGAAATTAGTTGATTGACCACCACAATTTATTAATATTATATACAGCTTTTCCATGATGGAATGAGAGGAATTATTACTACAGGTGGCCAATCAGATATTTGAAATGAAAATTGGTGTTAAACAAGAATGTATGCTTATTGCAATATTATTTCTGATTTTTTATGTCAATGATCTTTGGAATTATTTATAAATAGCTTAATGAAATAGGGTGAAGATCAAAAGTAAAAAAAAAAACTTCATCTTCTCAGATTATGGATTTATAGTATACTGTTAATTATGCTGTTTTTGCCAGTACAGAATGTATTTAATGTTTTGAATGTAACATATAGAGAGTTTAATTTAGTGACTAAAACTCAAGTTCTTTATCAGTAACTAATAAAGAAAAATTCTCAGGAACTTAAGAATGTAAATCAATTTAAACATTTGATAGTTATTAGTAGAAAAATGGACTTGCAGCGCAGGTTCCAATATGCTACTGCTTTTAACATGGTAAAGATAGGGCAGTTTATTAAAGGGAAATAATTACTGTAATTGCATAGGAATGAATTTGAATATCATATCAACTTAACAGCTTTAGAAAAGTTTAAAGAGCCTCCATAAAATGTTTAAAATACAATGGTAAAATCATAAAATCAATTTATACGTTCTTCAAGTTGTCGGGAATGATATATAGAATCTATTATTGTAAAATTTACACTTTCATTCGATTGGGCAACTTTTCAAAAGAATATTTTGTGGTGAACTTGAGCATATTTTTTGTGGAAGAAATAGATCCTGTTTATATTATAAGAATTATTACAAATTCATACTAATGAAGTTTAATATTGATTGTTTTCATTGGGAAGATATAGCAGAGACTAGAATACACTGGAGAGCTACAGTTACACATGGTGTTGAATTATTTCAGAAAAAGTTTTCTGCAGAACTTAAAATACAACTCGTAGAATATCAAATAATTGGAAAAATGGATTAGCATGTTCTATATATGGATGTAGTTGTGATTCACAGACTGATTTGTAAAGTCATCATAAAATTCATCTTTATTGGTAGTTTTTTTTTTAATTTTGTCTTTTTTTGTTGGTGTTGAAATGGCTAGAAGTATTCATAAGTGGCTGCTGCTGTTGATGATGATAATTATCCATATCTCATTTATATTCGCATTAGAATAGACTTCCAATCTGCATAAGGTATTGGAACATTTTTCTTTCAAATACAAATTTTGAGTCTTTCCAAGTCAGAAATTTCTAATAAACTTCTATATTGAAATCCTTTTGAAATTTCTTTTCACAAGTTAATCATGACTTGCATTCTACAATTATTAATTTATGACCAACTATATTATTAGATAAGTGCTTGTTGAAGTTCTTGAATATGACTGGACATATTGTGAAAAGTCTTTATATTATTTGCTAGCAGTTAAGATTAAATAGATAATCTGATCTATAATGACAGAACTAAACTGAAGAATAGTTTAAAGTATCTACTCTGAATCAAGAAATTTTAAGGAATGTAGGATTCAAATTTCCAGATGTCATGCAACAATATAATATTAGAGTCATTTGTCTCTATTATCATATGGCAGAGAACTTAAACTATATAGACCAAATGATTTTATACCTTGCTATATTTTCTTCATTAATTTTTAAATGTTTTTTTTTTTTAGAGAGTAATTCCATTATGGACTAATTTTTAACATGTCTATTTTGACTTGTATTGTAGATAGAGTGGTAATATCTGATCATTTCCTAGTATACTCTTGTTTTGTCTAAGCAGTAAAAGTCATTGAAGTCAGATAAGCTCTATTTGACTATTCAGGTGATCTAGGTTTTTTTTTTTTACCATTAGTGATCAAATTAAACCGTTTCATTTCCTAGTAGTAATAATGTCTTTTTAACAGCTTTTTGCAAGCAAGATATCTATCTTTTTAACTATTTCATTGAAAACTTTTATTGAGGATATTAATAGTATTCTATGATCTTTTTCATTCTGTTGATTTTTTACACTACCAAAATTGTTTTAGAAAAAATTATTGTTATTATTTTCAATTAAAATATATTCCTTGAATTCTGTTTTGTGATCAAGAAACTTATACACTTTGTTATAAATTAGAATCTTTTTTGCAGCAATTCCCATATTTATCCTTTATTCAAAACTGGTTTTAATCATCAACTTGCATCTATAGAATATTTATCTGATTTTTGATAAAGTCAATAAGCTTGTTACATCTTGTCTTATTTGAATTTTGTTAAGTTCTTCAAGTTAAGGTAGATGGTATTATGTTAATACTAATATTTATTGAAGTCCAGCTATTTATTTTGTTTTATATATTCAATTTGTCTATTACTTATGATAGCATCTTTTCTTTTTTTGTATGTAACTTCAATGTTTTATTGTTTGTCTGAAAATTTATGATGATGATGGATTGGATGTGATAATTTAATCATCTATGATTAAACGTTGAATGTTTAGAAAATTTTAAAGTTTATTTAAATTTTTCAAATACAAATAATTTGTTAGTAACAACACACAAATAGATAACACTGATTAGTAATTACACAATGCTATGATAATATTATTCTCCACTTTTTTTCAGATGTTGCTGGCCTGACAAGTGACAATATTAATATAGGAGTCAAACTTACACCTTTAAATTCTTGAATATTGAATTTTAAGTCAATGTTCTGTCAAAAGCAACAATCAGTAGAAATTTCATATACTTATCTATGTGAATTGGTTCAAATTCTCCCGATTCCTTCATTTTTTTTTTTTTGATACAATTTTTTAAGAGTGAGATTAATTAGATTCTTCCAGGCATGTATTGCCATTCTGGGTTAACCTATAGGGTTATTTGCCATTGTCATATGAACAGCTTCTTTGAATTTTCTTTTTTGCATTTTTTTCTCTATCCAATATTTTCATATTTTCCCAATTGAACATATGATTATTAGTACATACATGGTCTACCACTCTACACACATCAGTTTTTCTCTTTTAACCATTATTTTGTGTTCTTTCCATTGCTGTTCAACAGCGCAATACGTCTCATCGATATACTTTCTTCTACCTGCGATAGGTCTCATCAATATACTTCCTTCTACTTTCACATGATATTTCTTAGATGCAATTTTTGTTTTTTAGCATTTTTAGTTTAAGCTTTGTAGAAGTTAGAATTCTTTAAAGTATATTATTTATTGACTGCAGATTTTATTTAATTTGTCTGCCATTCCTGGTATGTATGGATACACTATGGTACCAATAATTGTTTTTCGTTTTAATGTCTTTTTATTGTCTGATAAAGATTTTTTTGATGCAGCCGATGGATAACTATTCTTCATGAGAGTTTGTTCTATGTAAATCTTTTCATTTTTTAAATCATTAGTTTTCAAACAAATTTCCTTTGCTTTGTTCTATAGTGATAATATAATTTCATGTTTTGTGTTTCTGGGATGATTGAATGTATATGCCAAGAACTTGCCATTGTGGGTTGGTTTTCTATAAACTATTGTTTTACTTTACTCTGAGGAAATCTTGTCACAAGAATGTCTAAGAATTCCAGTTTTTGTCCTCATTCTGATTACATCATGAATTTAATTGATGGAGATATGTTGTTGAAGTATGACTGTAATTGTGCTTATGACAAATTTATCATTAACATAATGAAACTACAGATTAGGCAGAAAGGAGTAGTTTATGGCTGTAGTTTCATGTTCTTCCATGTGAATGTTGCTAAGCAATGGTGACAATAGAGAGCCCATGGCCATCCCTTGATTCTGTTGGAAGTATTCTAAATTATATTGAAAGTATATTGCTATGTAGAAGGTTAATAGTTCTATTATACTATCAATAAGTAGAGTTGTTTTAGTTTGTAGATCATTATCATCATATAACCTTTTCCTTACAATAATCCTTCATCATATGGTTCATTTGTAAATAAACTTTCTACGTCAAAGCTCATTAATGTCATTTTTTTTCATTTTCATGTTCTTGATTAATTCTACAAAGAATCATTGACATAGGACTGTGTCCTGTATGCCAATGGACTAAGAATTTTGAAAAGAAATCTCACCAAATTTTGACATTGTTGAATTTGTACAACTAACAATACATCTTAATGGGACAGTATTCCATAAATATGAGAAATTTTGCTGAAATATAAAGTTAATTTCCTTTTTTTTCTGAATCATTAAAATACCTGCAGTGCTTGTGGATTAATGGTTGTAATTTTACTTTTTTTACTTGGAATTAGATTTTTGCCACTTTTTTGTATTGGCCTACTGTGAGAAGTTCTTGTATTTTGTTACCATAATCAATTGTAGTATTACTTTTGCCAGCAGGGAGAATTATTATAAATGTATCATGCTTAAGAGATTTAATAGCTTTCCTCCTCTCATCACATGAAATGTTTTATTTTTCCTTTTGATATCTTTCAAAGGTCCTTCTGCTTTTTCTAAAGACACTTTTTGGGTGACTTCATCAGTGACTGCCATTATAACCAATAATATTACAGCAAATGGTGTAAAGGCTAAGTTTAAACTTTTTTAAAAAAACAGCTAATTCAGCATCATAAGATATTTAGATCACTAAATATCACATGATCACCATCTCTCATGCTAGCACATAACTGTTATTAAACAGGCAAAAACTCCATACAGTAGTGCCGCCCTGTGCTAACCAGAGTAATCAATAGATGCCAGAAAGCTTGTGCATAAAATCCCTATCTAGTGCCTACTCATCCAAAATTGAAAATATTATTGTGTGTTCAATTTCATTCTCATAGGTTTGTAGTTAAGTAGAGATAAAAGGTGGCTGCTGGGGGGTTGCATTAGATCCTAAGATCTAGGTACAGTGCTCTCAGATCCAAGGGTCCTCACTGATGAGGGCCACAAGCCAGAAACTAGTCTGGGGATATTGGATGAGTAGGCACTAGATAGGGATATTATGCACAAGCCTTCTGGCATCTATTGATTACTCTGGATAGCATAGGGTGGCACTACTGTATGGAGAGTTTTTGCTTGTTTAATAACAGTTATGTGCTAGCATGAGAAATGGTGATCATGTGATGTTTAATGGTGGAACACCAATCCTGCCTAATAGGATAGTGGTGGCTAGGTTGTTAAAGAGCCAAAGTCACCAAAATATATGGGTGCTGAATTGAGTTCAGACCCGTATGACTATATAAGCTATTGAGCTTAAATTTAAAATATTATTGTGTTTTCAATTTCATTCTCATAGTTTTGTAGTTAAGTAGAGATAAAAGGTGGCTGCTGGGGGGTTGCATTAGATCCTAAGATCTAGGTGCAGTGCTCTCTGATCCAAGGCTCCTCACTGATGAAGGCCACAAGCCAGAAACTAGTCTGGGGATATTGGATGAGTAGGCACTAGATAGGGATTTTATACACAAGCTTTCTGGCATCCATTGATTACTCTGGTTAGCACAGAGTGGCACTACTGTTTGGAGAGTTTTTGCCTGTTTAATAAGATATTTACATCTGAGATTTTTAAATGATAGCGCTGATGACTTTTGACGTGCCCATGTAGATTTACAAGCTTTTCTTTTAACATTCTATTATCCTTTTATGTAATTTAGAATATGATCTTTTTACTGTTTGACAAACTCTTGAGAAGTCTTCATCTGTAAGCTCATTTTAAAAAAAATCATTCTGCATTTTTTAATGGAATGCAAGGCTTGATACTTGGTAAACTGTTAAACATTTGTTTTTTCTCTCAATAGGACCTCACTTGCTCTCTGAACAATCTTCTTAGCTCTCTTGGAGGAAATAGGAGTTTTAATTGCAAACTTTTAGGAACAATCTTTTCTGATTTACATTTACATAGGTAAAAAAAAATTGAAAGAATTGGGAGGATTTGAATAAATCTTCATAGATATGAAATTTCTACTGATTGTTGCCTTTGACAGAATAGCTTAGTTAGTTAGAGCATTACCTTAAAATTCGATATTCAAGAATCTAAAAGTGTAAGTTTGACTGCTATGTTTATATTGTTACTGGTCAGGCCAACAATACCTGAAGAGGTCAGACCAACAATACCTGAAGAAGACTGCAGAATAATACTCCCTGAAACATTGTATAATTACTAACCTATGTTGTCTATTTGTGTTGTTATTACTAATAAATTGTTTGTATTTGAAAAGTTTACATAAAGTTTAAAATTGTCTAGACATTCCACATATAATGATAGATGATTGAAATAGTTCAATATATTATCACAGAGACATAATTCTCGATACAGTAGTGCCACTCAGTGCAAGCCAGAGTAATCAATGGATGCACGAAGGTTAGTGCATAAAATCTTTATCTAGTGCTTACTCATCCAATATCCTCAGACTAGTTTCTAGCTTGTGGCTTTCATCAGTGAGGAATCTTGGATCTGAGAGCAATGCATCTAGATCTTATGATCTAATGCAACCTTCCAGCAGCCACTTTTTACTTTTTTAGCCAACTAAAAAGTTTTGAGTCCAAAACACAATAATGTTTTTAAACTAAGCTCATTAGCTTCTATAGTTGTACAGATCTGAACTCAGTTCAGCATCTGTACTTATTAGTATCTTTGGTTCTTTAATAACCATAGTCACCATAATCCTATCAGGCAGGATTAGTATTAAACCATCAAACATCACATGGTCTTCATTCTTTATGCTTACACAAACTGTTTTTCACAGAGGCAAAATTCTCCATACAGTAGCACCACTCAGTGCAAGCCAGAGTAATCCGTGGATGTTGGAAGGTTAGTGCATAAAATCCATATCTAGTGCCTACTCATTCAATATCTCCAGACTAGTTTCTAGCTCGTGGCTTTCATCAGTGAGGAGCTTTGGATCTGAGAGCACTGTATCTAGATCTTAGGATGTAAATGCAACCCTACAGCATCCACCTTTTACCTTTTTAAACTAAGAATGGTGATCTTGTTATGTTTGGTGGTTTAATATCAATCCTGCCCAATAGGATTATGGTGATTATGGTTATTAAAGAATCAAAGACATGAAAAAGTAAGGATGCTGAACTGAATTCAGATCTATACAACTATACAAGCTAATGAGCTTAGCTTGAAAACATTAATATGTTTTGATTTTGGACTCAAAGCTTTATAGTTAGCTAAAAAAGTAAAAAGTGGCTGCTGAAGGGTTGCATTAGATCCTAAGATCTATGTGCAGTGTTCTCAGATCCAAGGCTTCTCACTGATGAAAACCACAAGCTAGAAACTAATCAGGATATTAGATGAGTAGGCACTAGATAAGGATTTTATGCACTAACCTTTCTGCATCCATTGATTACTCTGGTTTGCACTGAGTATTATCGAGAGTTTTGCCTCTGAAAAACAGCTTGGGTAAGCATAAAGAATGGTGATCATGTGATATATCACATTTATTGATTTACTATATCAAAATGATAAAAGAAATTTAATGTATTGCATTTTAAAGAATTGAACTTTTGCTTATTTTATTTTAAAGATGACATTAAACAAAGACGTTTAGCATATTATTTCTACTGTTATAACTTACAAAATTTAGTTTGAAATTGACAAAAAATAAAATTTGAACAAATAAACAACTAATAATTTAATTTCTTCATTGCAATTGTCTCATACAAAATACAGTTAATTCTAGTTAAAAAAATGATATTTTGATTATAGCTAATTAATTCATATCATGTTTGTTTACATTTTTAACAATTCAAATAATGTTAAAATAGTTCAATTTAATCCTGTATCACGTGTTGCTCACATATCATCATCTTTTCATTTTAGAGCTTTATATTAACCATCTACAAAGTAGTTTGTCCTTTTGTTTAGATTTACTATAGTCAAAAAAATAGCTGACTTAAAATTGATGGTATATTTATTGTTTAAAGAAAATATTGTTTGACAGTGAATATTGCTGACATGAATTAGTAATTTTAAATATTAATGTTTTCTGCTCCTGAATTTTGTCTCTGGCTATTATCTCAAATTATTTTTAATTTTATCTCTTCTTTTCATCTGTCCATTCAACCAAAAAAGTTTTTTTGTTTTATCATTCAATTGAAGTCTTCAAAAAATTATTAAATGATAATTTAATTATGTGTATTTAATTTTTATATTTTTTTCTAAGAGGTTTAATCAACATCCTTCAAATGTAACTTTTGATTATTGAAAGATTTCAAAAGTTCTCCAGGTTTTCATTACTTGGTAATGTCTACTGTTTTCTGTTTAGGTTCTAAATATATTTTGCCTATTGAATTTCTTAATTTGTACAAAAATTGATTTTCTTTTGATTATCTTTTTTTAAGAAAATAAATGTACTTTTTTAATCTTCTAAAAGTCATTGCCTTATTTGAATTATGTTTTCCCCCCTCAATATTCTTATACTGTTCAATACATCCTGTTTGTTTTTATTATTGAATTTTTGTGTATGCTATTCACTTATAAGATTCTTTGTCTTCCCAATTCAGTCTTTTAAACTAATGTTAACAAATACATATATATATATATTTACTTGTTCAACCTGCTGGCTCAAGGGTCACATGCAGTTCAGGATAGCTATCAATGTGGCCCAAATTGCAATATGATTAAAATAAAATTAATGTTCAAAGTCACATATTCAACTAATTTTATGATTTCCTCTTTTACTTTTATAATAAAAAAATATATAAAAAACATCAATAATGTTTTATTACTTACATATGTACATTTTTTATATTAATAATCATAAACTTGGAACCTACTCAATGATTTTAAAAGATCAAATGGGAGGCTGCATAATCAGGATTATTATTTAAGGACTGTTTTGCTTATCTGTGGTGGTAGATATTACGAAAATTATGCTCAGACCTTTGCTTATCAACGTTTAGTAGTGTTTGTATATTTAATGTATGGCCGAAAACAATTCTTTTTACAATGTGGACTAAAGATGCCAAAAAGTTGAATACACCTGAATTAGACATTTTATTTTTTAACAATTATTATTTTCAAATATTTATTGTAGTTTTCACAAATTTAACTAAGGGCTATCACTCTTGAGAAGTTGTTTTACTTAAATATGGCACAAAATATTTCTATCCAGGATGTTAATCACTGAAATTGTATTATGATTATATTTGATGTTTTCATTGTTTTCTCCATATGTGAAACAGTATTAATATTATCTTTAATTTATTACATTTCATCCATAAAATTATTATACTGAGATTTTTAAATACTATTTGAATGTAGATTTATAATACTATCATGGAATATTTAAGCATATTGTTATGCTAAAGCAGATAGTTTGATACTTATTGAATGTGACAATAATAGGAAGTTGTATTTAACACAGTAACAAAATTGCTTTTTGTGTGCTCAGTTTTACTTAATGTATTTCTTGCTTTATCCTTATAAAGGAGTATCTATTAATTTCATAAGATCATCAATACTAAAGTCATTGGAGCATTAATCAATAATAACTTGTATCCTTTGCCATCATTAGTATTTATTCTGATGATTTTTTTTCTAAATCTTATTTGTAATAACAAAAGTTTCTGAATGATCCTTATAGACTATGTATATATCATCATTTTGTAAAGTAACATAAGAATTCTGAGAAGTTGCCAAAACTAGATAAATCAGGTTTTTTAAAGATCATTTTTATTTTATCATATTTTTTGCCTCAATATAATGGTGTTGACCTGAAAGGAACTATTCAGTAATTTCTCTATTATAGTGCTATATAAAATGTATAGTTTTTATAGTGATAGCATCAATATAAATACATTTTGAATTAAGCAAAAGTATTATTGAAATAGGTAATCAAAAATTTGATAACATTCAGTTTCTAATATTACAAATCAGTGATCAAAATTTTTAATTTATAGTAATGTTTAGTAGGATAAATGCAATTATACAGAATTTTTAGATTCATTATGGTACATAAAATATCAAAATTTGGTGAAATTTTGTTAAGTAAGATATATAAATATAACTTTCATGCTACTATCTGATTTTTATAGTATAAAAAGTTTTTTTTTAATAACTTAATGAGTAATTTTTGTAGAGTTAATTTGAATATTTTTATTTAGCTGGTTTCTAAAGTTTAGAAATTTTTGTCTAATTTGACAGAAATTAATTAAATTATCTATGGAATATCTATATATTTAATTTATTGAATTAATTTTACTATTTTAAGTTGATTGTAGCAATAAATGGATTTTTATATATATTCTCCCTTGTATTAATTTACTCTATGCAATTAAAATTTGGTTTATGTATATTTATGGTTGATTTTTATTTTAATTAAAGTTTTTGGTTGTATGTTTTTGTTATATGATATTTCAGAAATTGATACCTTTTTTTGTAATTGATCAATAATTTATTTATTTTCATTAAACATAACATTGGTATATTAAAATTATGTTTTATCAGAATCAAAAGAAGATTTTTAATTTAAGAAAATTAATTTTAAATTTACATATTGGCTCTGCTCTTATATACACTATACAGTTCTTTTTCTTTCATATTTTTTTAGGCTTTAAAAGCTTCCAAAAGAAAATCTGAACGTAAGTTGAAATACATTAACTGTATAAATTTTATTTAAAATATTAATATAATACAATACGAAATAGTGGTATTATATTTTGCATTTGTTCATTTTTGAATATTTTTTTTTAGTTCTGTATATATAAATTTTTAAATAATTTTACAAGAATTTGCATGCGGTCTTTTGAATCTGGGAAGAAAATGAAATTAAATTCTACTGTAAATAAAAATATATAGGCTTTAAATACCTAGGTTCAACTTATTTTATTTACAGTTATAACTGAGGTGATATCTAATTATATCTCTAGATGTTTTTCGAACAGAGAAGACTCCCTATATAGCTCGATTTGAGGAAGGCAAATTATATTATGAAGGCCAGTGGTATCGAAAAGGACAGCAAATCCTCATTGAGAATAAACTGGAATCCCCTTTACCGTGAGTTGTTTTGACTAATTGAATTGCCTCTCTTGCACGCCTCCTGGTGACAGTTTGACAAATTTTGCTGCATGGTTATTTTTTGATAATAATTTTGTCTTATTCTCTTTCTTTAATTCTTTCATTAGTGAATTAATAACTGATTTTTTAAAAAAATATAGTAATGGTTGGAGGCTTTTTTTTTAGTTTAATGTATATAATAATAAGTATCTATACCAATTATCAATATGTGCCAATGTAAATTTGGATTAAAAAAATTATATACAGTTGGGTTCATATATAATTGTAAGATAATGGATTATAATATAGTGATTTATAAGAATGGGGCTTGAAATATTTTGATTGCACAAATAGTATCAGTTTTATAAAATATTATTATCAGAAATTGTAATACAATATTTCTTATTCATTACTTCTTCATTCATCATGAATTTCCAGGATCACAACTGAATAATTATAGAATTTCGTAATAATTTCTTTACATCTTCTTGAGGGAAAGCATTCTCTCTCTTTCTCTTTCAAAAAAAAAAAAACATTTAAAGACAAATATTTATTATCTGTAGCAAAAGTAATAATGTGGGCATAACTCAAAATACTAAAAGTCATTATCTTAATGGTGAGAATACCAAGAGATAATCTCAAAAATTCAACAGCATGAAAGACCTTGAGGATTGTAAATTGCTGAAGCAAAATTCTTGATATAAATATAATTTTTTTATTAATGTTTTTCATGAGAAAAAAAACAAAACAAACCTTTATTTACTAACAAACTAATATTCGCTCTCACCCAGCTATTTTTTATTTTCAAAAATAAATGTTAGTTCATTTATAAAGATGTTATATCACAAATACGTAAATTATACAAAGTTTAAGATTGTGGGATATAAATTATTACATAGTTGGATACACTAAACATTTTTTTTTTTCTAATTATATGTCATATAAACCTAATACAGTCCAGAACCACTTAATACTGGAATCTGCTATGCATTAGAAAACAACTTTCTGTCCATTGTTCTGTTCAAATGCATATTTTGATATTTCTGTTGATAAATCAATAAAGTTAAACTGCCTAAAGTTTTTTCTTGTGCTATGCAGAGTTAAAAAAGGTTATTTCAAAATTGAAATATTACTTCATGAATTTTGAAGTAAAAATATTGTTGCAATTCACATTTTCTTTTTTGTCCCAAAAAAAAAAAGTAAGATGAAAATAAAAAAGTATATTATTTCACTGCAGGAGTAGGCAGTAAAATTCAGTGAAGTTTGAGAAAAATCATTGTTCACCTTACTTTGGGAGAACACAGTGAAATTAATCTAAGCTTAAAAATAATTGGTTTTTCACATGGGGATATTAAGTCTAAAATAATTCACTTCTGAAAGTGTATTAATATTTGAAAGATTAGGATTTTTCTTTCTCAAAAATTGCATTTTTCACATAATTGTACAAGCTGCTATTTATTTTTTTTAAAAAAAATATTGGTATTCATATTTATGACAATCCATCCTGCTTAATGATGTTGTTCCTCCAACAAAACACATCAATATAACGTTACCGGGCCATTACATTTTCTTTAATATTTTAACAAATAAACAATACACAGACAACTCTTTAAAATTATGTTATTTTATTATTTTTTAAACTAATGTTATAGATTTTCAATTAATAAGCAATTTTTTTTTTGTTTTATAATAAATATTTCTTTATTTTAGATTTTTTAAAATAAAATAACCAATATTTTTTTGTTTTGTAAGAAATGTTCGTTTAGGTTAGGTTTTTTTTTTTTTTTTTTTTGGAAAGTAATTGAATATATTTGCAAAATGTTCATTTGTTAATATCGTATTTTTTCACTAACATTGATTTGATTACTTCAAACATAGTTCTATTTTTGGTTGATAAACAATGCCTCAATAACTAATTTATTTTTGTTTGATAATAAATAATCCTTTATTTCATGTTTTTTTTTTTTTTTTTGCGAACCGTAATTTAATATATTAGGCAATAGAGACAGCTTGAACGAATCCTTTTTTTCACTAACGTTGATTTGATTACTTCAAACATAGTTTTATTTTTGGTTGATAAACAATGCCTCAAGAACCAATTTACTTTTGTTTGGTAATAAATGTTCCTTTACTTAAATTTTTTTTTTTTGCGAACCGTAATTTAATATATTACGAAGACTTTTTTTCACAAGTAGCCATTTTTTCACCAACGCAAGCTCTTGCAACATACAAGACTTTAGATTCAAATATGCCGAATTGCCACATTTCCTCATTTTAACACATTTAGGGGAGGTGGGGATTACATTGGGTACAGTGTGACAATTTGGAGGACCTTATAGTAATTCATTTAGGTTTAAAAGTAATTACTTCTGAGCGAATATTGGTTCACTTACCATCAAATTATTCACACCTTCTTATGACAACTTACTATATGTTGTGTTAGCATTCGTATAAATGGTAAACGACACGTATCAAAGCTAACTTATATGGTAGGCTAAGTGTGAATTGCGAGAGCAATTGATCACAAAACACGCTGCTGGCTGCCATTAGCCAAAAGATTCAATTGCTAGCACTCAATTACTGATAGCAATTGAGAAGTTGTGCCTGATAAATGGCATTATCAACTACTTTTGGCTAGCAACAACACCATCAAGCGGGATGGATTGTCATATGTGTGAGTATAATTTAAATTGCAAATGCGCCCTTTAAATTTGTTCCAAAACCAAAAAAAAAGCAGTAACTTGAAAAAGGTCAATACAATTTAAGGAAACCGTTTTTGTTGTTTAGAAGAAAATACAGTTCATGTGCATTAAATATTTTTTATATGCAAAGTGAACATAGCAATTTTTTTGCTACAAGATCAGCCCTATGATAAAGGTGCAAAATTAAATATACATTTTATATTTATATAAAACATGAAAATTGATCTTTTAGTTCTTGACTTATAAGAATGTAGAAAGATAGATCCTCACTCATTTTTTTATATATAGTAGATCGATTTTTAATATAAAAAAGTTATTTTATTAAATTAATTTTTGTAAAAATATGACAAAATTTTAATATATCTTTCAGTTTGAAAATAATGTTTTTCTGTTATGGCTAACAAAAATGTGAATTAATTAATGTGTCTTGAAAATTGTTTAACAGTAATGAGAAATAATATACAATTCATTTGCAATGTAAATAATCTTATTTCTGAATGCTTTTGTAAAGTTATTTAAAAATAAACATTTAAATTAATTGATTTGAGCATTTAAAAAAACAATCAAATGTTAATATTTTATGTTTATTTATGATTAAACTAGATACACATGCATAAAATAGTATTAATTTACTCTTTTATTATTATATACTTTATGCTATGTATTGTTATAATAAAATGGAACTGGAATATTCGTTATATTATGTCTTTAGTCCCTCTTCACATATATTGTTTACTGTATAAAATTACTCATGTTTTGTTGATAAATTTATTGTTTATAGAGTATAGTTCAACATGCATGCATATATATTTAGATGGACATCCATTGTAATAGTTAACTAGGAGAAGAAAAGGAAAATTCAAGCACCATAATACATATTAGTAAAAAGCAACAAGATTATATTTTAAATAAGCACACATATGTATAGGTGTGTGTGTGTTAAATAAAATATTTTTATTTATTAGTACTCATTAGTTTAATTTTTTTTAAAAAAATTATTTAAGTTAAATAATTTATTTAAAAAAAAAAAAAAATTGGTTTGCAGACAGGAAATAAAAATAGTTTTCTTTAATTCTGTATTGAGAAAGATAATTATTTAAACAAACCTTAATTGATTATATGGAAACAGAAAACTAAAGAGATCAGATTAATTATTTAAAAAACTGAAGTTTTAAAGAAGTTGTTTTTTTTATGTATTGTTGACTATTAAATGTAATTCCTCGAAAACTGATAAAATCTTGGATATATGGTCACATTGTTATAAAATTTATTGTCTGATATATTTTAAAATTTAAGTTAATTAAAAAATCAAGACATTATGATAAGCCTGTCTTAATTTAAAAAAAAAAAAAGAGAAAAAGATGAGTATTACAAAAGTAAAAGTAGTAAACTGCAGAAATCATTTGCTCTATTTTGCTGTCTGTCTGTTCTCTAATTTGGATTGCTTGAGTTTAAAAGAAGATACTGCATGGCTAGGTACATTCAGGAACTTCTGCCTGAGTGTGTATTCTTCTGACTAAAATATTTCTCTTCATTACAAAATGAAATGCCAACCATATAATATAGCTGTCACTGATATGCTCATCAAAAATAGAACTCAATTGTGACTACTCAAAACATGCAAAAAAAACGATTAAGGTTATATAAATTAGAAAAATTATTAGTGAAATAATTATTGGACCTTACAATATTTTTCTCACTAGTGAATTTCAAAGAAAAAAAAAAGCTTTCTAATTTCAAAATTAGAAGACATATGGACATAAATTTACATTTGCTTTGTATGTTCATGTAATCTCCTTCAGCCACTCAAAGATTTAAGGTAAAATGTTGAACACTTTTAATTTAAATCATTTGATCACCATTTCCTATGCTTTTACAAGCTGTTAAAATAGTAGAAAACATTCCATATAATAGTGCCACCCAGTTCAAGTAGTAATCAATAGCTGGTAGAAAGTTTGTGCATAAAATCTTTTATCTAGTGCTTATTCATCCAATATTCCCAGATTAGTTTTTAATTAGTAGCTTTCACCACTGAGGATCTGAGAACACTACACGTAAGCCTTTGGATCTAATGCAACCCTCCAGCAGCCAACTTTTACCTATTTAGTTAATTAAAGCTAATAGGATGATGGTGACTATGATTATTAAATAACCAGACATTAAAATATATAAATACTGAACTAGGTTCAGATCTGTATGACTAGACAAGCAAATTAGCTTTGATTGAAAACATTATTGTGTTTTCATTTTAGGCTTTTAGCTTTATAGTTAAGTAAATAGGTAAAAGGTGGCTGCTGGAAGGTTGCATTAGATCCATGTAGTTATGATACTTTCAGATCCACGGCTCCTCACTGATGAAAGTCCCAAGCTAGAAATTAGTCTGGGGATATTGGATAAATAGTTACTAGATAGGGATTTTATACACAAACCTTTTAGCATCCATTGATTACTATGATTTGCACTGAATGACACTACTGTATAGAGAGTTTGCTATTGTTTTAATTTGCAGTCATTAATGTACTTTAGTAAATTTTAAATGAACTTTCTTTACCTATAGGTGAATTATAATAGTTTATTCCCATCAATTTTGAAATTGTAATTTACTTAATTTATTTTATGTATTTATTTTGGTATTCCAATTCGAATTTTATTTATTATGCTGTTATATTTACTATTACTCACAAATAGTTTAAATAATTTAGTTTTATAGTTAAAATATATGTATATATTAGTTTGCATTCTTAATGATTAAAAATGAAAAGGAAGAATGATTTAGCAGTTGGATTTAGTAATTAAATAAATTGTTTTTTAAAAAAGGTATAAATTAAAATCAATGTTTTAATTCTCGCAAATCGTTTTCATAAATATTTAACTGCTTAAAAAAAGTAGACTGTAAATATAATATGAGAACATATCTTTCTGAGACTATCTAAATTTAAAATCATTAAATGTGTCTAGCAATTGAATAATATATTTTCAGAAGTATAGGTTTCAAGTAGCATAAGATAGTTCTTTTGTATATATGTTGTTTAAAGAAGGCTAGACATTCAGCCAAAATGTTAAGCAGATGTTTCAACGTAATATGTATCCTGTACACATAGAAATAAATATTTATATATTTGTATGTATTTAGTACATTTATATGTAATTAAAGTTAAGTTCCAAAAGTTTTTGATGTTTCATATATATATTTTCATGCATAATCTGTGACTTATAATTTGCAAATCTATTTCTTCATTTTAAATATGTTTAAATGTAATAATTATTTGCACAATGAAGTTGTACTATTACTAAGATATACAGTTATGATCATTTGGCTTAGGCTTAAATAAATATTGCTTTAAGTGCTAACATGATATATGCTTGCATGTGATGAATATTAAAACACTCGTGGATCTGTATTATTGTCACCAAATTAAAAAAATATATGTGCACTTAGTCCTGCCAAGAGATTGATTATCCAAACATTGAAATTATTATAAAGCTGGATATACAATAGCCTTCAAATGATCATAAGAAACTCGTTAATAACTAAATAGGTAACTATTAAGCAATTAATCCATATATAATATTATGAATATATTGTTTAGAGGAGGTACTAAGGATGAATTAAATATTTGTTGAAAATAAAGAGGATAAAATTCTTATTAAATATTATTGTGTAACAACTAAACATATAAAAAACCAATTTTGGTTACTTAGTAGAACTTAGTTCTTAATGTGTTTAAACATTGAAATTATTAAATTATTATGAAGCTGGATATGCAATAGCCTTCAAATAATCATAAGAAACTCATTAATAACTAAATAGGTTCTCAAATAGGTAACCATTAAGGCAATTAATCCATTTATAATATGAATATATTATTCAGAGGAACTACTAAGAGTAAGTCAAATATTTATTGAAAATAAGAGGATAAAATTCCTATTAAATTTATTATGCAACTACTAAATATATAAAAAGTCAATTTTGTTTAGTTAGTAGGACTCTTAATATGTTATTATTATTATCTACACATTTCAATTGAAAGTTTCACAAGAATCATTGATCTCCATAACTTAAGAGACATATGCTAAATTACTGCTGGTGGTGTGAGATTTTGTAGGAGTCTATGATCATCATTAGTAAATTGTAGTACAATGTCTTCATAGAAGACATTCTAAACCATAAGTCTAGTGGTGCCCTGTGGTGTTGGATATTGACCATGACTGCAGACACTTTTGTCCATTAATACAGCTATTTTTATATGTGTAGAATATGTTTATGTAAATTAAGATTGTGCTACAACCACAATATAAAAAAAAATAATGATAATATATATTTACTATGAGTGTTCGTTCATCTTTCAAATTCACGTAAAAAATAAAAATAATTAAAATCTTACATGATTACCATTTCATATTCTTATACATGCTGTTAATAAGAGTATGCGATGTGACACACTGTGGCTTCTCCTTTTCCGGAGTCAGGAATCTCTCAGCTACTATATCCAGGGAACCTGTTAGCCATCTTACCTTCTCTTTCCATTCCCCACCCTAAGTTTTTCCCATATTCTTTTCTATCCTGCTGCATCCCATTTCCACAACATAATCTTTGTCAACTCCAATGCCTTTATATCTAAACCCCCCTTATCTTTTCCCAAACCCAGCATAAAAACCAAGAACCCACATTCTGTATAATCATTTTATTTATGTTTATTCTTCCACAACTTCATTATTTGTGCTCTTTCTGCTTGCAAGCATTTACTTTCAATTGACAGATGCCTAATATTTTTTATGCCTTCTCTACATAACTTGCAGTCTAAATCATCCATATTTTTCTATTTATGTGTATATCCTCTTGTTGCCAAAGATCCTGATCGAACCTTAAACATTAAATTACTTTCCTTGCTATTAACTTGCACTAATATTCTGTTTATACACATATATATTTAAACTCTTTTTACTCTCCGTACTAGTTCTCCAGGTCCCTATTTTTTATTAATGCATCTATTCTTTTTCCCATTTCTTGCCACTGTAACACACAACAATTCTAACACAATCATTCCATCTTTTGTATAAGTATAGTGACATAAATTCTTTATCCAAATCTTCTGCACACCATACTACCTTTCTCACCCATCTTGTTGCCTGTCCTTTACTTATAGCCCAGTTAAATATTATTTTGATTGTTCTCTTATTATCCATAAATTGCAATCTACCAAACATTTTCATTTTGCTTTTTTGCATCTTTCATAAAACCTTGACCATCCCACCTCTCCTTGAATTGACTTCTTTGTCATCCACACATAATGCCTGTCTTCTTACTTTTTGTACTTTTTCTAAGTAATCTAGCATTCATTTACTAATACATAATACTTCATTGCTATAAGTTAACCCTAATATTGCCACTCTCTTCCATACAATTCTGCTATATCATATTTACTATATGAAAACTTATTTTCTTTATCAGTTTTTTTTTTTTTTCTTTGCTTCACTTATAGATTTTTTCTCCCATTTATCCAAACAATTTTTCTGATTACTTAAGACACTTCCCAAATAGTTATATCTATTCACTACATTTAACTTATATTCCCCAGTAAAAATTATTTCTCTTCTCTTTCCCCATTATTAATCGTCATTACTTTTGATTTTTCTTCACTAAATTTAATCCTTCATCTCTTTATCCACCCTTGTGCATATTTTCAGCATAACTTCCATATCTTCCCTACTTTCTGAGCACAAGAAGACATCATCCTCAAATAAAAGACCCAATAATGTATATTACCATGCCACAAACTCGCTATAAAATAGTGTCACTAAGTGCAAGCCTTTGTAATCAATGGATGTAGAAAAGTTTGTGGATGAATTGATACTAGATAGGGATTTTACGCACAAACCTTTCTGCATCCATTGATTATGAAAGCTTGTACTTGGTGGCACTATTGTATGGAGAGTTTAGTAAAGAAAGAACAAAATTAAATGGTAAATTGTTGGTATATAGTAATAAAAGTGGAAAAGATAGGAGTAAAAAATTTGGTGGCACTATTGTATGGAGAGTTTAGTAAAGAAAGAACAAAATTAAATGGTAAATTGTTGGATATATATAATAAAAGTGGAAAAGATAGGAGTAAAAAATTTTGGAAATACATTAAAAGAAGGAATGTAGGGAAGAGAGAAATAGTATTACTAGATGATGAAGGACTAGAGCGTGTAGCTCTAGAGAAGAATTAGAGACAGTCTTAAATAAATATGTAATGGGTATAAAAAAGATGTTAGAAATAAAGCATATAGTAATGGAAATTTTAGGCTTGCAGAAAATGAACTGAATGAGGCAGGTAAAAAATGGAAAGGCAAGAGATTTAGATGGATGGACAGCAGAGATGGTAATGAAGTTAGGATATAGGTCAAAATTAAACCTATTATCATGTTTTAATAAGATGGCACAGAAGAGAGATTTTCCAGTTAGTTGGAGTGATACAAGAATAATGCTACTATTTAAAGGAAAGGGTAAAGATCATAGAAAGTTAAGTAATTATAGACTGATAGTGGTAATGTCAGTGTTATATAAAGTTTTTGCTTATATGGTGACTGGAAGGGTCGTAGAATGTATTGAAGAAAATAATATAGAGGGAGAAATGGAAGGAGGTTTTCAATTGGATAGGTGTATAGAAGATAGTTTATTTGTAGTTAGACAACCTATAGATTTGAGTAGAAATACAGGTAGACAGTTATATATGGTTTTTATCGGTATAGAGAAGGCATACGAGGGAGTAAATAGAAATAGATTATGGGCTAAGTTTAATAAATTGGGGAATTGATACAGCTTTTGTGGAGCTTGCTTATTAAGAGATTGTGTGAAAATAATTACTATACATATCAATTAGGGAATGTAAAATCAGTTAAAGTTAAAAATTGGTGTGGGATTAAGACGATGCCCTTTGTCATCTATTTTGTTTTTGTTGTATTTGAGAGAAATGGAGAGAACAATAGAAAGACTAGGAACAGGGGTAGAGATACCATTAATAGGTGGTAAGGGAGTATATACATTATTGGGTCTTTTGTTTGCGGATGATGTCTTCTTGTGCACAGAAAAAAGGGAAGATATGGAAGTTATGCTGAGAACATGCACAATGATGGGTCAAGAGATGGGGATTAAATTTAGTGAAGAAAACTCAAAAGTAATGATGATTAATACTGGGGAAAGAGAAAGCAAAGAATTTTTATTGGGGAATATAAAATTAAATGTGGTGAATAGATGTAACTATTTGTGAATCATCTTAAGTAAATCAGAAAAATTGCTTGTATGAATCTGAGAAAAAATTGATCAATGAAGCAAAGAAGAGAAAGGGACTGATAAAGTCATTAATAGTGATTTTAAGCCAATAAACATCACATGACCCCTCCACCAAGAGTTTTGCCTGTTTTAACAATAGTGATTTTATATAATAAATATGAAGTAGCTAGAATTGTATGGAAGGGAGTGGCAGTAGCAGGGTTAACATGGTAATGATGCGTTATGTGTAAATAAAGCCGTGTTAGATTACTTAGAAAAAGTACAAAGAGAAGTTGGAAGACATGCATTAGATGCAGATGTCTGGATGACAAAAGAGGCTATTGAAGGAGAAATGGTATGATCAAATTTTTATGTGAGAGATGCAAAAAGCAAAATGAAAATGTTCCGTAGATTGCAGTTTACGGATAATAAGAGAAATGCCGAAATAGTATTTAATTGGGTTATGAGCAACAAAATGAGTGGAAAAGGTAGTACTCTAAGCAGATTTGGATAAAGAATTTATGTCAGTATACTTATATAAATGATGGAATGATTGTGTTAGAAGAATTGTTGAGTGCAATAGTGGCAAGGAATGGGATAGAAGAATAGATAAATTAATAAACAATAGGGAGTTGGAAAGATGGAGAATAAAAGGAGTTTAAATATATACACCTGGGTCTCTTTTTGTGCGGAGTTTTTTAATGCAATTTTGAAGTTATGCGATTCATGTTTTTTCTTAATATCTTTTTATGCGATAAAGAAGTTCATATTTTTTTTTTTTTTGAAATTGAAAAAGTTCATATTTCACTTAAAATTGGGATTTTCCCGTTTTATATACATACTTTAAATGCCTGTTGGAAAAAGATTTGGCAATAAATTTAGATACCTTAGAAGATTTAGAAAAAGGTAATGAAACAGAAGTAGCACCTGTTTGTTTCGCAGCAAAAATGATTTGAGAAAATCTTCAACTTTCTAATCAATTGGAAAATCATTTTTTGTTAATGACATGAATTATGAATGAGCTCTTAAATTCCAACAAGAGCTAAATAGTTGTATGTTTATGTTTATAGTTTCTTTTATACACATATATACATGGAAAAACTTTTAGATAGAAAAAAGTTACAAGTAAAAATATTTAAGAACTTTTAATTTCTACTTAAAAAGAATGTATCTTTAAAAGTTCTTAAATATTTTTACTTGTAACTTTTTTCTGTCTAAAAGTTTCTCCATGTATATATGTGTATAAAAGAAAATTTAACCGTTAGTCTTTATTAACACAATCATGGAAGCTTGTTATATATATATAGTTGCACTCATGGATGTGCATTCTTTAACAGCTAGACATAACAATCTGGATATTGCGAGCTTCATAAACAATTAGTAAAATCATCGTCTCAAAGTTTAACTACTGATTACATTGTCGACAGAAAACCATTATCACTGCACAAGACTGAAGTTGGTGCTAATTGTATTTCCTCTTGTGATAAATCTGATTTCTTACCAATTCACAAACAAATCGGCATATTGTCAAATAGCAATAATGATTAAAATATATATGAAAAAATGTAAAATAAATTACACATAAAAACAGTGTTTTGAATAAAATTAAATAGTTAATAAAAAAAGTAAAAAAAGTTTGTCTTGTATCATTTTTTTTCAAATATTTGAAATTTTTTATTAGTCATACTTTATTTCCTTTTTTTTTTTTTTGCGAATTTTAAAATGATTTTACCTTGTTGCTTTGGTTTTATGCAATTTCTGAAAATTAAGGACCTTATCCCACATTTTCAATGTAAGTATTTTTGTGCAATTTTCTTAATGTGGGTTTTCTGTGGAACCTATTTACCGCATAAAAAGAGACCCAAGTGTATAGAAGTAAACAAAATATTGGGTGCAAGTTAATTTATGTTAATAGCAAGGAAAGTAGCTTACTGTTTAAGACTTGAACAGGATTTTTAGCAACAAGAGAATATACACATAAATGGAAAAATATGGGTGAGCAAGTTATATAAGGAAGGCATAGAAAATATTAGGCATCTGTTAATTGAATGTAAATATCTGCAAGCAGAAAGTGTACAAATAATGTTGTGGTATAATACATATAATCAAAGTGATTTTACAGCAAGTGGGTTCTTGATTTTTATGCTGGGTTTGTGGAAAAATAAAGAGGAATTAGATATAAAGGCTATAGAGTTGATAAAGATTATGTTTGGTGCTATGATCGATATTCTATACTGTTGGACACCTCGTCTGCGAATTTTTAACAATAATAATTCCCCAGTAATAACACAACTCTATTAGGTTGAGATTAAATGCAATTTAGTAGTAAATATTCTTAGCAATATCTGTTACAAATTATATATCTATATATGTATATACCTAAACCTGTAGTCATACAAATCATATTAAAGATCAGTACGACCTGTAAGAATCCTAGCTGGTTGTTAATACGTTTGGAGGCCAGCTCTCTAGACTTGAAGTCCCTGTGCATATGGGTGATGTTCTACATCTGCTTATATGTCTATGTGTACAGATGAAGCTACAAAAACTGTGTCCTTTTCTTGATCCAGTTTGCACTGAGTTCATTCATTGTTTCAGTCCCTGTGTATTTCTGTCCATCTGCTCAGATGATTCTTCCTTTTACTGCTCCATACTGGATTCAAGAATTTAAATCATTATCTCTCTATTTTTAATTAATGAGTTATTTTTTAGCTTATAGTTTATCTCATGAAGGAAATCTAATCTCTAATTCTTTTAATTGTTTTATATCTCATTATCATACTGTATTCTACTCTCATTAATTAAACTTTTTACACTTGGAAAATAATCTTTTCTAATCTTAAAAGTTATAAATAATTACTGATTTTCATTAATAATTTATATCTATATATTTATATCTATACTTATACTTATCTATATATTTATGTGCATTTAAGCATACACACAAATATCATTACTTCCCCCAAGTTCAAAGATCAGGTTTTAATCTCTGAACTGAGTATGTAGTCATTAAGATCTGTAAGTTTTTTTCTTTTAGCATGCTGTTGTGACTTATGTTTCAATTCATTTGGTGTATTCTCTGGAAATTTATTTGTTTGTAAATCACAATCATTTTTTTTTATTTTACCTCATGTTTACATTAATATCTGGCCAAATCACTTAGGGCTAGAGCTTTTGCTCTGCTAATGTCCCCGTGACTATTATGCAGCCATATTACTATATGCTGCCTATCCTTGACTGGTATCAGTGTACATTCACCTTTCATAATGCAGCCATTGCACACCAACAGTTGTTTCGGGTGTTCCATAGGTCTTTGTGAAGGAAACTCGGTTGTTGCTTCGGCTAGCCTTCTCTAATCTGCTTCATAATCCATTAGTAGCCTTCATCCTCCTCTGTCAACAAGCTGCAAGTTTATTTTTCACTCTTGATTTCAATACATCTTTGTATTTAGTTTCTTTATGTTTCTGGTCATCGTAGATTTTCTCTGACCTGCTTTTGTTAATTATTGGTTGTTGGAAAAGTTTTTTTCTCTTTGAGTATATCTATTTTGCCCATTTTCCCCTTAAATCCCTCATAAAGTTTTTTCTCTCGGGGCTATTAATTTTTTTAGTAATTGTTATTTTTATACCCATTTCACTGAACCAGGCTCATCCTAATATGAGGTTGGTAGGGGCATGTCTTTCACGTATTGGCGCTTCAATTACGCCTTTATGTCAGTTTTTTTTAATAATGGGTCTTTTCCTATACTTGGAAATAACAGTATACGAATCACGAACTGATATCAACAATAGTCCGCTACCACTGTCGATCTTCATGTCAATTGGCCGATCACATATTTTAATTTCAATTATTATTTCATCATTCTATCTTTTTAATATTAATCAAGTGCTTTTCCCGATCCATTATTATACGGTTACTACTATTATTATCATTTCTGTCTATGCTGAACTCTTTTTTACACATATTTTTCTTGGGTTCTTTTTTATTGCAGCATTTATAATGTTCTCGTTTATAATAACAGTTAATGACCTGACCATTTTCCTCACAGCAAAAGCATATAAATGAGTTTTTGCTGTTATCAATTTTTTTTTTTACTGTTTGACAATTCTTTCTTAAAGGTTTTACAAACATCTATTTGTGATTTGCTATCACTCTTAAACTCTGTGAAATTTTCAAGATTGATCAAGCACAAATTCATAAGTTATCCCAAGTTTTATAGTCTCTATATAATTTAAATCACTAATGGCCAATAATTGTTGCTGTAATGCATACCAGTCAGAAATTGTTCCAGTAGCACTTCATCTAGGAAAGATCCATAGACAACAATTCTTCGCTAAATTAGAAAAGCACTACTGTAATCTTTTACTCTTTCATCCCTACCTTGGTACCGATCTCAGAATTGTAGTCTAACAACGTGCCTAGAGGGTTGGAGATTAAAATGATTTGACAAACAATCTTTAACCTGATCATATGAGCAGTCTTCAGGAATTAGAGATTCTATGAGCCTGTTGGGTATCTCAATAACTCCTTTCCCAGCTAAGCATAATAATGAAGCAGTCTTATATTTATCATCTTTAATTTTATTAATTAATAAATATTTTTCCACATGTTGAATGTACAGAGACCAACTACTTGTCTCACTGATGTCAAATTCACTTATAATCGATAGTATTTTTAATGAATCTTTATGCATCAATCTAACCATTTACTTTTGATTCCTAATTTGAATCAGTTAACTGAGTGCACTCTGATCTGAGAGCAACTCCAAGGGGTTTCAAACTGTTGTAAATTCACTTACAGTTTCAAACTTGAACTGCCTCTGTACTGTGTGTCGACTGGGGTACATTTGACTTTCCTATTTGGACCGGGGCTGTGCTACTATTATGGATGCAGATCATTGAATTTCATATCAAGACTGTGCGACTGCGCCATTTGCTAGCATTGACCACTGAGATTCATTATTAAGACTGCGACTGTGCCAATTGCTAATGCTGGCCTTCTTTACTGTTGGACATCTTGTCTGCAAACTTAACCGTTCCAGACTTATTTAACAATAATAATTCCACAGTAACGATACAACTCTGTTAGGTTTAGATTAAGTGCAATTTAATAATAAATATTCTTAGCAATATCTAACTACGTTACAAATTATATATACATTATATATATACTTAAGCCTGTAGGTGTACATAAATTGTATTACACATCAATATGACCTGTAAGAGTCCTAGGTAGCTGTTAGATGTTCGCTCTGCACTTGAAGTCCCTGTGCATATGGGCGACATTCTGCATGCACTTATAAGTCTATATGTGCAGGTGAAGCTCCAAGAATTAAGTGTCCTTTTCTTGATCCAATTTGTATTGAGTTCATTCATTGTTTCAATCCCTGAAGTTGATTGGCTCATATTCCTGTTCATCCACTCAGGTGATTTTTTCTTTCACTGATCCATATAGGATATAAGAATTTAAATCATTATCATTCTATCTTTAAGTAATATTTTTTAGCTTATAGTTTATCTCCTGAAGGAAATTTAAACTCTAATTTCTTTAATTGTTTTATATTTCATCATCATACTGTATGTCTACTCTCATTAATTAAACTTTTTTACATTTAGAAAATAATCTTTTTTCTAATCTTAAAAGTTATAAATAACTTAATTTCCTATTTTAAAAGAATTAGTCTTTTAAAATTCTTTAATTTATTTAAACTCAGTACTTATTTTCATTAGTAATTTATACCTATATATATATGTGTGTGTGTGTTTAAGCATATACGAACATATTGTGGAAATGGGATGGAGCATTATAGGGCACAATATGGGAAAAACTTAGGATGGTGAATGGAAGGGGAAGATAAGGTGGCAAACAAGTTTCTCTGGGCATTGTGGCTGAGACATTCCTGACTTCGATAAATAAGAAGCCACAGTGCATCACATACTATAAAATCTCACTGTAGCATATCTTTATTTTTAAAATAAAATCAACAATGATGTGTCAAATTGATCTTTTCATCTTGTCTAAATATCAGAACGATCTGGATTTTTTCACAGTTTAACATGTTCTGAACAATGCTTTTTTTCTTTAATATTTTTTTTTGCCCCAAATGGGAATATAGAATTTATTATCAGCAGATATAACTTCTCAAATTCTTATATTTTTAATTCTGTATCAACTTTGGAATCTATTCCTATTTGCATTTATCCATTTAAGATTCTTCAGAAAATTTTTTATGTAAACTTTAAACTTTATGATGCAGCATAAGAAAAATATTATATTTTTTTTCTGCCATTGTTAAATCAATAATTTTCACTTCATCATTTAAGAAATACATTTTATACTCATTTTTAATCCTTTAAGTGATCTTTTATTCATGCACATTATGTCCCAGTAAAAAAGGAACTAAAGTGAAATAAAATGCAAGGAATAATCTATGTTTTGTTTTTATTACTGATTATTCAAAATAGTTTCTATATGACAGTATACCTCAGGAAATGCTTGTAAACTGTTTGAACCAGTCCTTGAAATATTCCACTGAAATTGTCATCAGAAACTTTGCTGCAAGTTTTTGGATGACCTGAATTGAACCATGATGTACTATTTTTTTTATAGTCAGTCTTAATTTTGGAAATGGCCAATGTAAGCAGGAACTAAATCAAGAAAATAATGTTTTTTTTTTGTTCATAAAAATCACACATAACATTGGCATTGTGGGTCTGAAAACTATCATGCAATAATGACCAAGAGTATTGTTTATAAAATGTAGGTGGCTTGCATAAAATTTTGGTTTTTAAGAATGGTCTTTAGGACTGTAATCAGGGTGAATGATGCTTTTAGAATTAAAAAAAAATATATTAATTTGACTTCTATTTTTGGGGGGATTTTCCTTCTGACAATCTTCATTGGCATTGTATCATTTTTGATAGCTCATATAGAAAACATCATTTTTGTTTGATGAGAATTTTAGATTTAATTTGTGGATCTTTGCATGTTTCTGCAGCCCTCTATTAATATACACTCACATTTTAACATATTAAATCTTTCATTAAAATGTAATCAGTAGTTTTGAAAAAGCCATTGAATTCCTCAATGAGTTTGGAAGTCATTCATGTTTTTTCCATTTTCATTTGATTTTGATATGTTTAGCCTTGGATAATGTTTATCCCTGCCATCACAAAATCTTGCAAACCATTTAAAATATTCTTGTAACTCATAGCTTCACTATCGTACACAATTTGAATTATTTCAAACATTTCAGTAACAATTTTACTTACTTTAAAATAAAGTTTAATGTTAGTTACTGTGTTCAATTGTTTATTTTTTACCGAGATACAAAACATTTCATGACATATCTTATCCCAACATGCTAGTGTCTTAAAATTTTATGTGGAATTGCAAAACTATGATGCTATATAACATGCAATGATTAAGAAATTTTGCAGCTATCTTGGAGAACCAGTCACTTTATCACTGGGACACTCTGCATATATAGTGTATAATATTGTATTTTTCAGATATTCCTTTGATAGCATTTTTTTAACAAAAAATAGACCATTCTCCATTATATTTACAATTTTACAAACTTTCCTTAACTTTTTCCGCGTTGTTGGCGTTAAATACGCGCTTCGTGTGCTCATTTGATGATGTGTTATTTTCTTTCTTTACTGACAAAAAGTATATGCATGACATCAATCAAAATATGCTCATTTTATAGCTCAATGTCTAAGCTTTCAAACAATCTTTACCTCAAAAAAATAGGCTGAAATTTGGATTTTTGGCAACAGTTTTAATCGACCACAGTATTTAATTTTTTTGTTTTTTTTGATAATTTTTGTACTTATCACGAAGTGATAAAAGACAAAAATGATTTACAGGCTGCAAGTGAAAATTTCTTCGGTGTTATTCACAAACAAGGCCTACAATAGAAATTCAGCGTAATTTTCTCGTAAATAAAATTTAAAATTTTTTTTAAAAATTTTTTGAAAAAACTTTTTTTCTTATTCATTTTAGTTTGTAATTAGTGTGTGTTAATTTGGGAAAATGATTTACGGGCTGCAAGTGAAAATTTCTTTAGCGTTATTCACAAACAAGGCCGACAATAGAGCATCAACGTAATTTTCTCGTAAGTAAAATTTAAAAAAATTTTTTTTAATTTTTGGAAAAATTTTTTTTTTAATTATTTTAGTTTGTAATTAGTGTGTGTTAATTTGTAGTTATATATGCTCATATAGAATTCATATCTATCGAAAACTTAGTCTGTGTTTCTAGTTATATATTTATTTATTTACGCTCATATAGAATTCATATCTATCAATTTTCTAACGTTCTATCTACACTTTTTGAAAATCATTAATTATGTTTATATAATATGGTTTACAAGTACTGAGTTATAAAACTAACAATCATATGTATACAAACATTGCATACACAAACATATGATCAAATTCTGATTCTTGTTTATGTTTTTGTTTATTCTTGTTCATGCTTTGGTTTTACTATATGTTTCATAACATTATTTTCAAGTCTATAGCTAACAAATGAACTGTATGCAAATAAATTATATCTATGGTACAATAAATATGACAGGATAACATCACTTCTGTGCATAAAGAATATAAACATCACTTGTGTGCATAAAGAATATAAACAGTTATAAAAAGAATATAAATAGTTATAAAACTAATAATTAAATGTATACAAACATTGCATACACAAACATATAATCAAAGTCTGATTCTTGTTTATGTTTTTGTTTATTCTTGTTCATGTTTTGGTTTTACTGTATGTTTCATAACATTATTTTCAAGTCTATAGCTAAATAAACTATATGCAAATAAATTATATCTATGTGGTACAATAAATATAACAAGATAGCATCAATTCTGTGCATAAAGAATATAAACATCACTGGTGTCCATAAAGAATATAAACATCACTGATGTACACAAAAAAAAAATAAAATGAAGAGATGAAACTCATTTTATCAGTGATATAGACAGTAGCCTACAATTTCTAGATTTACATAGACAAGAAGCCAATTGCTATGATGATTTCTTTTGTATCTTTTATTAGGATGAATCTTTTTCTTTATAGATGCCTTTGACATTTAGAACATTTGGGGTACAAGATAAAAATGAAGTCATATCCGACTTGTTTTGGAGATTGTGAAGCTGTGGATTATCTCAGGTAAGACATGTTATACATGTTTAGAAAGATAATTTTGTGAGGAATATAAAGAAATTATCACTGAAGATGTATTTTGAATTTTAGTTAATGTTAATTTCCAAATTATGAACAAACAATAAAATAATAATTATTTCGGATGTGAAAATTTCTTTTTTTCCTTATTTTTTATATAGTTATCACTATTTATTTTATGCTTATTGTTTTCCTTAATTTTTCTAGTTTCTAGCAGTGTAATTGTTTTTTCTCTAACATAATTAAAACTGAAGTTATTGTGAAAATTGTGTCTCAGGCCAGTATTTTAAAAAATTCAATATGGCGGCTTGAAGCTGAAGTAGTTAAAAATATAAATTTTGAAAAATTAAATCTAAAAAGTAAAATATCGTCTCGCAAAAAAACAAACCAACTATTATTGTCTTGCAAATAAAAAAAAACTACAGCATCTTCAATCATATGATCCAAAAACAAAAAAAGAAATATAAATCACCAAAAAAAAAAAAAACTTATCTAATCGAAAATTTAAAATAGTAAAATTTTAAATTTAATACATTTTGTGAAATGGCAGCAGTCATTTTTCTGTCTTGAAACTTTGTATGCAATCACATTTATTAACAATATTTTGTTGGCTTATATTGAAAGTATATACATTTTATTTTTAATTTCATTAACCTTCAAATTTGATTTGTATAATATTTCACATAACAATCATTAACAAATCATTCATTAAATATTTCACTTAATAAAATCATTTCTAAATATAAAGTTAAAAGTTTTATGAAGTTTGGTAAAATTCATAAAATATTTCTCTTTAGCTATAAAATGAAAGATTGATTTATTAGTGGCACAAAAGAAAAATAATTGTTTTATATTTTATTAGAAAGCATTTAAATGACAGTATGAAATGGGTAACAGCAAATAGATTCTGAAGTCAATACGAATTTAAAAATATAAAAATAACTTAGAGAAGATTAATCTGCTAATAACAAGACTGCTAGTTCATTTCCATAAAGAAAAAAAAAAATTATTGAAGGAAAAGGATGTCACCTAGTGCATTTTTAATTGCTATTAAAATATTTCTCTATTCCTTTTATTTAAAAAGATGTAGTACAGTAAATATATTTTTATTTCATGAGTGACTACAATTGGAACACAAAATATATATGGATATTTGCTTTCTTATTATTTTTTTAAGTTTGTTTATACTCTAATCTTCATTTATATATGCATACTGTAGTTACAAGTCAATAAATGGTATGTATTTTAATCAATTTGTCAATAAAATGTGAGTTATTATACACAATGTATGTGAGGATAAACTTGGAACAAAATATAGTGGGTATTGCTGCTCCACTGTTTTGATAAATAGAAGCAAGTAATGAAAACAAAATATCATATTGTTTAATTTAAAAAATTATTGTAATGAAAAAAAGGATATTCTCTGACAAATCTGTATTTTTAGATATATTTTATTGAAGTATACAAAGGCAAAACTTCATATAGTAGTGCCACCCTGTGCTAACCAGAGTAATCAATGGATGCCAGAAAGCTTGTGCATAAAATCCCTATCTAGTGCCTACTCATCCAATAACCCCAGACTAGTTTCTGGCTTGTGGCCATCATCAGTGAGGAGCCTTGGATCTAAGAGCACTGAACCTAGATCTTAGGATCTAATGAAATCCTCTAGCAGACACCTTTTAACTCTACTTTACTACAAAACTATGAGAATGATAGTGAAAACACAAAAATATTTTCAATCTAAGCTCAATAGCTTATATTGTCATATAGGTCTGAACTCAATTCAGCACCCATACATTTTGGTGTCTTTGGCTCTTAAACAACCATAGCCAACACTATCCTATTAGGCAGGATTAGGCAACAATTATGTGCTAGTATGAGATGTGATGTTTAATGGTTTATTGAAGTATAATTTGGTAATGAAAACATTCTTTGAAATATTAATATTCAAGTTTTAATTATAGAAAACTAATAAAAAAGTTAATAATAAATGTAGTTTCTTTTTCATATCATTAAATTTTAAATTACAAAATATAAATAATGAAAAAGTAAAATGATTAATTAATAAACCTTTTTTTTATGCAATGAAAACTGGTTTAAATTTTGCATGTGCAGAAAACTACTTTTAAGTTTTTGTGCAGAATGAGTTCATTCTGTTATCTGTAAATTCTCTTGCTTTTTCTATCATCAATAGTTATTGATATCTACATACTTTAATTAGAATTAATAACATCATTAAAATCATACAAAATCTTTTAATTAAAGTTAGCACTTAAATACTTTTTAACTTGTAAACTCTCATCTTCATTGAAAATTGGAAGTTTCTTCAGAAGAAACACTGTTATCCTGTATCTTTAGATCATAATACTAACGTTATCCTAAATGATCTCCATTTTTTTAAAAAAAATAGATTTCATCATAAAGCTTTTATTGATGCTAAAATTGGAAAAAAAAAATCTGAGGAGGTTAACATCCTAGGACTATAACTAGGATCAAAAGACTTTTCCTTTGTTCTTTTGACAGAAGAAAACATTCAGAGGATGTTAGCATTCTTCTGGTCTAGTTTTCACACAAAGATTTTGAAAAATAATTTTAAATGATTTTTTTGTTTGTTTATAAAGTATTTTTGATTATGTTTACATGTTAATTGGTTGATTGTTATAAAGAAATGCATAAGCAAACTTAAAATTTTTTCATTTATGCTTTATTTTTAGAAATAAAATTTAATAAATTTGACTATAATATTAAGTAAAAGAAATGATAGTGTCTTATGCCATTATCTGTTAAAATTGACTTGGTGTTAGAATCTTTTAAAATATTGTAATTTTTGTAAGAAAATATCAGATTTTAAAGCAAAATCTGACAAAGTTATCATAAATCTACTTTCATTTATTTACCTTAAAATAAACAAGCTTAAAATAAAAACTTCATTATTAGTGTTAGTGTATGTAAATATCTAGCATGACATTTATGGTACATTGTTATATTTACAGATCAGTTTTTAAGTATTTAAAACAGTCAAATATAATTTTTTTAGAATATTATTTGCTTATAAAATTAAATTTAAAGGAAATCAAGTCCAATTTATTGAGTTTTAGTATGAAGTAAAGATTTTATGCAGAAGTGCAAGATTAAGCATTTTAAAAAATCTTCACCAGATGGAACAAGAGAAAGTGCCAGAATGCAATAGGATTAATGTAATTAAGTAAATTGGAAAAAAAAAAGTAATTTTCTAACTATAATCTGTTTTTAATATGGCAGTTTACTAACTATTCTATATTTTTATTTAGTGTAACAAATGTATTTGAGAAACATATTTCTTACTAAGTATTTTTTATATTTTTATAAAATTAATCTATTAAAATACTTTTTTACATGATAAAAGTTTTTAAGTATAAAAAATTTTTAAATATAAAAATTTTATGTATATAGAACTAGATTCAATCATTTTACACTCCTAATAGTTTTTTTCCTACAGTTGACTTTCCATAAAGTTGTCCAGCATTCTGACTTTCTATGTATTGATAGTTACTGCTTTCAGTGTATATACTTTATAGCACTTGAAACTATTTATTTCATATATATGCATACACATGTACATTATGAAAAAATTCATTTATATTTTTAATAATGTTTATTTAATACTATCCCATTAAATAAATTATAATTACAAGGGTGTGCAAAAATTTCAAATAGAAAATTATTATTTTTATTATTAAAAAAGAAAGATTAGTAATACAGGATTTTTAACTAGCTATTGCTTTAATACCAAATGTTATTTTGATTTTTATCTTATGAAAAGTTTGCCATTATCATTACAAAATATCTGTAAATAAGTTTAACTCCAGAAGAAATAAAAACAATATGGAGAAGAAAAAATTGTAAATAGCATTGTTGCTCATGTAATTAAAAAGATAGAAATATAGTTTTACAAATCTAATTATTATAGTTTTTTAGAGAGATGACTGATGCATGAAATGCTAATGATAACTTAAATAACTGAAGACAAGAAAATGGAAAGAGAACCGGAGAAAAAGAGAAGAAACATATAAGATTTTTTGTAGGAAAGAGTGTATAGTTTTCTTATACCCAACATTTTGTAGTGAAGATATTTTTTTGATTCGGTAATGCTTATTGTTTTTTTGTGGTTAACACTCATATCCAAAGGACATTAGGTTATTCACTCTCTAAAGGCATCATGTTCAACACTCATCATTTTCATCTGTTATCATCCCTCTGCACAATGGTCTGTGTATGTTTTGTTTAGATTCTTTGATTTATATCTTTTTTTTTTTATTGCTCCAGCAAGCTTCTTTTTATTCATCCATCTCAGTGATCTCTTTCTAGATTTATTACAATATTTTGATCCAAGTTAAGATATAAGTGTCATCTTTTTTAGTATTGTGTCTAATTAGTTCTATTTCAGCCTATTATTTTTTTCAATGATATTGATGATATCTTCTTGTTCTCTCACTTATATATTTTGCTACTGATTCTTTCGTTAATTCCACTATAGCTCTGTCCCTACTTTGTAGCCTTTGCATTGATCGCTATTATCAAATTCATATGTAAGAAATGGATTGAGATTTTAATATATTAGTATTAGGTCAGAGTATGTTAGAATTATAAATAGGTCAGAAAAAGTACATTTTTTAGAAATTAATAGAAAATGATTAGATACTGTTGGATGTCTAAAACAAATTAGATAATTCGTAAAATGTGAAATTTTATTCTTCTGATAATAAAAGCAAATATAAGAAATGTCATTTTAGAAATTTGTCATAAAAGAGGTTTATAATTAGCATTATGTTAGTAGCAGAATGGTAGTGGTGAAAGCTATTTTAATGCATTATATGCCAATTAGCTAATGTGATTGTTAAAGAAATAGAGATTATAAATGATGAAATTGCAAAAATAACTGAATAGAAAAATAGTTTTATATTAATAAATAATTGGAATTTATTAATAGATCAAAGAAGAAACTAAAAGATTGAGTTATAATTTTAAAAAAGACCACAATAATAATAAAGATTTAATGCATAGAAAGCAGTGAGTAATAGAAATAGATTTCAACTGGATAATATAATTTTAGGAACAGCATGTAGAATTTTTGTGTACATTCTGCAGCCGATAGATTATAATCAGTTTTTAGCCAATGAAAAAATGGCTTTTTAAAAATTAAGGAATATATTGTGTTAAATTTTGGGCATGTGTTGGACAGAAAAAAAAAAAAAAAATTAAGAAATACAAATGATATTTAAATTCAAATGAGAAGTCTTGAAAATTTAAGAAAAATATGTAAGTACATGCCATCTTGTATTACATAAATAATTTTGGTTATATATTTAATGTAAAGAATTTTAAAAGAAACCAAATATAAATTAATATAGGATGCTGTGTGAATAACTAATGTGATCTGTTGCAGTACTCGTTTTTATTTGTTACAAAATAATTTTATATTTTGCACCATGGTTAATAATAAATAATTCATGCATCTTAATAAAAAAAAAAATTCATTTGGGGCATATAGCAGGTTGCCTATATGGGTAGTTTTATTTTGAAAGTATTAGAACTAGAAATAGCCAAATAGGGAAATACTTAAGTTCTCTTTAAAAGTTAAAAAGTAATGTTTTTGATGTTACTAATCTGGAAGAGAAAAGTTGTTTTCATTATGCATGTTTTAGTTTACTGTTTCTGCAATCTAGGTGGACTAGTTATTTTAGTTTTAGATTAGCAGCAAATTCTTTTTCTCACTTTATATATAGTGCAAGCATTAGTAAATGTGATATGGAAAACAGAATTTGCTGCTGAACACCATTGTGTAAACTAATGCCTTGTGATATTTATTTAATTTTACAATAAAAGAATTTGCGCTGTGTTTGAGGATTAGCATTCATTAAAATTAGAAAACCTAGCAAAATAAAGTCAACATGGATAAAACACTAAATAGTGCAGAGAAGTAATTACAATAAATTAATCAGTAAACAAATATGGATCTTCAGAATGAAATAGTTCCTCACTCAAGATAACACAAATGTTTTGCTGGGATTCTTAATAAAGATGGAAGAGACAGATTGCTATAGTTTTCAAGCAGAATGTGTTACCAAAGTAAAAGAAGAAAAGTAATTCCAAAGTGCCTGATATTGTATTAATGTATTGATCATAAGTAATGAATTTTGTAAATAAATGTTATACTGATAGATACAAATTATGTCTATATATAATTTAAATGGAAGTGGTATTGATTTAATTCTTCAGCCATTTATGAAAGTATGGATATTGTTTTTTATGGATGCCTATAAACAACTGATAACAAAATTGGATTATAAAATTGGAATTGCTTGGATATAGTATGTAAAGGTGTATATGTTGTTTTGATTATATAATTTTATATTACTAATGTATAAAATTATTAATAGTAAATAAAAGTGATTTTATTTTACAAATTAATGATTATTTTTTGAAAATAGAATTCTAACATTATAGTTATATAATATTTATATTGCTTTTTTTTTTTTTTTTGCTTTGATGAAATATATATGTAATTTTTTTAAAATTAAAAATTCATCAGTTATTATAACTAAAATATATTATTAAATTTGTTAATAGTATATATTGTGCTGATTTTGTATCCTTTGACCAGTTAGAAATAATGCTTTAGTTTTATTTATAAAATTAACTATAGAATTTTAAACTAAAAACCACTAAAATATCACATGATTACCATTTCTTATCCTTATACAAACTAATAAAACAGTAGCAAATTCTCCATACAGAAATGCCACCATTGCTATCATTAATAGTCAAAGAATGTAAGAAAATTTGGGCATAAAATTTTTATCTATCATGCCTACTCATTCAATATACTCAGACTAGTTTTCAGTTTATGGTGTTCACCAGTGAGGAGCCTTGGATCTGAGAATACTGCACATAGGTCTTAGCATCTAATGCAATCCTCTAGCAGCTACCTTTTACCTATTTGGTTAGCTATAAAGTTATGAGACCAAAATGAAAACAATCTGTGTTCAATTCAAGCTAATTCATTTTTATAATTATATAGATCTGAACTCAGTTCAATATGTATACATTTTGGTGGCTGAGTTTTTAAAAACCACAGTCACCATCATTTTGTTGTAAGAGTTCATATAAAACCAAAACATCACACAATACCATTTCCTATACTTATACAAGCTATTAAAATAGTAGCAAAGTCTCCATATAGTAGTGCCATCCAATGTTAGAATTAGTAATTAATGGAAGCAAGAAACTTTGTGCATAAAATCTTTATCTAGTGCTCGCACATCCAGCATTCTAGCTTGTAGCTTTCATCAGTGAGGAACCTTGTATTTGAGAGCACTGCATTTAAATCTTAGTATCTAATGCAACTCTCGAGCAACCACAAGCTAAATTAGTCTGCAGATATTGGATGAGTAGGCACTAAATAAGGATTTTATGCACATATCTTCTTGCATCCATTGATTACTAATGCTTGCTCTGGATGACAGTACTGTACGGAGAGTTTGCTACTGTTTGAACAGCTTATGTGAGCATAGGAAATAGTATTCATGTAATGTTTTAATGGTTTTATACCATACTGCTACACATATGATAATGATAATTGTAGTTTTTTAAAAAAAAGACAGAAAAATATATAAATATTGGACTGGAGTCAGATCTATATGATTATGTAAGTGAATTAGTTTGGATTGAAAACTTTTGTTTTCATAGCTTTATAGTTAACTAAATAGGTAAAATGCAGTTGTTGGAGAGTTGCATTAGATCCTAAGATCTAGGTGCAGTGCTGTCAGATCCAAGGCTCCTCATTGATGAAAGCCATAAGCTAGAAACTAGCCAGAGGATATTAGATGAGTAGGCACTAGATAGAGCATTTATGCACAAACCTTTTGGCATCCATTGATTATTAATTTTAAACTGAGCAGGTGTTTATCTCAGTATCTTGTCTATTTTACAAAATTGAATTAGCTTGAATTTTGCTCACATAGTATAAGTTTTATGTCTTTTTTTTTTTTTTGAAGTTTATTGATGTATCACTTGTTGGCTAAGTTTTTTTCGTATTTTGCATTTTATGTTTTTTTTTTATTTATCTCATTATAATAACTGATTGTAAAAAAGCAAGCAACTGATTCCAATTAAAAGTTGCTAAACAAAAGAAATTTTATTTCTCCATATTTTACAATTGTATAGTTATATATATTTTTTATTTTTTAAGCAAATATTATATTTATTTTAATTAATGCTTATAATTAAAAAAAAAAAAATTTGAACAATAATTATATAAAATAAAGGTACTAGTCTGATAGCCGGGCACAGCTACTTGATGGCATTGTTGCTATGCAAAAATAATCAAATGTTATATTCCCGGGCCGCGAGCGATTTTTTCTACTATGTCTTTAAATTTTTTTTCTTACATCTTTCCCACTGATATAGTAAAACTTTTATTTTTAAAATAAATTTTTATTACATTTTATTTGTATTACCTTTTTTATTTTACCTTTTTTTTTTTAAATAAAATCTTGTTCTACCTTTTTTTAAAAAATTAAAACAAACCAAAAATAACTTTTGTCTCAGTGACTACAAACCCTCCCCCCCCCCCGCCAACAAATAAAATGAACACCAAAACTTTTTGACTTTATCAACTTTCATTTTCAATTTTTTTTTTTATTGATTTATGTCATAGAATCACAACCTTTTGTTTTGGAAATGGGTTTTTTTATTCCTACTAACAAATTACAATAACAAAAACAATACACAAACACATCTTTTACTGCTGATATAGTAAAACTTATTTTTAAAACCAATTTTTATTACATTTTGTTTATATTACCTTTTTTTTTTTAAATAAAATCTTGTTCTACCTTTTTTTTTAAAAATAAAAACCAAAAATAACTTTTGTCTCAGTGATGACAAACTATTTTTCAACCCCCCCCCCCTCCAATAAAATAAGACCAAAACTTTTGACTTTTTCAACTTTCGGTTTTTTTTTTATTAATTTATGTCATAGAATCACAATTTTTGTTTTGGAAACATATGTGAATTGAATATCTTCGCTTGCAGGAGTGTGACTGACATCGGAATTGCAATGTTATTTTGCAAATATAGAGTTTCATGGACTTGCCGCACTATGGTGTACTGGCAATTCTTAGTGAGTCAGTCAGACTGCATGATTTAAGTAGAAATGAAATTACCCTGCTATGGAGATTTCAAAACTTGTGGTGACTTGCAATCCAGGCATCCTGAGAAACGATACGATAGCCAACTGTGAAATGTGCGAATTCGCATAACCAGTGTCACGAAACACAAAACAGGCCATAATATTTTTCTTTGCAATGCCCCCGGCCACATAGACATTACCGCATACCCTGGTTCTGTAGTCAGCAACTGGCACATTGAAAATCTGTTTGCCGTATGCACCATTTTATTGGTCTTGCATATTTTCTTGGTCGAATCGTGTTAGGCCCTACTCTTTGCCAATGTTTTGCACATTCCAAGTTGTGTAGGAAAGGGTGGTGACAGTATGCTAATTCATAGTGAGTAGATTGCGTGATTTAAGTAGAAATGAAATTACGTTGTTATGGAGAGTTCAAAAGTTGTGGCCACTTGAAATCCAGCCACCCTCAGATGATACGGTAGCAAACTGTGAATTGTGCGAATTCGCATAAAATGTTGCGAAGCATAAACAGGCCATAATATTTCTGTACAATACCATCAAGCAGCCTGCAATGGCTAATAAACAGAACTGTTGTATTAGCCGTAAGTCCGGCCATGTAAATGGCATTTTTATGTGTCTTGCACATAAACAATACCATCAAGTGGCTGTGCCCGGCTATCAGACTAGTACCAAAATAAATAGTTTTTCTCGTGACTGGTACGCTATACCACTTGTAGCATTTGGATTATAGAACTGTAAAGCAACTTTTGGGAATTAATAAGCTTTGTTGACTAGTAACTTTCATCATAGTATTTTTGTTTGTTGTCAGTTCACAGCTTTTTTGTTAGAAATTTTTTTTTTTACAACATTAATCAGTTTTTGAACCCATATCTTTCTTAGGCTAGAATTTTTATATATATATACAGGTGAATAATCACAAAAATAATAACAAATATAGTATTTTCACAGCTAAATGTACAAATGAATAGGTGAGAAACTACAATAGTAACTTAGGTCTTATGTGCAAAGATGTTTGTTAGAATGTGTTTGCATTTATTGTATGAATCTTAATTTAATGATGTGTTTGCTGCACTATTTATTCACTTTATAAACTGATCTCACCTAATAGAGAAAATTAAAACAATTTTTAATAAAGGAATACAAAAGCTAATAAGTATTTTTTTTTAAAAAAAGAATAATTATAATTCAAAGGCATAATATAAATAATAAATTTTAGAATTAATTATTTTTTTAAAATATTTATTTAAAATGACATAAGCAATTAAAAGTATAATTATATAATCAGTAAATTTGTACTTCAATGAAAATTTACAATTATTACTTAAAAAAACAAATTATCTCATCAGTATTTTATGATATAATAATTGAAAAATTCATCTCTAAGTAATATAAAAATAACATAATAAATATATTTTTTAATACATTATAATATTGTAAAAATTTAATTGAGTACAAAATATTAATGTTAATTTAAATAAATTATGCATATTACTATTCTATAAATTTTAAGTTAATATATTAATACAATGTAAAGTTTAGAATATTTAAATTTTGAAGATCGCAAAAGCAAAAAAAACGAGGGGGGGGGATCAAAATGCAAAGTTTGATTATAATTTTAAATGCACTAAAAATACACTTAATGTCATGCCAAATATTGATTACAAAAAAACTCTTATAAGATTTCTAAGAATAAATTTAAATATTTCAGAACAATTATCATGAATAAAGTACTAAAATTTGATATGATTTAGTTCAAAGAAAAATATTTCTCCACTTTTAATAAAATATTGACAGATTTTGAAAATAATCAATAGTTTTAATCATTTTAAAGTTTTGAAAATTTTTGATTATAAAACACTTTTGCAGAACATCAAAACTTAGTAAAAAAGTAAAATACTCATTTAAAAAGTGATTCTATTTGCAAAAGTTGGAAGTAAAATAATTTATAAAAAATAATACTTGTTTAAATTATTCTTAGTGCAATTTTGAACATAGTAATTTTTAGTAAATTTTAACAATATCAGAGCTAAACAATTTACTTAGACTTGTGTTTATGTAATAAATTTATTCCTTTTGTGCTATTGTGATGATAAATAACTATTTGTAGTTTTTTCTCTCTTCCTCTCTACATTAATTCCATCTACTGTATGCTGCAATAATCAGTGGTTATCAGCTAATAATGCAATTTAATTCCCAGACCAGTTAATGGATTTTGCATCATTGAAGATTTTGATTTTTATCTGGATGTAATGGAGATGTACATCTAGCAATCATCTTTAATTTTTTTTTTTACGCGATAGATATATAATTATATCGATTATACATTAAGCATTTTTTCCCCATGTCTTTAATTTTAATACCAATAAGTTATTACATGATTCTTTTAGTTTATTAAAGTTACCAACTACAATTTTTTTTTGTTTATAACACTATTGTGAACTGAGGTAGTCAGTGGTTATCAGATAGTAGTGCAATTTAATTCTTATCACCATGTTGGGTCTTGCTTTTATCAATAAGTTACTTGGGATTCAAAGTTTACAGTTATGTATCTGGAATTTAGTTTTAATCTCTATTTTAAATCAACTAATAGCTTGAAATTTAAAAGAAATAAGCTTTTGACTACAAATAATTTTGCTTGTAAAATTTAAACTTTCAGTGGATAATGCTAGAGTAGAAAAAATACTAGCTCTTGTTTATTATAGTGATTGAAATAATGTTGTGTTGATTTAACATTCCTAATCTGGAAAAAATATTAAAATTATTAAAATATGTAATTATTGATCTGGGTGTCAGATTTACATAACTATACATGTAGGTTGGTTTGAGCTCAAAATCTTAGGATTTATTTAAATTTGTGGCAATTTACCTGATAATAAAAGAAAATTGAGAAGTGCTGCCTGATACATTATAGTTGCAAGCTTGAACCCCAAGTTCTTTCTGACAAAGCAAAATTTGATCTTGAGATAGGGATGCAATACTATTTAATGACCATTTATTATTCAAACTTAGAATAGATGTTACTAAAGAAAAGAATTATCTTGTTTTTTGTTGTAAACTGAAAGAAACGACATGTTGATTAAAAATTTATAACATCCAATTTAAGATACAAGATTTGAGTTTAAAATGCTAGACTTTCATTATAGTATATGTATATAATTTCTAACCTTTATGCAAACTGCAAAAAGCAAAAAAAAAAAATTATAAATATAATGAATGAGTTGGATGTAATCCAATAGATTTAATTAGTTTACTGTGATATAATTTATCTGAGCTATAAACTCTATACGCTACAGTTAATTTGAATGTTATTTCTCTGTTGGTGCATGTTTATTTTGGGATTATTATTTAATTTCCTGATATTCATTCATAATTTTTTCATATCATCAGTAACTAGCTTATGGAGCATTAGTGTTCTAAGAAAGATTGTTGCAAATACTGTTCTAAGTAAATACTAATATTGAACTTTGAATTCTATTTTTTAATATTATGTTAGTGTTTTTTTTCAGATATGGCATTCAAAGAAATTATAATAATAAATGATATCTGAGTCATGCATAAAAGAAATGTATGATGAAAAACTATATTTAAAAATAAATATTATTAAAAATTGAATACAGTGTTATAATGTTATTGGGTTGAGGAATGAATATGGATGATAAATAATTAATACAATAAGAGAAAAAGAATGAGGATAATCATCAGAAAACACTATATATAAATGTTAATAATAAGCCCAACATCAATAGCAAATAAATCAATAGTTAAAGTCTTGCTATTTAATCTTAGGCAAATCTTCATCTTGTCAATATTAATAAATGAGTCATTATATCATAAAAGGATAATCATCAATATTTTTTGCTGCTTTGATTTACATAAATCCTAATGTAACTAAAATTAATCATATATAAAAAAATATTGGATTTATTATGTCAATATTGTTCAATGCTTAGAGTCATCAGGTATGAGTGTACTAGCCACAAATGAACTAATAATTATCGTAAAGCATATAAAGTGAACTTTCGTTACTATAGTGCCATCTAAATGTATACCCTCAATGTCTTTATGTCCAAAGCTAGTTTGTGATCATAAAGTCTCTTGTGTCTATGTTACATTACTTACTTTACACTAGCAATAAATAATTTCATAACTTAAAATTATGGTTAATAAATTTATTAATAAATTAGAAATGGCAATAAAAAAAAGAAAGATATACAAATAGATTATTCTGATTTTGATTTGCTATTATTAATTATTCCCATAGGTTGACAATCAAAATTGCATTTGTAATACTATTTAAAATGCAGCTATACAAATTGTAAGCGATCTAACTATCACACATACACATATGTATATATGAACACATATGTTGCAACCAAAAGATAAACTGTTTGTTAATATATTCCAATTATTTATGCTTGTTTTCCTTAACTTTTGTAGGCCAAAATATGCTAATAATGTATAAAAATATTATACATATATGCTAATAAAATATTTCAATTATCTTACTAAATTATTATTAATCTTATCATTCCTAAATTGTCAACAAAAGTTTTTAAGATAAAGAAACATTATTTCACTTGCTTGAAAGTTGCCTCTAAATCCTTCTCTAATTTGTCTTTTGTTCTTTTCCTGGAAAATTGCAATTTTATTAAGTTGGTCCATTAACATTTTTTTTAAAGGAATGTATTCAATGATTATTAATAGGGAGATGGTTTTTTTTTCTTTTCAATTTTTTAATTTAATAATATGAGCAGTACATATGTATTTTTTACTGGTTTTTTTATTCTAACCATTAAACATTTTTTCCTCTGCATTTGTTTCTTTCATCTATGTGTACACCATATAGTATACTAATGGATACTTTTCTCTCAAGTCTATACAATTAAATATAGATATAATGATTTTACTTATAGCTAATGATAGATTCTTTACTAGAATTAATATTTTGACTAATGGTTTTATCTAATATATAAATAGATTGTGTACATATATGTATCCAAGGGATCGATTTTTTAACTGGTCAAACATTTTGAGGTGTTCTAATGGTGCTGCTATTATATTTGGCTTTTCTGCATTACTTCACAGTTATCCATAATGTTTCTTTGCCAGTTTGCATTTATTTAGCAATAGAAATTGTAATTAAAATTATTAATTAAAAAAAAAAATCTGAAGATGTCTGTCTCATACATTATACAGATTTCAAACTTCAAAAGTACTGACAATGCCAGTAATTGGATGTATCATATATATAAAGAAACTGACAGCACCGCTGGTTGATAGTCTTCATTTTTGTGCTTTGGGAGCCTACTTTTTTTTTTGTTACGTCAGAAAGAAAACTTAATTTTCACTAAGTTATTTATATATTTATGCAACATATTTGTAAAATATTTATTTATTTTAAACCCCCAAAAAAGTATATGATTACAATTACATTTTATTTGGAAATGGGTGTTTTTAAGCAGACAAGTCATTGAAATTGTAATTATGGTAAAGTGAATGTTGCGGTTGATTTTCTGAAAAGAAATCCTTTCATAAATGTCAGTGCAGAAATGTTACATGAAGATTTATTAAAACTAAAAGTAATTTTAAAACATAATTTCATTGTTTTATGATTCATCAAGTAAAATTTGTTTCTATTTTAAAAATGGATTTCAAATAAATAATTAATTTAGTATTTTTTTGTATTTGTCAAACGCAACCATCAAGTATAAAATAAACTTGTATTCATTACATGATTCACTTCAGTAAATTTTTTTTTTTGATTTTGCAAAGTTCAAATTTTTTTTTTTTAATGTTTTTCATTTATAAAGTTATATTTGTAATAAATAATGTAAAGATCAAAATATATAGAATAAAGGTTTAATTATAAAAATTAAATGTTGCAAATTTAACTGAAACAACTAGTTCTTTTAAAAAAGAGGAGGGAGAAGTTACTAAATGAGTTAATGTACACTACTGGAATCTCTCAATAGGTTGGCTTCTCATATAAATTGTGTGTGATATATTCTGACTAATAGGCAAGATAAAGCTGCTGTCTTTGACTTAGAGCAATGCTCCCTACATATTGGCTGTAGGATTATCACAGAGAATTCTACGTATAATTCTCTGGGTTATCCACATTTGAGCAACTGCTTCTTTTTGGACAATATTTTGTAGTTAACTTTTCTCACTGTAGAATATAGATACTATAGAATGCATAAAATTTTATAAATACAGGATTAAATGTCTTTTTTTTTATTATTAATAAAAAAACAAGATTATCACTGCTGTTTTTTAATTTTTTTTCATGAAAATCAAAAATAGTTTTTTAATTAAAATTTTTTTAAAAATCTTTTAAAGTAAAAAATAGTTTAAAATTTTATAATTACAATATACATATCCATTAAATAAATATATTTGCTTTACATAAAAATAGTCTTTTTATTAAATTAAGCTATAGATTTTTATTGAAATCAGAAATAAATTATTTATGTTAATTAGAGATTCTTTTTTATATTTTTAAATAATTAATAGTATTTCAAAAATATCAAAAAATTTTAACTAAATAATCAGTATTTAAGTTATTCCAGATTTTATTTTAAATAGTTATATATGGAGTCATGTGAACTATCTTATATTTTGTTTCAAGCCTTCCTCGTGTTCAATGTGTATAGTGTATACAAGAAACATTAAGTAGAATAGAATACATATTGTTTATTGAACTGTTAAGTGCACAGTTCTTTTTAAGATGCACATATATCTATATGTATAACATAGGTGCCTTTTTTTATATGTTTGTATAAATAAAATTTTAAATAATATAAATATTGTTAAAAATTGAGGGAGACACATGTACATATATTTTATAGTATTTAATTGGGTTATGAGTAAAGGGCAGGTAACAAGATGGGTGAGAAAGGTAATGCGGTATGCAAAAGATTTGGATAAAGAATTTATATGGAATGATTGTGTTAAGAGGATTATTGAGTGTTATAGTAGTAAGGAATGGGATAAAAGAATAAATTTATTAATAAAGACTAGGGAGTTAGAGAGATGGGGAAATAGTATGGAGAGTAAAAAGAGTTTAAATATATATAGAAATAAACAGAATATTAGGTGTGAGTTAATATATGATAATAATAAGGAAAGTAGTTTATTGTTTAAGGCTCGAACCGGGATCTTTAGCTACAAAAGAATATACATGTAAATGGAAAAATATGGGTGATTTATTTTGTAAATTATGTAAGGAAGTAATAGAAAATATTAGGCATTTGTTAATTGAATGTAAATGTTTGAAAGCAAAAAGGGTACATATAATGAAGTTGTGGAAAAATAAATATGAAAAGAGTGATTATACAGAAAGTGAATTATTGGTTTTTATGCTGGGTTTGGGAAAAGATAAGGGGGATTTAGATATAAAGGTTATAGAGTTGACAAAGATTATGTTGTGGAAATGGGATAGAGCAGATTATGGGTAAATTTAGAGTGGGGAATGTAAAATAAAGTGACTAACAGGTTTATCTGGGCATAATTGCCGAAATATTCTTGACTTCGTTTAAGAAGCCATAATACATCACATCACATCACTATGTGTTCACTCATGCATTCATTGAAGCAAGACAAATAAGGGAAAAAAACTTTTAAGTACAATATTTATATTTTTAAAATAAAGTAAACTGAACGATTTGCCTTTTTTTTTTCAATACCTTTTCTCAGTCTAATAAGAAATTAGGATGGCTTTTTTTTTAAAGTCAGTATTATCTTTGAATATGGTTTAAAATTTGGCAAAACTTCTAGCATTACTCCTAGAAAATAATTTATTATGTGAAATACTGCCACATCAAATTCTCGGGAAATATAAAAAAAGAATAAAATATATGTGCTTTCATCATAAACGGAAGAAATTTTATTAATATATATAATCATATATAGTGCTCAAATTAAAAAAAAAAATACTCATATAAAATTTGCAAATTTTAATGTTTTCTTGTTTTGTTTTTTTTTTTGCTTTTTTATTTACATTTTTTTTGTTTACATTTTTATTTGGATAGCATAGAACTGAAATTGTGTAGTTAGATACAGCATAGTTCATGGCACACTGTCTATGCATGTTTTAGCTTTCAAAGGACTTTATTTAACAAATAGGTTAAATTATTTTTTTTTGTCTACATATTATAGTGATTGTCAAGAATGGAAAAAATATACAGAGATTGGCATTTGGTTAATCTTTGCAAGTAAGCAAATAGTGGCAAGTGGAATCTTTTAATTTCTGCTTTTTATTTCAGATTTATTAATCTTGAATGTTGATTTCTTTCATATAGGCTTGAAGATAACTGCATTTGAGACATGGTTTTAATGATAGTTTTTTAGTTTTTTTTTTTTTTTGTCTTTTACTTAGACAATCCTGTTTATGTTTGAAAGTGTTAGTGTGCCTGCTTGGGGTATTGTTATATATGAATATATACTTTGTATACCATAATGCCTAAAGGATAAATACACTGATCCTGATGTCAGCAGAGTCTCATTTTTGAATGAATCAAATAGTGTACTTATATTTTTTTTTTTTGTTTTTGAAGAATGTGGGTATTATTGAATAAATATTGAGCCCTTGGCATGAAAAAAAAACTGATCATGTATTTCTGAATCTTTGTGGCAAAGGGTGCCTAGATGGTCTACATTTTGGAAGTTTCTTTTATATTTTAGGAAATGTTGGATGGATAGTGAATCAAAGTTAATTTTGAATAATAAAAAAAATCAAAATATTTTGATTCTAGTAACCAAAATTTGAATTTATAGCAAAGTTGTTTGTTGGTGATGTTGAGTACAGTTTTATCATTGTCTTGTAGAGGGTGTAAAAGTGAATGGATATCCCAGTACTTGAATTTTTTTTTGAGATGATTTGAAAATCATATTTTTATAGATAATAATGGATGTGTTGTCTCTTCATGTAGTCTTGATTAGAAGGTAGTTTGTCTGTGGGACTAATTTTTCAGGCTGTTTGCAGATATGGGATTTTTTTTGCACATGCAGATTATATACAATGGTCAAATATTCAATATAAAAATTATTAGTTCACAATGTTGTTATAGACATATACTTAATATAATAATCAATCAAAATAAGATTGAAGCAAACAATTATATTTACAATTATTTAATTATCAACCTGATTTTCATCTCTTATTGAGACCTTTTCAGGATGTAGTTTTATATATCATATGAGCTATTAATTACATTTACTCCACATATTGAACATTATTTTACCTTCAACAATAGACTATAAACCTATAAATAAATAAAATAATAAAAAAATACATAAAAATTTTTTTTAAATTATATAAATGCATATACATATACTCTTATATCTATACAAACAAACAAATATTCTACCCTCCTCCTCTTTTAAACTCTCATTCATAATTCTACCATATTTTTTAAATCTTCCAATTATCTAATAATGCTCATTTTTCACCTAATTATGAGCATTATTAGATAATTGGAAGGTTTAAAAAATATGGTGGAATTGTGAATAAGAGTTTATAAAAAGAGGGGAGGGGGGGGAATATAATATTTATTTGTATAGGTGTATATATATATATGTAATATACAAATCAATATATATATCAAAATACAGTACAATTTACATAAATTATATTCTTTTAGAAGTACTTTCGACTATACATTTTGTAGTCTTTATCAACTATATAACATTGAATAATCAAAACGAGACAACCTTTAACAATACCCATAGTTCAATTCCGATTTGGTTGTCTCGTTTTGATTATTCAATGTTATATAGTTGATAAAGACTACAAAATGTATAGTCGAAAGTACTTCTAAAAGAATATAATTTATGTAAATTGTACTGTATTTTGATATATATATTGATTTGTATATTACATATATTGTGAAATGAATACAGATATCAAATTTTATTTATTACATATATATATATTTAATCATTAAAACCACTCAACACTTAGACAATACCAATATGAATAACAATCAATAATTTTTGTGTATTTATTTATTTATAGATTTATATATAATGTTAATTATATTGTTGAAGGTAAAATAAAATTTGATAAGTGAAGTAAATGTAATTAATAAATCAAGAGATGTATACAACTTTATATCTTGGAAAGATCTCAATAAGAGATGAAAACCAGGTTGATAATTAAATAATTGTAAATCTAATTAGTTGTTTGTTAGATTCTGAATGTGAAAATTGATTGAATACTAGACCATTTTGTAAGAGTATATTTTTGAAACATTTTAGGGATATTGAGATTATCTTTTTCCCTCATAAGAGTTCTCAAAATGAGTCTATTTGATTAGAAAATGCTTTGGTTTAAAGAATTATTGGAGTATAGTATGCAATTTTTATTATAATTAGCATGTTAAAAAGCGACATCTTAGCATAAAGTGATAGGTAGGATTTTATTACGAATTGACTATAATTTCTATTTTATTTTTTAACCTATTTTGTATAAGTGATCACATTGGTGAATGGTGCTAGTAGAAATGGAAACCAAGGATTTGTCTTTAAAATTTTTGTTATACTACTGCCAGTGTAAAGGTGTCAGGCACAGGATTTTTCCATGTTGAATGTTAACTTATATTTGTTTGTATAATTTGAAAGAATCTTTAGAAATTTGGGAATGTGCTTTTTGGATGGCAAAAAGACTGACAGATCATCCATATAAGATATGTATATATGAGGTGTTGATGTTTAGGCAGGGTATGTAAATTTCAAGTATTTCATGTCTATGGCGGTAATTAGGAAATTTATGTAAGCAGTGAATGGCAAGGCACTAAGAGGGGATCCTTACGAGATGGATTGATGTGGTATAATTGGGTGTGAGGTTTTGCTATTTAGAATAATATATATTTCACAGAAATAATAGATTTGCTCCATAATTTTTAAGATGTATTTATTGATATTGTATTGAGTCTCCTTCTATGTTTAGCTGATTAATAATTGGACTGTATTTTTTTGTTGTTTCTTACTGTTTCTATAGTTGTTTTGAATAGAAATGTTGCTTGTCCAGCTGATGATTCTTTTTTTGAAGATTGCATTTTTGATAATTTTGATATAATACAGATTTCTATTTTGTCTTTAATTACTGATTCTATTATTTTGATGCCATGGGGAGAGATTGAAATTGGATGTAAGTTTGTTAGTATGGAAGCTTTTCCTTTTTTTTTTTTTTTTTTTGTAGAACAGAGATATTTGATAGTATTATGGTATTCTTCATATGGCTTTAGATAGAAAATTTGTAAATTAGTCCATGTATTGAGTTGTAAATTTATTAAACGGTGCATATATGAATTTAAGGATTCCATCCTATCTGTATATATATATGAACACATACATTAATAACATTATATATTTACTGTTGCATGCCAGAAGACTAATCCATACTCAGTATATATAAACTTTTGAAATCAAAAATATATTACTACTATTTTATCTATCACTGGTTAAATTGTACAAACAACTTATAAATATTTAAAATAAATTTTGAATTGATTTGTTATAAAAATAAAATTATAGTAATACAATAAATTAATAACAAATAGATGGCATTCATGTAGGATTTTTTAAATTTAAAAATCCCATTTTATTTTCTAGATGAAATTATTTATTGTACTTGCCAATAATATAATTTGTATAAAATTTTGCTCTCACTGTATGTTTAATGATGTTATTTGATGAAGTCTTTTATTATTATTATAATTTCTCTTTTTTTTCTATATGTAAATTTTGAAATTCTAAAAGTAATTTTATTCTTTTTTCAATTTATAATAATTATGCAATAAAAACAAATATAAAATGTTGGTTGGGCAATATTTTTCGAAAAGCATTGCTATATAGATTATTAAAGAAGTCTATCTTTCTTAAATATCTGAATATTGTGAAATTAATGTTTATTTTAAAGAATTGTTTAGCTTTTCAAACCTTCTGTCAGTCTTTATTGATTTTAAGATGATACATAGATATCTAAAAAATTTAAGTAAAAATAAATAAATCAATTATTTTTTAAGTAAACCATTGCTAATAGATATTTATTAAACTAAATTTTGGATAAACATTCTATAAATTGTCACTGAAAAAATTGTTTAATTAGAATTAATTAAAACAACTATCATTGAAGTAATTTGTGAGAGAAAATTGATTATATATTGCAATAAAAGCTATTAGTCAAGTATTGGTGGTCTAGAGGTTAGCATAGCTGCCCAAGTTTGCTCCCTGCTCAACGCTTTGACATATATAAAAGCTGTTTAGCTAGAAACTTGTTACTAAAATCTATCTTATATTGTGATTTCTGAAGTTGTTTGATAGATTGTACTAATATTTGTTGAATGTAAACTAAGGAGGAATTCAGTGAATAGTCTGTAATTGTAATAGGACCAAGGCATTGGAAAAAATAAGATATATTTTTCCCCAAGTATTCTGTGGCTTAGATCATGGGATGGCATTATTTTTTGCTTTTTTTCACAATGTATTGAATGTTTGTTATTGTCTTAGTTGTATTTAGCAAGAGAATTGAATTTGTAACTGATATTCTAGAATATTGGTTATCTTTCCAAGCCTAATTTTTTTTTTGTTATAGAATAAGTCAAATTAATTGCTGATATCTATGGAATGGCATTTTAAAATTTTCTTTGTAATTTAATTGCATGTCTGTTGGTTGTATTGAATTAGAGATAAGGATTTTATTTTAGATGAGTTTAGCCCAGTTTTATATTAGTCTTACTTAGGTATTATAGTATTTTTAAATTGTTATTTTTCAATTTCTGTCTTCAGTTGTTAAGCACATCTGTGTTTTTTATACTTTTAAAATATCTTCTTATAGCCAATAGGAGTTTACTTATTCTGCTACCATGTTTAAATGTATTTTAACTTTATATATATATATATATATATGTATTCATTGTAACTATGGTACTTTTTCTTAAATTAATTTATCACAGTATATCTGAACTTGTCAAAAATTCTCATCCTTATTATTTTGTTTTAATTATTTGCATATGTCTGAATAAAATGTTTAATGATCTTAGTCTATTCATTATAAGTTTGTTTCAAATGCTATTATACAGTACTGTATATATTATAATTGTTAGACTGCTGCTTTCTTTATGCTGTGCTAATGTCAATTTTATTATTCGATTATTTCTACTTTTTATTTGTATTTTTGAATTCATTTATTACTTGTACTTTGTATTTCTATTTAGTTTTATTATTTTATATGGTTTGATTTCTTTTTTGTGTGTGTGTTTGTTTTTCAATTTCTAATGCAGACTTTGATTCCATTTCTTTTTTAGACTTAGACGAAGTTCCACATTTCTGTGCATAAACCATATGGGTACTGTGGTATTAGAGCTGTGACATGAAGAATTATAATCGTTTAATCATTAAATTAATTAGGTTATTAAATCAAAAACATATTTTAAAATCTACATTTAAAAAAAAAACAACAATTTAACAAAAAAAAAAAAAAAACGAAAAGCATTAATGTGAAGAATAGTTGAAAATGCGTGTTTAAATCAAATTGAGTGTGTGTTTGCACATGCATATTCTGCATAATTTATTTTAATATATTGTACAGACTTACACCTGCATTTATATATGTAATATTTGCAGGGTTCGAATTCAGACTGTCACACAATCTACAACTCTCAGTGCCATCTTATATTGCTGACTCACCTGATCATACACATGTTGAAAAGATAAATAATCACCAATATACACATTTCATGCTAAATCAGCACTCATTAATGTATGAAGATTGGTTCTCTTAATATAAAGCTGAGTATTAATTGTATATATTTGTGGAGATGGTAATCTGAACCAACTGATGAGTGCTGGTTTAGCATGAAATACGAATATTGGTGATTATTTATTTTTTCAACATGTGTGTGATCAGGTGAGTCAGCAATATAAGATGGCACTGAGAATTGTAGGTTGTGTGAAAGTCTGAGTTCGAATCCCGCACATATTACATATATAAATGCAGGTGTAAGCCTGTACAATGTATTAAAATAGATTATACAGAATATGCACGTGCAAACACACACTCAATTTGATTTAAACATGCATTTTAACTATTCTTCACATTAATGCTTTTCGTATTTTTTTTTTTGTTAAATTGTTTTTTTTTTTAAAATGTAGATTTTAAAATATGTTTTTGATTTAATAACTTAATTAATTTAATGCTTAAACGATTATAATTCTTCATGTCGCAGCTCTAATACCACAGTACCACCATATGTCCAGAAATCTGTTAGTCAAATTAAATGTCTCCTTTTTCTGATATGGATAATATTATAAAATATGAAAAATATATGAGGGAAAGTCAGTACATTTTTAAAATCACACTTATTATAATAATCTCTTCATTCTTTCTAATCAATAAAAATAAAATATTTTTCTATGCATTGGCTATTTGCCTAGAAACCCTTTTAACCAATTAAAAATTTCTTATCTTTGAAATCATTGTATATTATAATAAACTCATCTACTTATTACTTCAAATCATTTTTTTAGTCTTGATTTGTTTCTTTTACTAATATATTATTTTAATTAAATTTAATTTTATTGATTTATTTATTCTTTTTTATTTGTTTATGAAGATTTAAATGAAAAAAATAACAAATTTTTTATCTCTGAATTTCTTCCTCTTTCCATAAAATTTTTTCTGGTCCTTTTTCCCAGTATGCTACAGTCAAAAAATTAATTTTTAATACTCTCCCTCAGTCTAAATTCTTTTTTCATTGAAATTTGCTTTCTTTTCCTGTTATCTAGAATTCCTATTGATTACTCTAGCTTGGTGTATGTGGCAATACGTATAGTGAGTTTTGCCTGTTTTAACAACAGCTATACACGAGCATAAGAAGTGGTGGTCATGTGATGTTTATTGGTTTAAAACCAATCCTGCCTAATAGGATAGAGGTGGCTATGGTTATTAAAGAACCAAAGACACCAAAATGTATGAGTACTGAACTGGGTTTAGACCCATATGACTATATAAACTTATGGGCTTGGATTGAAAACATTAAGGTGTTTTCAGTTTAAGACTCATAGTTTTATAGTTAAGTGGAGATAAAAGGTAGCTGCTGGAGGGTTGCGTTAGATCCTAAGATCTAGGTGCAGTGCTCTCAGATCCAAGGCTCCTCACTGATGAAGGCCACAAGCCAGAAACTAGTCTGGGGATATTGGATAAGTAGGCACTAGATGGGGATTTTATGCACAAGCCTTTTGGCATCCATTGATTACTCTAGCTTGCTGTGTGTGGCAATACATATAGTGAGTTTGCCTGTTTTAACAACAGCTATACACAAGCATAAGAAGTGGTGGTCATGTGAAGTTTATTGGCTTAATTCCTATCATTATGATAAGACAGTAAGTTTCCTTGAGAATTGTTGTATATTCTTTTTTATTTTATATATATTTTTATTAAACCATGGAAACGTCACATGGCATCCATTTCTTATGTTTGCATAATTTATTAAAACAGTAGCTCTCTGTTATAATCTAGTGCAATGCTATTAGATCCAAGACTTCTCATTGATGAAAGCCACAAGCTAGAAACTAGTTTATGGCAATTGGGTAGGTACTAGATAACGATTTTGATTCACAAAACTTCTAGCATTCATTGATTTCTATGATTTGCACTGGGTGGCACTATTGTATAGAGAGAGTTGCTACTATTTTTGTATATTTTTTATTTTTATATAACTTCAAATTAGTTTTAGTCAATTTTTATAAGTTTACATTTTCTCCAAACAATTTATCAATTATTTTTACCTAGCATTTGTAATTACCTGCCTGGTTTACATTTATTCCATTTTTGATAAAAATGCATAAAATTAATTATCCATTGATTAATTTTGTATATTTTAAAACATATTTGTCCAATATATTTGTTGTCCTCTCCACATAACCTAATTAAATACTATATTCATTAATTTATTTCTATTCATATATTGTATAATGCCTTCCAAACATTTTAATTTTTTTTAAAAATTTCCCTCACTAAAATAGAAGTTCACTCCATTTCTCCTTGAGTAATCACATTTGCTATCTATATATAATTTATTACCCAAAGCATATTTAATATTAGATCAATTTCTGGATTTGGCCTGTATTGGTGAGGATCATGGGATTCAAAACTGACACCATTGCAGAAGTGGATTTATTTATAATTTCATAAAAAAAAAGTTTTTGATAAAAACTTTTAATTAATAATCATTATTGTATTTATCTGAGGTGGATGATGTCAAAGTTGTGAGTGGAGTGAGTTTGACAGTTGTAAATAAAAATGTAACAATTTATTTTTATATACTATTAATCTGGTAGCCCATTTTATTTTATTTATTTTTATTATCAAGCTCTTAATTTGAAATTTAAAAAAAAATCCTAATGTTTTCAAAAAGGAATTAAAGATGACTATCGGATTCAAAATTACAATAGTTCCAGATTTTAATTTCACATTCTTATTGATAAAGGCAAAAGTCAGAACCCAATCTAGGGTTAGGGATTAAATTATACTATTATATAGTATTTACTGATAAGTGAAGTTTGCAGTAGATAGCGCTAAAATACAGAGAATTCCTCTTTAATTGGGTTACGACTAAAGGGCAGGCAACAAAATGGGTGAGAAAGGTAATGCAGTATACAGAAGATATGGGTAAAGAATTTATATCAGTATACTTGTACAAAAGGTGGGATGATTGTGTTAGGAGGATTGTTGAGTGTTATAGTGGCAAGGAATAGAATAGAAGAATAGATGCAGTAATAAAGAATAGGGAGTTGGAGAGATGGAGAACTAGTATGGCGAGTAAAGAGAGTTTAAATATACATAGAAGTAAATGGAACATTGGGTGTGAGTTAATTTATGATAATAGCAAGGAAACTAGTTTATTGTTTAAGGCTTGAACGGGAACTTTAGCAACAAGGGAATATACACGTAAATGGAAAAATATGGGTAATTTAGTCTGCAAGTTGTGTAAGGAAGGCGTAGAAAATATTAGGCATCTGTTAATTCCTTGTAAATGCTTGAAAGCAGAAAGAGTACAAATAATGAAGTTATGGAAGAATAAATATGAACAAAGTGATTATACAGAAAGTGGGTTATTGGTTTTTATGCTGGGTTTGGGAAAAGATAACAGGGATTTAGATATGAAGGCCATGGAGTTGACAAAGATTATGTTGTGGAAATGGGATGGAGCAGATTAAGGGAAAACTTAGAGTGGGGAATGGAAAGGGAAGGTAAAGTGGCTAACAGGTTTCTCTAGTCATTGCATTATTTTTCCTAATTATGAATTCCTTTTTACTTGTTGTCCATTGTCTGAATAGTCATTAAATTTATTTGGATGACAAAGTTAAATGTGAATATTATTATCAAAGATTAAATATATTTGCTTTCAAGGAAAAGAAAAACAGCAATATAGTACATTATCACATCAAAGAGTGTTTCATTTTTTTGAGATCTGCTTCAGATAGCAGTAAATTATTGTGGCCATTATCTGATTAATTTGCATTTTAATTATTGTTGAGTCATTGTGGATAGCAGTATCTAATATTGGAATTCTCACTATATTTTCATTTTTATATAAAATATGAAATTAAGAAGGATGATTCAAATTTATATTCTCATACCATTGCTTCATGAAGCTGACTATGTTTTACCATTTATGTGTTTTATTTTGTCTCCATCTGAATTCACTAAAAAAAAAAGTTTAAACAATGTTTAATATAAAAATTATTACTTGGTGTGATAAAGGAGTTGTAAGTAAAATATTATTTTGCCCAGCCACTTTTTTAATAGTATTACTTCAAGCCCATATTGAAGTATTAGTTGTCTCTGAATATCAATATGTATCATTAAAATACTCATTTGCCATACATTTTATCATTCTTTTATTTTTGACAGTCTCTAGTAACACTGCTGAAGGAAACAGGAAATGGATATGTATTGTGAATTTATATTTTATTGATGATTATATGTTAGTCTAATTAGTCTATTTGCCTTGAGGTTGTCCAAGGAATTAACAAATAGTTTATATCAAAGTATTATCAATTGAGTATATTCATTTTTAATGGGTTTTTGGGTAGCTTCAAACTTTTTAGTTGTCTAATCAGTTTGAAAAATATTTAGACTGAAATGAAGTTATAATTTACATGCATATTTATTTGATACGTTTAAAAATTTCAAGCTTTCAGAAATGTGATTTTAAATTAATTCTTCTGGCAGTGTGTTAATACAGTTACAGTTAGAAATTTCAAAAAGTATGTACATAATTTATTTCAATTTGCAGTATTTTTTGTTTTGAATTAAAATGGAATATGTAAAAGTAGCAGTCTTTTATCATATTCTATCATAAACTTTATTTAAAAGGATAATTCACTATTATATACAAATAAATAATTAATAAAATAAAATAAACATTGTGTAATTATTAATTACTGAAGGATTTGAAAATAACATTCATTTACATAATATAACATAGTTGTGTCAATGTATAAGAAGTAATCATTAGTAAATGCAATTAAAATTAATATACAACAAACAAATAATTTGTCATTTCTGACTTGGTAAAAGAAAAATGCTGATTATTATACTAATTGTAAGATGCAAAACAATGATTCAAGAATTCCTTCATTGCAGTTAAAAATAGAAATTCATAGACCATTGAACCCAATAATGGAAGGCGTAATGTTGATGGACTCCTAAAACAGTCCAATATATTAATAGAATTAAAATTTTATATTATTTAAACAATTGATGGTGAGCCAAAGTCAGAAATTAATTCAGATTTATATGATTACATTAGATTAGTGCTAAACCAACACATCATTATCAGTAATATATTTTACGTAATATATATATAAACTTCCAACCAAAAGATTGAAATTCAGACTCCATAATGCAGAATAATAATATCTCCCCACCCACCCCATTATTTATAAAAGTGATTTATTTGTTATTTTATATATTCAGTTTCATAGAATCATAATAATCAAAAGAGTGTTAGTGTTGTATGGTTTAATACATTGATAGAATGTCAAATTCTGGAATGTAAGTTCCTTAAATTGATTCCAGTTTTGGCAATTTCAGAGGTCAAACTTCTTACGAATTCTTAAACAATAAAGACATTCAATTATTATTATTATTTGTAGTAAATAAATTTTACAAAAACTCACATTATTGGTTTATTGTTATAAGATTATCATTCTTATAAATTCTGCAATTATTTTAGCATCAATTAAAATATAATTCTGTTATAACTAATTTTATAAATGCTATGTTTCATCATTTTCAGTTGCATAAATGTAATTTTTTGTAATAAGAATTTGTGTCTGCAGGGGATAATTGCCATTCATAATTGTAATTCAGTTTTTTTTTTTTTTATTCATTTAATCCTCATCACTTATTTTGTCATTCATTTTTCATATATATATATATTATTGTACATCTGATTGCTTGCTTTCCAATTAGATATTTATCATTTTATCTTCAATTTTAAAGTCTTACTATTTGGGAAATATTAATTTTTGTATTTTTTTAATTTTGTTAATTTCAATGAGGATTGAACTAAGGATTTAGATTTAGAATGAATTTTCCTATCTGTCTATTATCCTTTATAGGTTCTTTCAAATAATTCTTCATGAATACTGAGGGAGACTAATTTATTTTGTAAGCTTAACTATAAGTTTTGGATTTAAATGAATAGTCTTCTTAATATTTGAAAATTATGTTTTGCCTAACAATATATAATATTTTTTATGTTGTATGTATAAAGTATATATACTTATTTATTGGTACGTTGATGAAATTTTCATCTAGGCTACTAATAGGGATAATAGGAAATTATAGATTTATCAAATTGCCTTTTGAATGAAAGAGACTTTTAACGTATTTTTTTTTGTGGAAATGATTATCAAAAATACAAACCTATATGAAAGAAACTTATGGTAATAACTTGATTATAAAGGATATATTTTATATTTAACATTGAATACCAGTTTGATGTGCTGCTTGATATAAAAACTTTAAAAGATCAATTACCTATGCCAAATTTTTTACATAACATATAGTCTTAAATAATAATATAATTATGTTATAACTTTTTTTTGTGACTATGTATTCAATAAATCATTTTATAGTCTTGTGTATTTAATTTAATATCTTAATTTTTGAAATTAGCTTTAAAACATTTATATATCATTACAAATTTTTTTTTTTTAGCAAACTTTAAAACCTGAGAAATCATGTCAGATATGATTTGAGTAAACTATGTAAAATGTAGTTGTTTTCTAAAATTATTTCAACTGATATAATTGAATCAATTCACCAATGATATTTTTATTCTGTTTTAGCTTATTTTAATAGTTTAATATAAATATAATATTGCAGTGGCTGTCTCACAAAATGTACCCAAACATAATGGTTATGTGTTTTCCTGAAGAGTTGTAATGATGATATTTTGTTCTATTTCCAACATTTAATAAATTAAGTATTGAATGTCTTTAGAAAAATTTACCTTTTTTTAAATTTTCAATTACATTCAACTGAGCCATCCTGCCAAAGGCTCTTGTTGATTAGAGTGTTACCTTAAATTCAGTAATTCCGAATCTAATTCCCATGCTAGTATTGTCACTGTTCAGGCCCAGCAATACTTGAAGAAGAGTGTAGAATAATATCTTTTGAAATGTGCATTTACTAACCTGTGGCTATTACTAACAGTTGAATATAATTGAAAATTTAAATAGTTACATTTTTCTAAAGACATTCAATACTTAATATTAGATGATGGGTATGTGCTTTTTCGTTTTCAAAAATATCTCTTCTGCTTTTGTTTCATTAATTTTATTTTGATTATTTAAGCAGAAATCTTCTGGTTATTACAAATTGTCTTTGGATCTACATAAAACATTTTTAAATGTTCTGCATAAGCAGCCTTAAAAAGCAGGCTCCAATTTGAGCAATTTGATATAATTCTTTTTTCAATAAATTTTATTGATAATATCAATAAATAAAATTATATGGTATTGCATAGATTATCTATAAAGTATTGAGTTATAAATAAATGAGTATAGATTATGTACATTTGAACAGTAGCAAAAAAATAGTCACATCTTTAAAATAATCAATATAACAATATAAAGGATGGCATGAATAAAGAAAAAGATTACTTGAAAGTTACTTCTTTTGTTTTTTTACAAAGTTAATAAAAAAATAAATATTTTAAATTCTATTCAATGAAGTTACAATATAAATAACTTAATGAAAATTACAACAAAAGATTAACACCAAATAAACAATACCAGATCTGTGTGTGTTTACTTGTAGGTACTTCTAATTTCAATTTTATTGAAAGTAAAGAAGTGGAATTATATACAAAATGGCATCTTAAAATTATAAAGTAAATAAAAGTTGTGATTCTAATATGGTGAAACAGGACTCTCTATATATTGTTAATTAGTAAATTTGATAATGGAATGTGGATGAATAATAATTGTTGTAATGTTCCTGAATTTATATAATTCAGAGCAATGAAACTGAAAATGGGTGTTTTTTCATCATAGCTCCTAGGAAATATGTGACATCAAACTAGGAGACCCCATTCTAGCTGCTAAACTAAAGTTGATTATAAGAATATCAAAGTTAAGTTTAACTGGAAGTTCAAATGTTTGAGTTCTAGTAAGCAATATTTGAATTTTTTGATAATCAAGTAATTAATGAGATAAAGCACTAAGTTTGAAGTATCTTCTGAAGATATGCTTAAATTGATTTTAGTTTAAAGTTCAAATGTTTGAATTCTAATAATCACTATTTGAATTTTTTGACAATCACTTAAGAATTTTTTACTAATCAAGCAATTAATGAGATGGAGCACTAAATTAGAAATATCTACTGAAACTAATTTGTATGCTATTATATAAACATTTCAATATTTCATTTTGTTGGAAAATAAAGGATGATTTTAGTATATCTATAATAAATTTGTTGCATAGAGGTTAGAATTTCTGAGATAGTTTTAGAATGAGAATAGCTTATTAATCAATCTTTGAATATGAAAACAGAATATAATAAAGTCATTGCTTTTAGCATATATTTTCATTTTCTTGGTTGAGATAGTTGTTCCAAATCAATCAAATACAAATAAATTAACACTATAATGAATGATTTAATGTACAGTATTTGATTACTGGGTTATAATAAGTTATGAGAATGCTAGTAAATAATACTTTCACATAAATAGAAAAAAAATGTTTTAGAGAGTCAATTGTTTTTTTAAATAGATGTTAATAGTTGTTTTTAAATATTAATACATAAGTTGATTAGATGATTGAAGAATGGAAAAACTGAGGAACTTTGAGTCATAAAAATGGAGGGAATTGCTTCTCTATATGTAATTTTTCAAATGGTACACTAGTTTGTATTAAACTGAATAAAATTCTCATTGCTATAATTATCAAGCATGTTGAAATAAAACTTTTTTAAATGGAAGAAAGATGATCCATATATGTTTTCATTGACGGATGAGATTTGTATTCCTCATAGATAATATACCATCTAATTAATAAGAGATTTGATAACAGAGGGAATTTTATGGATACTCTTAAAGAATAGAATTGTTTAGCATAAAACCAAAACATATCTTTTTATCTGTCATGATAATGTGAATTTTCTTATTGTGATTAATGAAAAAAAAGGTGAGAATGTTGCAGCATTTGAATAAGTTTGGGATAGAAAATGGGTCAAAGGCTCATGACATATCTAAGTGGTTGGTGTATGTTGATCAAAGATTTAAATAAGTTAATTGCCACAAGAATAGAAGAATTATTTTTGTGAATTGAACTAGTGATATTTGTGGTTCAATAATGAATGAGTGAGTGTCATTAAAATTGGTATTAAATTTTTGATTGATCAAAGGAAAGTTTATATTTTGAGAAAGGAAAGTATGGATATTAATATAATTAATTAATTTATTTCATAGTTTGTAAATACCAATGAGATATATCATTTTTTTTATTTTACAAAAGTAAATAAGATTGTGATATGATAGTGACTATAATAAATGATATATATATATATATAAAGGGATAAACAGTCGCCAAACAATTTATTTATATTTAAAATTTATTTTAATGTATAATATATTGTCATTGGAAAACATCAATTTGATGTATAATCATTTGCAATTCATTACACAGGTGTGATATCAGATTGTGTATTATAGTTAATTGTTAAACTGGTGATTTGTTTTGAACATTAGAGGAGAAAAATTGTAAAAGTATTGCATCTTCCATAATACCACAGTCAGTTATAAAATACAAACTTTTATGATTTAGTAATATTTCCATTGTTAAATAATACATCTTCAAAAATAACATATGCACGTGTATTATATAGAAGACCTCTCATGTCAACTGGCAGTTGGTTCCTAACTTTCTCATAGATAATTGTAACCTTTACATAATATACATATTTAAAATATGTATAAACTTATTTATGTAATTTATTTATAGGCTTATTAAAATTATTAGATCATATATTTACATTACAATTAATATCAAATATATATATATATTTAGGCATTAATAAAAATATTGGAAAATAGAATAATGCACTAATGAAAAAGTGTACAATAATAAATCTAGAGATTAAAAAAAATAGCCATTACTTTGATGAACTAATCATGCAAGATAGGAAATGGATGGGTGGGAGATAATTCATATAAGTGCTCATAAAAATTTTGATGTACGTGTGGAATTTAAATTTACAGATTTTTAATATTTTCATTTTTTATTTAATACTTACGTAAACTACTGATAACTGAAACGAATATAGAAATACTAATTTATTATTATAATTAATTACAGAAAAAAATGGAAAGAAATTGTGCTTATAATTGAGATGTCACCTTTCCATAGTGTTTTAAAGTATAAAATGTTAGTTTATAGAATATTTATTTCATTGTTGTTTTATTTCAGTAACTTTATTTGGGTAATTTTTCAGGGCTACGATAACATCTGTCAATACAGGAGAAGTTTGTGTGAGACAGCAAGGTGGAGTTAAGTCCAAGTTATACATAGGACATTTACAAAGAGGAAAATATGTAATTCGGCATTCACATAATACATAGTTATGTGCTCATTTAGAGGGAAGTACTTATATTTTACTAATTAAAAAATAATTAATATATGTATATAAAAAAGAGAGAAAAAATTATTCTGTGATGTACTTTGGATGTAAGTATCAAAAGAGTATTATTTTTGTAATACAAATAGTGTAATATGTTTTTATTGATAAAAACTATTTTATAATTGTTTTGTATAATACTAATCAAAATGGGACTAATATTATGTAGATATTTTTTTTTCTTTTCCAAATTTAATGTTGAAATTACAGAATTTGATCTGAGTATTTTCATACTGTAATGCTTATGATGCTTTCCTTTTACTCCATTTGTATAAAATTAAGAATATTTGTACCAGTGATATTTCTTTTGTAAATGCAAATATATAAGTGGCAGCAGGCTGTTTCACTAGTTCAGTTGTATGTATTAAATAAATAATAAAAGAACATTGGAAATAATTTTCTATTTTTATTTTTATAAAATAGCAAAGTTTAAAAGCTTCATTAATTTTGCTTAACATCATATATGACATTTAATGAGTAATTTTTTAGAATTTACTATTATTATAAAATGATAATTATACCTATCACATTCATTTTGTTTCACTATATTAATAGAAAGCAGATTTAGATAAAACTTGCCACAAAAGAACAATAGAAAATAAGTCTTGGAAGTATAATGTAATTTAAATCAAAATATATATATTGCTATTACTGGAAAATTCAGCCATAAACATTTAAGTGCATATTAAATTATTAAATTGGAAAATCACAGTAGTTAAATTTTTTTAAATCAGTAATTAGTGAGAGATCTATTTCTGTTTTTGCAATGTTTTTGTTTTAACTATTTTAACAAAATCAGACTTAAAGAAAAAAAAAATTATATTTTATTTTTTAATCAATAATATTGTACAAATTTATAATCTTTGAATTCTCAGATTCAAGAATGTATTGAATATCACATTTATCTTTTTTCTTTTTTAATTTATTATTATTTATTCTTCCTATGATATCAGTTTTAAATAAAAATTAATTTAGCTGTTAGTTTGCATAATATGTAATATATATTATTCAATTATAATTTTACAAATTTTGTCAGTTTTGAAACTGTTGCTCTGTTAAGTTGTTTATTATTGTAATATACATTATTTGTACTAAGGAAGTTTTTCACCATATCAATTTATATATTTTACCTTATTTTAACTGCATACCAAGATATAATTAATTTCCAGAATCACATAAAAAATATTGATTTTATAAAACTAGATTTTTTGTTTCTATTATTATTTAATCTCTAGTTGTAGTTACTATTCTTGATTATTATTTTTTAATATATATATATATTACAGCTCTGTGTATTTTAACATTCATAATCTTTCTTTGCAATTTGTTTTGAAGTGTTCTATATCTCTGGATTGCTAAAAAGTTTTTTTTGGACTGTCTTCATATAATATATCTTTTAGCCTCTCTTCATTTTTTTTTCTACTTGTTTAGGAAAACAATTTCAGAATGATAAGAAATTAACTGTAGTTAATACTGACAATCCATACTTAATTCAAAAGCAAAATAACATACCATATATTTTTTATCTTCTAATTAAGAATTATTATTAATTAAAAGTAAATAAGTAATCATTGACTGTATAATATACACGTTTGTTTATAGTAAAATGTTTTGGTCATTTGAATAATATGATTTTTCAAATTATAATAATAATAATTAATGATTTTGCAGTAGGACTTTTTAAGACATTAGAAAACAAATTTCAAAATAGTTTATATTGGGGGGGGGGGGATTTTACTTATCAGACTGTATGAGGAATACTATGAAAATTAAGAAATATTTTAAATTAGGTGTCAAAAGTACCATTCTTTTTTGTAAACCTATTAACTAATTCTACTATTGCTCTTGAGAATAAAATAGTTGTCCAAAATAATGAGTTAATAGTTATATTTTTGCAATCTTTCTTTTGAGTAATCCCCAGAAAAAGACTCTTTACCTTTTATATTTAAAAGAGTATGATTTCCTGACTTCAGAAAACACAAGAAAAGATTAGATGATGATAGACCATTTTATATCTCATTTTAGTTTTCAATTAAATCAATATTCTTATTTTAATACAAAAGTGTCTCATTTTAAACATTTAAAATGAATTTGTACTACAAATATTACAATAATTTTATTTTCATATGAAGTTTTACATTTACGATATCTTTAATAATCTTTTATCACTTTTCATTTATTAACATAAATAATCCATTGAATTTAATTTTGTGACTAAGTATTTTTGATTAATATTTTTTTATTCAACATATTTTTTATCAAAATCTTATTACCCTGATGAAGGCAGATAGTTGAAATGTTAGAAGAATGAAAGCTTTGATCTATTTGTTTAATCAAAAATATAATTTATTTTCAAAGTATTCATTTAGCTTTAATACATGCCCTTTGATTTTTTTTTGAGATCTAACTAATTTTCAATATATAGAGATAAAATTACAAATAATATAATTTTAATATTAATATTATATTTCTATCAACAAAATGTTTTCTCTATATAAGGCATTCAACATAATTACTTATATTTTTTAGATTTATGTACAAAAAGAATCACCTAAAAGAAAATTTCTGATAAGGCAGCTCTTTTAGCAATTTCTTTACAAATTGCTTTTTTGTAGCAGACATCATATTACTGATTTAAGTAGACAATTATTCCACTTATTTTGTATAATTACTACAATTTTAATATTGTTTATCTTAAGGATATTTTTTTGCTGTTGGCATTGATTTTGAGCATCCATCATCATTTTCAACTATTATCAGTCCACTTCAGGATAAAGGTCTCTTCAAATTTAATCCAATTTCTCTGATCTCTAGTTTTTCTTCTTCACACCACACCAGCAAACTTTCTTATTTTATCCAGTCATCTCATATGTGACTTTTTTACAATCACTTAGGATCCATTTTAAAACTTCAACTAATCATCACTTCTAGCAAGATGTCCACCCTAATTTCACTTCAGTCTCTTTAATACTTTTAATAATGTTAGTATTACATGTTTTTTCAACTATGTATTTTTGTTTTTGATCTCTTCTTGTTACTTCTCACATATATCTGTCCATACTTTGTTGAATAATCCGAAGTCTATATTACTCTTACAGTGTCCAATTTTCATATTCCTAAGTAAGAACTAGTAAAATACATATTGAACTTCCTTTTCAAATAGATATATTTCCTTTTATTAGTAAGTTATTTCTATCCAAAACACTGAGAAAAAAAGTTTTTTATTTTAAAAAAAGCCAGTAAACTCATATATTGTTCAGGTTTATTTACCGTATGAATAATCACATAATAATAACAGCTGCAATCACAAAAGCATTATATTAATTTTTATTTCACTGTCCTATTAGATTTTTTTTTCTTTCAGTTGTTATCGTGGTTTTTAAATTTTTTACTGATATGATTAGTAGATCATCTGCAAGTTTGATAAGCATTAATAGCTCTCTCACTATCTTTAATTCAGATGTCATTTTTTAGTAATGCCTTTTTTAGTAAATCTTTTATAAAAATGGTGAACAGTTCTGGCACAGTTCTTTTTTTTTTTCTTTGTCGTATACATTTTGAAGATCAATTTTAAAATCTTGGCATTATATATATTTTTTTTCCAAGAAAGGACAACTTTTTGTTTTATTTATATAAGGCTTTTTTTTTTCTAATCTACAAAATGTGCATGTATAATTTTTCATATATTGTTATTATTATTATTTTCTCATTTACCAAGTACATTTCTTTAAACATATTTTTCCAAAAGTCAAATTGAATGTCAATTCCAATATGGCTTTACTCCTAAGAATCTCTAAATACATAGAATATGAAAAATAATATATTTGCTGCTATGCAAAACTATTTTCTTCAATAAGCTAAAAAAATTTTTTTGCCTAATCATAGTACTTCGATTCTAGACAATAATTTAAAATCCAGCATAAATGTTTGTTTTATTTTGAATAAACTAATAAAATATTATCATTTCTCTTTTCTTTACTCTAATATCCCCTAATATAAACTAGGGTATTTAATGATTACTAGATGGTTATTAATTCTCAGATTAATTTGTGATTTATGTTTTAATTAAAGTGTGGGATAGAAAACTGGATTCATTGCATATAAACATCTGGAAGTCATCTTTAACATTTTCCACTATTAAGGTGATATAACTTCAGCAAAAGTAGAAACCAGTCAGGAGATGATGATTGAATCGTATTTCCATCTGATAATCATGGATTACTCAAACTTATAATAGATGATACTAAAATAGAAAAAGTAGAATGCCTTTATTTACTGCAATAGGTATAAAGTAACAAGTAAAATAATATTCTTTTTTTACATACACAATAATTATGTTGCCATAATTACAATAAATTCACCAGTGCTTGACAATGCCAGTAAGCTGATTCGTTCAATAGATTATAAGTACAATAGTTAAATATTTATCATCTAATAATATTTTTTCTCAAATTAAATTAACATAGAACATATAAAAAATAAAAACTATTAGTATATATTGCAATATGAAAAAACTGATAACTGTCATTATTCCAGTATTGGAAGTTTGTTTAAGTTGCGTTCAGTTATGTAAGTGTAAAATCTTTTGCTTCAACTTATTCTTCAATTTATTTTTTCAGATTTGCACATATTATGGTTTATATGAAAAAAGCAAATTGCTACAAATTTATTAACATTTGTTGAGAAAAAGATTCTTTAAATTAGTTAAAATATAATTATATTATAATTTGATGGTTTGTTAAATAAAACAAATAATTCTTTTAAATATTAGATTGCAATTTTATTGCTGTAATATAATGTACAAAATATTTACAATTTTAACTTAGCTCTTATAAAAGAGCCAAAATATTTATGTTCATGTGATTTTTTTTTCTCTCCAGTAAATTTAAGTATCTTTATTTCATATTATTATTATTTATTTTAATGCACTTCTTCATGAATTAATATTTTTTCTCCACAAATTATTGATTATTCATTTTTCTTCAATTTATTTTGATTTGTTTGGAGGTGTCTTCTTGGAAGATCGTTTAATTACTGAAAAAAAAAGGGAGAAAAGATTAATGTTTTAATACATTTTAAAAATAATATATGTTACATTTATAAAAAATATACATTCATTGTTAAAAAATAAATATATTTCGTGATTATGAATTAATTTCGTATTAAAATCAACAAGTCAATTAATTCTTTAGCTTACATGATGCAGTTTGTAATAAAATATGAGAAATTCTATAATCTAATGCCATCTGTAGTAAAAGTAAGTCATCAGTGATTATTAAATAGTAATGCATTTAAGTTTCCATTATCAGATGTATTTCTCATTTTTACTTTATTACTGAGTCTTGGGATGCATTTCTACAGCTATCAAACATCTTTAACTACATTTTATTATGAAGCTAAAAGTCTGAAATTCAAAACATGCTAAGAATTTGAAGTCAGTCTGTTTTGAACAATTCTATAAATTTTAATCATGATGAGATTTAAATATACTACCATTTGGTAATCACTATTTATTCAAGTTTACTATAGATAGCATTAGCGTAGAGATCTGTATTTGCTCTGACATGAACTATGTAATTTAGAGAAACAAATTTGCTATTGTTATTAAAATTGCTAACCTGTGATAGAGTCCATAGTTAAAGAATTGAAGGTACTAAAATTATAGTTACTGACCCAGAGTCACATCTACATAACTGTTCAAGCAGATCGACTTAGGTTCAAAATATTCAGACATTTTAAATTTCAGGCTTTTAGTTTGAATAATAAAATGAAATTAAATTATTTCTAGCTTTAAATCCCCAGTCTCACTGATAGTTTGATACATTTTTATCACGAGTTTTTCCAGCATCTCAATGTTGGAATCTTATCACTGAAATGCATATTCTGTTAAATGACATTATAAAGTATTTTAATTGGCACTTTAAATATGATGGCTGATAAATAAAAATAGTGTTCTATTATTGTATATATTTTTTCTTTCTTAGTATATATTTATAAAATAAAACATGACTCTATTTTCACTATATTGAAAGAATACCATAAAAAAGTAAAAAGTATTTTATAAATAATATTTTTACATATCTTTAATTAAATAAGGTAGATTATGAATTTTGTAAATAATTCATTCTTCGTGATTTGAAATAATTGATTTTCACTTAGGATTTCACTAATTTAAAAGTATTATTACTTATTTTTTAAAAATTGTTAATTTAATTTGAATTATTATTTATTTTGCTAGTTTGTTAAGTGTTTGAGAAACATCTTGTAGATATATGTTTTTATTAATTTTTGTAGAGTTTCTGCTGGTAACCTATATTATTAGTTGGCAGTTTTGAAATATATTAGCAGGAGATTAAATCTCTAAATAGATTTGAGTTTATCTAACAAATGTTTATTTTGCTTGTTAATTAAATATCTATTTTAAAATTTACAATTTATCTCCAGATATACTTCTATGTATATATGTATAAAATGATATGGTGAAATGGAAGAATTTTATCAAATGATGTAGTTTGCTAAAAATCCTGGATATAAATTGTTAATAAAGAACTAAAATGGCCACTCTTTTAAAAAAGAACAAACTGTTGTTGAAAATCTGGCAGAAAAAAGTATCTGTAGTAAAAAAATACAGTAATCTGAAAAAGTATCAATAATTATTTATTTAACAATAAATTTGCTCTGGCCCAAATAGTTACATATTAAAGAAAAAAACTACTTTTTACGAAATAGTTATGGATTTATTTAATATGAGAAAAATAGTACTCTAATTTTTTCTCATAGATAATACTTTATTATTAATATTTTTGGCAATTCTTTTATAAGATTCTAATATAATGGGATTTCAGAATTAAGTGTAGGTAAAATAAAAATTTTAAGTAGAAACAAGGCAACTAATTAGTAAAAAAACTATTAATAATTATTTATTTAATAGTAAAGTTGCTCTGACCCAAGTAATAAAAGAAAAAGGTGCATGTGTTAAATATATGTTAAATTAAAAAAAAGAATAAAATCATAATCAACATTTAATTTTTTTTTTTTTGTCTTTAGAAAAAGGGAATGATGGAATTATTTCGAAGGCATAGGGAGCAGAACCCCTAATATTTCTATAAAATAATAGTTTATAGAGTTAAATAGTTATATGTAGATTCGGTACTATTAATTTAGCTATAAAAAATTTTGAAACTTTATAACATCCAGAATAAATTGTCAGAAGGTTTTGTGAAATATCATGATTGACACCATGAGTTTAGATTTACTTAACATTTTTTATTTCATTTTGAGTGCACACACATTAATAATAATAAACCTAGTTAAATCAATACCTGTAAATTAAGATTTCTAATTGATGTGGGCATTATCTTTTACCTTCTGTTTTTTTACATTTTTACACTTGAGTAATTGTAAAATTTGTGATAAGCATTCAAACTTTATGGTACCTAAGCTCACATACACACACACAAATGTTTAGTGATTTAAAAGTACAATAATTATTTTATGTCAAATTAATGATGATAAATCAGAATTTTTATTTTTTGTTCTTAATTACCTATTCTATAATATACTATAATTTGCAGAAATAATAACATTGTACTGAAGTAAAAAATAAATTTTAAAATTAATTAAACAAGAAAGTTATTTTCTGTCAATTTAATAAAGATAATAGAAACTAGAGTTTATTGTTCCTAGTTCTTCTTATAGTATAGTATAATTTGCAGAAGTAATAAGTTCTGTATTAGAGTATAATGTATAAATTTTTAAACTATATTAAATAAGAAGTCATTTAGTAATGTACATTTAAAAATTATGTCAACAACTTTATATGTATATAAATTAAAAGGTAATATTTTTTTTGATATTTGAACAAAAAAAAAAATAGTTTCAATTTTTTTTTTTTTTTAATTGTAATTCGATGGATAAAAAAAAAAATAGAACATATTCTTTTTATGTTCCAAAAATAGGTGAATTACATAATGATTTAAATTTTTACTTTTTTAAGGTATTTTATTCAATTATTTATTACTTGATTGGAGTTGTTCTTGTTAAGATTTTATATTCTTAATATTACTTTTTAATAAACTACTTAAGCCTACATACATACAAAAATATATATAAAAAAACAGGGAGTTACCTTGATTAGGTGCGAAGTCATCTGAAGATTGAGAACTTGATAAACTAATGGAAAGACCTAGAAAATTTGATTAAGTTATTTTGTCTAAAAACTTTTAAAAGTTTTAATTTGAAGATATTTCATAAGGTAGACCTTATTAATTAGTAATTTAAATACAATTAGTCTTATTTAACTTCCAGTTTAATTAATTATTGATTGCAAAAATATTTTTAATATGGAAAATATATATTACATGCATTTTTTACTACTACATATAATTAACAAATTCATGTGTGTGTACTTGTGTATACATATATATAAATAGTAAAAACACAATTTATTGTATACACATGAATCATTTTTCTGTATCTGTCAGTAATGGATTTTAAAATCAGTAATTTTACAGTTTTTTTCATCAGTTGACAAATCATAGTTCTAACACAATATTTTTCTTTTCTTTAATTTGAAATTAATATTATTTTTCTTTTTAAAAAAATAATCTTATTTTCACATTCTTAATTTTTAGTATTTCAGAAATAATTGTTTGTTTGTTTTTTTGAAATTAAAGTTACTTTTTAGCAATGTTTTCTTTTGTTACTATTTCTTCTTTTGGAACTTTTGTATGTCTTAACATTTTCAGTGACAAGTGAAGCAAAAAATATATCCATATCAAATGTCAATTTAGAGTTTTTGTTTTTTAATTTATCAAATTAAAACGTTCGGTTCTACAACTTGGAATGAGATACACTTTTCTGTGAGCTCATCCCTGCTCTACAAATATATGACATTGTCTTCAAGAAATCTAGTCGGCAACCCTCAAACCACGTCCCATTACGAATGGAACACCTTCGACGGCATTGACGTGATTCGCATTCCATTTCAGAAATTTTACATCATCGCAATTTCATAACACCATCACAAACATACTTCTCTGTGAGTAAAATATTTTTTTGCTGAAGGAAAGCCACCAACGTCTGCTTCTGTAGCAGGTAAATCAAAGAACTTCAACGCCGAATGTTCTGCCATTTCACTTTGTTTATCTTGCAAAGTTCTCGCAAATTGCACAACTTTCGCATGAACTTTGCCGAATCGTGACTTATACTCCTCATTTATTAAATTCTGTCAGCTAAAAAGGAAAGTACTGATGTTGGCGAAATAATTATAATTTGTAGTTACTCATAAAAATTACACTCCATTTAAAACGAAAAAATGTTAACTGCGTATTGATACACTTTTTCTGATTATAAATACACACTCATATGATACACTGTTAACTATTCATTACTAATGTCTATATACACTCACAACACATCACTAATAATGTTCACATGCTAACGATGTTGGAGAAGCGTTGACTTCATCGACTTCAAGTGTTTGAATAGTTTACAGGCTGTAAGATATATGAGCAGCCTTGTAAACAGCATATTTCTGTGCTTTTACATAAAAACAGTACCATCAAGCGGTGTGGATAATCCGAAGTTAGTTGTAGAACCAAACATTTTTATAATAAGTTAATGATTGGATGTTATTTATTAAAAGGAAATAATTCCTTCTAATCACTTTTATTAATATTAACCTCAATTTTCTAAAATGTAATTATTAAGATATTAAAATTATATCTGTAAATAGTATATTTTATGTATATACTTATTTTGCAATTAATAAATACAGAATCTTCTACATTATATGAGTTGCATTTAAAGCTAATGTTTAAATTATTTTCTATTTGTGCAATATATTTTTCCAACTAATCGTCAAATGATCTCATATATAATTTAAGATTTTCAGTTTATCATTTTTGTATATTTACTTTTTCTTATCAATTGAAAAATGATGGATAAAGAGTTGATTATATATGTTCGTATTAAATTTGCAAAAACAAATAAATATAAATATGAAAGGGAAATTATTGTCAAAAATTTTCTCATCTCCAACTATTTTATCTACTGATGTAGTACACCTTTTAATTAATTTATATATATATATATAGTTGCAATTTATAAATTTATTTACAAATCTTAATTGAATTAGAAGGGATTTGAATCCATACTTTCAAGTTCCCTTTAGTTATCCACTTCATCCTTTACAACCGATACACAGGACCACATCCACACTAAAAAGATTAGAATAAATTGGATGACTAAATGGAGCTTGAAAGTCAGGGTTCAAATCCCCTCTAATTATATCTGGCTTAAAATATAAATACTATAGATGTATTTAATTATTATTAAGTTAATTTGTAAGTAAAGGCTTTTTTAAAAGATTTTAAAAAAGATTGGAACATTCAAGTTAAATCTGATTTTGATATTTGATTTTTTTTTTTTTGTAACCATCTATTTATGTAAAACCAGTTGTACACAAACTATAGAGTACCCTTTTTATAGAAAGTGTGAAAACATATATGCTACACTTAGAAATTTTCTTGTTTTTATTAAAAATACATTACGATTTAACACAAAAACAGCTTTCCACTTCAGCACCATCTACTTTTATTTTGGATAATCAATACTTATCATCTTTAAAACCCATTCTTAGACCAGTTTCTAGCTTTTGCTTTTATCAATGAGGTTTTGAGAATAGCCAGCAACCAACCATCTTTAGCTCTTTGTTATTCAAGATAAAAATCAGGTTGAGGATAGGAATTTAAAAGCAATGAAGTGTTTAAAAAACAGGCAGAACTCTCCATACAGTAGTGCCACTCGGTGCAAGCCAGAGTAATCAATAGATGTCAGAAGGCTTGTACGTAAAATCCGTATCTAGTGCCTACTCATCCAATATCCCCAAACTACTTTCTCTAGCTTGAGGATTTCATCAGTGACGAACCTTGGATCTGAGAGCACTGCACTTAGATCTTAGTATGGAGAGTTCTGCCTCTTTTAATAAAAGTTATGAGTAAGCATAAGAAATGGTGATCATGTAATGAAGTGTTTGTTGTGAAAACTTAAGTTAATAATAGATGGCAGTAGAGTGGAAGCTGTTCTTGTTTTATCCTATTTGATTTGTAGGAGAATTGATTCGCTCTTACATTACAATTTCTGATTATGTAAAAAACTAATATGATACTTTTTATATAGTTTTAAACAAATATATACTGTATTCACAAATTTATGTGAGGGATTACTGTATTCTGCATTTATAAAAAATATGAAAAACGGCATTTATTGAAAAGTATACCAGTATAAAAGTAAGGAAATATATTAAATGTTTCTATGTTTAAATCAACTGTCTGACTTTTTATTATATATTTTTTTTATATACATATACATTTAATTTTGATATTAGTCAATTTTTTTCTATCATTTACTAGCAATAATTTTAACACTTTAATTAATCCATAAACATAATAGAGATAGTTTACAGTTTTGTTTTTAATTTTTTTTTGTCTATGAGAACAATAAAAATGAGAATGAAAAGGTGATAAAGTGCATAGAGTTCTCTGTATTTTAGAAATTGTAGCAATGTTTATCAAAGGCACATTAGTATTAAAAATGTTGAATTAGACTCAATCAGATTATCAACCGCTTTTTTTTTAATGAATGGTTTTTTTTTTTTTTTTTAGATCTGTTTATCAGTTTTTTAAAGATTTATGCTTTGCAGTGATTATGATAAATTCTTCTTGTTAAGGATTGTGCAGAGTTCTCCAAAATATAAATAGCTGATATGGAACTTAGAGATGTTATTTGTATTTGAACTGATTCTTTTTTTTATTAGTGGAGAGATGATGTAAATATCAATGAGGGTTGAAATAATTAAAGAGAGTGGATTAAATAAAAAAATGTACACATTCGGTTTTTGAAAATAGATAAGCATTCATACTTTATGCAAGTTCAAATCATTTAAATTGTCATGATTTCCATTAATTATAATAAAATGCCCAAAAGACAGTTAATCAGAGTTTTAGATAGCATTATTTATATATATTTTAAAGAAATTTTTTTGATATATTTTGCATGATTCAAAATATTAAATATTTTAAACGTTTTTCAATTAAACATAGTTGAAATAAACATAGTCGCATGTATATATTAATTAATGGAATAGATTTTTATAAATTACTTTATATGGAGATGAATTCTTAAAACATTAATTAATTGTATAAACTAAAACCTTACAGATATGGAAATAAATTCCTAAGATTAATTAATATTATAGACCTAAAAAACATTACCTTATAGAAATAAATTCCTTAAAGAGTAATTAATTGTATAACGCTAAGGAATTTCATTGTATGGTAACAAACTTCAAATAATAGAACTGATTAAAACCAAAGAATTTACTCCAGAAAAGATAAGAGAAACAAAAGAAGAGATTATATAAAAAGCTAGAGAAAAAGGACTGCTTGCTTTTTCTGTGGTAGCTGTTGAAAAGCAGTGAAGATCATCGGAGGATTCCAGTCCCAAGACCTCGGCTAATGTAGGTCACTAAGCTGACTTGTAGTTTTAGCAGACTGTTTCGGTCTCATTATTTTGAATGCCTCAAGAAGCTCTTAGAGGGTGTGTTATAAAGCCTATAGATGATAGTAAAAGTAAATTTAATTAACATCTTTTCCTTAATTGTTTAAACAGTATTCGCTATTCAGTAATTAACCAGTGAATTAAGCTCGCTCAAATACTTTAAAGATCAGTATAGTAATTATTTTTCCAAATTGGCAATAAATTATTGCTAAATATATGTGCTGTTATTCTGTCAAGTTTTATTTAATATTTGCTGGTTGCCCAGTCATAGTTGGGGGCAGCAAATTATTGACAGTCGTATTGAACCTGTAAGTAGCGAATAAGCTAAGTTGTGAAAAGTTAACAATCTAGCATACAATTTGACATGACTAATCCTAATCAGTGGCCGTGGTACGTCACGCAGTTGGAAAATTTCTTATTATTAAACTGAGTCCAAGACAATAAAGGGGAAGATAGTTGTTTACTGTGTATGTCAGAACTAAATGTCATTGACATTATAAAACACTATTTCGACATAGCCATAGCAGAAGGAATAGGATATGAAGAGAATTAATAAGCTAAACGACTATTTTAATCCTAGACCATCCAGACCCATTGCCAGATTAGCTTTAAAAAACAGGAGGCAATGGAAGGGAGAATCAATAAACCTGTTTGGAATCGTATTGAAAGAACTGTCTAAAAAGTGTGAATATGGTGAGTTTGTAGATGAAATTCTGCTTGATCAATTAATCTGGGGCATGTTAGAGAACAGTCTCCGTCAAAATTTGCTTACCAATGCAGAATTTAAGTTCAGAGAAGCCGTTAAAAAGGGAGTGGTGCATGAACTTATGGAAGAGGCGATGGTTTTCAGTAATGGAAATTATAGCAAAACCATTGTACAATTTATTGAGAAAGATCAAAAATGGCAATGGTTGGAAATTCACAATGAAGCATTTAACAAAACTAAAGATCTATTATCATCTGACAAATTGTTAATAAATTATTATTGCTAAATATATGTGCTGTTATTCTATCAAGTTTTATTGTATATTTATTTGCTGATCGCCCAGTCATAATTGGGGATACAGCAAATTATTGGTACAGTTGCACTGAACCCGCGAACAGCTGATAAGTTAAAAAGTCAAATTATTGACAGTTGCTATTCTAACCTAGGGAAATAGGAAAGAGTTTAAGCCATTAGTAAGCTTCTGTCATTTTGGTTTTCAAATTTAGGAAGAAAATTACAGAATTATTGTAATTAAAGTTAGGCTAATTCTTCAGTAATCAGTCATGAGTGCTTTTGGGCAAAATAGTATACCTGAATTCGAGATTAGCAATGTGTCTAAGTGGTCGTTGTATATTACACAGTTACAAAACTTTTTTTTTACCTTGAATAGCATTGAAGATAAAGGAAAGTAGCTGCTCTCGTGTGTTTTGCTGGTATTACAGTAATAGAAGTCATAAATAGATTGTTTGACTTGTCTATTACAGAGGAAATAAAGTATCAAAATCTTATTGACAGATTGATCATTTCAGCTCTTGTCTGTCACAGCACATAGCTCGCTTAACCTTGCGAAGAAGGAAGCAGCTAGAGGGTGAAAAAATTTAAAGAGTATAATGTAGCTCTTAAGGAATTGACAAAAGGTCAGTATGGTGAGTTCGTGGACAAAATACTCGTGGACCAGTTACTATGGTGAATGTCTGATGATAGGCTCAGACAATTTTTCACGGAACCTGAGATTACATACTAGATGGCCATAAAGAAAGGCATAGCGTACAAGTTAACGCTTAAACAGGCTCAGCTTTTTAAGAAGCACACAGGGATGAAAATGCTAGAATGAGTGTTTTAAAACAACAGGAAAAATTTTGCCTTTGAAAGTGGAGAAAACTAAGAATGTGAGAGTAACATGCTTTTATTGCGGTAAAAGAGTCCACATATCAAAAGAATGTAGGTGGCATAAAGAATCGTATAAAATGCGGACAAAAGAGGCATTTAGCTTATATTTGTAGAAAAAAATTATCTTTGCAAAGAAATAGGGAATGTTAACATACGATTAAAAATATGGGTACCCAAGTTCTAAATCAGTTTTTGATGAAGCGCAACTTTGCGGCAAAGAATTCCCGACGGAAATTGATAGTGGGTCAGGTGTTTTGCTGATGTCACTTACTGATTGGCTGTCATTGAGATTGGCCAATGACAAAAGTAAAAAAATGGAGAAAACAAACAGTGTGTGTGATGTAAACGGAAATGTGCTTAACTGATAGGCCGTATAACAGTACCAATTAACCACTGTGTTAAAAAAGTAAATATCCCTGTACATAGTCACCTGGAAGATCAGTCCCATAGTTGGGAGAAAGTGGTTTCACAAACTAGGTAGACAAATTAATATTAAAAAAATCTCTGGAACAAGGAATAGCCTACAAATATCCTGATTTGTTTAATGAAGAATTGGGATTAATTAATATGAGCCCAGTCGAGATAGAATTGCTGGAAAATGTGTGACCGGTCATGTAAACCATGAAAAATTCCTTTCACCCAAAAAGAAAAAGTAGCAGAAAAACTGAAGTCGTTAATTACTAAGGACGTATTAACATCAATTGAAACATCAAATTGGGCCATGCCTATAGTATTGATAACCAAGTCAAACAGTGAAATTAGTCTATGTGGTGGTTACAGAGTAACTAAGTAAATATCTGGACAAGGGAGCATATCCCATTACTAATGTGAGGGAAGTACTAACCAGTCTTCAAAATGCATCACATTTTACAAAGTTGGACTTAAATTCTGCATTTCATCAAAGTCAGGTGACAGGTAAATCGGGAACTTTTAATGATGACAACACCACATGGAATATGGATCAAGGATGAAGAGGAATCGGGAACTAGAATCAACTGAGTCTGACTGGATTAACAACTAGATTACCCAGACATCAGATATGAAAACCAGCCAGATTCAATGATTATACATAAGCATAAACTATTTTCTGGAGTAAGCGGGGGAGTGCAAAATATTAAATATTTTAAACATAAGAATGCTGATAAATAAATCGTTGGAAAGCGTTTAAATAAACATAGTCGCACGTATATATTAATTAATGGAATAGACTTTATAAATTACCTTATATGGAAATGAATTTTTAAGACACTAATTAATTGTATAGATCTAAAACCTTCCAGATATGGAAATAAATTCTTAAGTTTATTTAATATTATAGACTGAAAAAATATTACCCTATATGAAAATAAATTCCTAAAAGAGTAATTGTATAATTAAACAGCTAAGGAATTTTGTTGTATGATAACAAACTCTAAATAATACGAACCGATTAAAGCCAAAGAATTTGCACCAGAAAAGATAAGAGAAACAAAAGAGATGACATAAAAAGCTAGAGAAAAAGAATTGCTTGCTTTTTCTGTGGTAGCTGCTACTGTTAGTGTGTCCGTGAGTTTAAGAGCATTGAAGATCATCATCGGAGTATTTCAGTCCCAGGATCTTTGCTCCTGTAGGTCACTAAGCCGACTAATACTTTTAACAGACTCACGGTTTTATTATTTTGGACACCTCAAGAAGTTATTAGAAAGTGTATTATAAAGTCTATAGACGGTAGTGAAGGTAAAGTTAATTAATAGCTTTTCCTTAATTGTATAAACAGTATTCGCTATTCAGTAATTAACCAGTGAATTAACTCGCTCAAATGCAGACTTTACATTAGTGTTAAAGTTCAGTGTAGTAATTATTTTTTCAAATTGTTAATAAATTATTGCTAAATGTATGTGCTGTTATTCTGTCAAGTTTTATTGTATATTTGTTTGCTGGTCGCCCAGTCATAGCACACGATTGCAGTTTTTATTTTTCTAAGAGACTTTATTTCTTCGAAAGACAAAAAATTATAACTATTATTGTTGACAATTCTTAATTGTCATAAGTATTTCAATATTTTATAATCTTTAAAGCTATTATTGAGATATTAATAAATATGTATATACATAAATGTATATTATATACATATCATAAAAAAATAAAGAATTATATTTTTTTTGTTAAAAAAATTAATCTTTGCCAAAGTTATCAATGAATTTATAATCTTAACAAAGAATATATCCCCAAGGAGCATGCATAATGTATTATTCATATATATATAATATTCAAATATAAGTATTGTTTATACTAAATTTAATGTAATTATAAGGGACTTGAACCTAGACTTTCAAGATTCCTATAGTTAAGCACTTTATACAATTGATACACATGACCACATACATGTGAAAAAAATAAATAACCTCCAATATACAGATTTTGTGATGAACTTATCAGTTGGTACGGATCATTTTCCACACACATATATATATAATCAGTGTTTAGTTTATTATATTAAGATAGCAAATCTTCATACAAGCTTCACTCTTTCACTCTACAAATCTTCACCTATCCATATTGAAAATCCAATTATGCCTTTGTTGACTTTAAGTCACTGATCCTCACATATAGGACTTTAATAAGTCAATTTATTTACACAGAAGGATGGGCAGAATAAGTATATTGTCTATACTAAATTTAATGTAATTATAAGGGACTTGAACTCAGACTTTCAAGCTCCCTATAGCTATGCACTCCATCTTATACACATGATCTCATTCATGATAACTTTAAGGGTTAGAGTGACTTAAAGTCAACATGGATATGACAATAATATTGGCATCAACAATGGCTTTGAGTGTTCCGTCATCAAATTTTCAATGATATGGATGGCTGAATATTTGGAGGATGGAGAAAATTGAAATTTATCCATTAAAGTTTGAAGATTTGTTATCTTAATATGCACTGATTGTATATATGTGTGAGAAATAGTGATCTGGACCAACTGATCAGTGCTGTTTCAGCATGAAATACTTATATTGGAAAGCATTTATCTCTTTCACATGTATGGGGTCATGTGTATCAGTTGTATAAGATGGAGTGCATAGCTAAATATATATATTATAATTGAAATTTGTGTAATAGATCAAAGTGAATGGGCCCTAAATGCCATTATTACATACTAAATTTACATTTTTTGTTTTTTTAAACATCTTAGATATTAAAATAATTACTTTTGTTAGATAAATTGTGAAAAGACAGTTTCAATTATTCTGATGTCAGAATGAATTTTTTTTTGCTTACTGATTCAAAGATTTATTATAAACCAGGTTAGTATATTATAATTAGTACATAAAAAACATTCTTAAAGTGTATGCTATTGTCTTGCAGCTACCGCTTTAAAAGATTTCCCTTTAAATGTTAGCATTGAAATTGTTGGTAACAAACAGACTTTAATATTGGTAATATATATGGAAAATAATAATAAAATTAATTTTGACATCAGAAAAATAAATATTTATTCTCATTTTGTTATATAACCACAATATTTGGAAATGCTCTGTCATTGTAGCAATCTGTTTATTTACATTTTAATCACTGTTAACAACATCAAAAATTTATTTATAAATAAATCTGTGGAGATTAGTGAATTATCTCCTATTTACAATTCTACAAATATTTTTTCTAGAAGTACAAATAAATTTATATATTACAAGTAAAATTTTACATAAAAAAAATTGTAACTCTAGATGGTTTTCTAGAAAGAATTTGGTATGGCAGTCAACCTATTAAATTAAAAATATTTTTTGTTAAAAAAATATTTTGTTGTGCAAATAAATATATGTTTTAGACCTGTATAATATATAGTAAAACTAAATACTTAAAAATAAGCATCTTTGTATTATATATTTATTAGATTCAAAAGAACTGAAAGCATTTGATGGATTATGAAAGAAATTGTCAGAGTAAGTGCTTGATGTAACCTAATTAAAAAATCTAATCTTTGGCTATTCAAATTAGATATTTTTATAATGAAGAACAAGCACTCACATTTTGTATGATTCTGCCACTATTAAAAGTGATTTAATGTGGTAAACTTTATCTTAATATTCCTGAGATTTTTAAATTCATATACACCTGGGTCTAGTTTTATGCGGTAGATAGGTTCCACAGAAAACCCGTATTAAAAAAAAATTGCACAAAAATAGACTTAACTTACCTTGAAAAATGGGGGATAGGGTCTGTAATTTTCAGAATTTGCATAAAAGCAAAGCAACAAAAAAATTAAAATTCACATTAAAAAAATAAGCAAATAAAGTATGACTAATAAAAAATTTCAAATATTTGAAAAAAATTAATACAAGACAATATTTAATTTTACATTTTTCATACATATTTTAATCATTACTGCTAGCGTTCGTTTGTAAACTGGAAAGAAATCAGATTCGATGTGATGTATTGTAGCTTCTCCTTAAATGAAATCAAGAATCTCTCAGCAATTATGCCCAGAGAAACCTGTTAGCCACTTTATTTTTATTCCTGATGTGATGTACAACTAGCGCCACTTTCAGTCTTATACGGTGTTAATGGTTTTCTGTTTCTATATTAAAAAAATGAAATCGAAATCAAAACAAAAAGATTATGCATTATCATTAGAAAGATTTTCAGGTTATAAAATCGTTTTTTATTTTAAAAATCTAAAAGATTATTTATTTCTGTTATATATAACAAAATATACGTTTTAAAAGTTTAATTTTTTTGAATATTTATTGCGATATTTTTATATGTAAGTATAAATCTATTATTATTTACTCATTAGTATAAATAAGTTATTTACATAGAAGCTAAAATTCTAAATACAGCTTTAGGCCATATTCACGTTAGCTGCTAATATAACGTTATATTTTTGAAAAGAAAAAAAAAAGTATTTCAAGTGAAAATAAGTCATTAATAATTTAAATTTCTTGATATCTAATAAATATAGTGAAATATGAAAGATATTAGGAAGAAACATGAATCGCATAACTTCAAAATCGCATTAAAATAATCCGCATAAAATGAGACCCAGGTATATATATATAACCCTGATGAGATTCATAAAATCTAAACTGTGGATTTAAAGATATCTAAAAAAAAATGTTTAAATTGTTAATTGCTCAAAGACCATGATAGTTGAATATTGGAAATGATAATTGAATTTTGATTCAGGGTCATTAGCTAATTCTGATACTATTGCATTATATATATATATATATATATATATACTATTGCATTATATATATGTCCTAATGTTATGAATGTATTCAGATGTAGATATAATATAAATCAACAAAGTTAATATTTTGATATTTTTTTTTATAGAAAAGGTAATAGAATTATTTTTATTGCTTATGTTGATAAATGAGCTACAAAAATTACAATTTTCCAAGTTTTTAAATTTCTTCATGTATTGTTTTTGTCCAGCTTCTATGCTCAGGGTACTTACATAATCATGAATATAGTATATTTCTTATTTATGTATGGTTTATAATAACATGACAATAATTGTTAATTGCTACTCAAAGATTTATTTAAAACAGGGCTTTTTGGTATGCTACAAATCTGTGTTTGTTTTCAATAATTATGGTTTATTATTGTTAAATTGAATATTATTTATGTTCAGTTATTAACAGAAAAAATAATTCATTTGTACGAACAATCAAAATTACAGAAGATTGCATTAGTGGTATGATTTGCATGCTTTACACAGCTAATATGTAGGACTGTCATTCTTGTTCCTTATTTAGAATTGTGGTGGAATTTTGTTTTATATAGTGTTGTGAACATGTTATAAATTCTATTTCTCAAGAAAATTATGAATATTATATTAGTGCTGAAAATATCAGTGTAGATAATGTCAATAACATGGCTAACACAATTTAATGTTAGTATACATAGCATATTATTCACTTTAACTGTCAAATTTGTAATGTAAAATTAAGATAAACTGTTGTCTCATGATATTGATAGCTTATTATCTCAAATGTAATTTTAATATTAATAAACTTGTCACCATTTTCAAATATACACTTTTATATGAATTGAATTTAAAACACAGCTAACAATTTGGATAATTGTTAAGCTGCTTTGTTTTATATTTTTTGGAAATTTTTTTTAAGTAAATTGCATTTTCAAAAATGTTGGTAAGTTATCTATTCTCCCTCTCCTTAATTTTCAGACATAATTAATATATTTGTTCAATATTTATATTTTTGTAAAAGACTATTAAATGAATGAAATATTGGGAGCTAGAAATAATGTAATCATCATTTTCAACTATTACTGATCCACTATTAGATGAATGTCTCTGAGTTTAATTCAGTTTTTCTAATCTGTAGCCTCTTCTGCACATCACAGTAAAAAACTTTATTTTATTAATATATCTGACATGTAGTTTTTATCTAGGTTTTTTTTTTAAATCTCTTGGAATCCAGTTTAAGATTTCAATTAATTCCCATCTATTATTTTCTTTTCTAGCAATATGTCAAACCCAACTTCATTTCAATCTTAATTTTTTCAATGATGTCAATAACACCTGTTTGTTTTCTCAGCTATGTATTTTATTTTTGATTTTTTCTTATTTCATGATTATTAAAAATCTTTCTTTTCAAACATATAGGTATATTTCCTTTTTATATTAAGTTATTTCTACCAAAAGCACTTCATCCAAGTTTAATTCTATTATTAATTTCATCCATTGTGTTTTCATCTGTATTAATAATCTGACTTAGGTATTTATAGTGTTAACTTCTAATTCATCATTATCACTTTCTTTTTTACTTTTGAGAAAATCCATTGAACATTATTTGAGTTTTTAATATTTTTCTTTAGTCCTATTTTCATCTTATAACTTTTATAACATTTCTAGAAACTCTAAAGCATTATTTACAAAACAACCACCGGATCTGAAAAATAGATATAATCTCAACCTATTTTGATTCTCATAGCTTCCCACTTTAACTCATAAAGGACTTAATACTGCTGTAAAAAATTTTAAAGATATGAAATCACCTTGTCATACAACTTTACTAATGTTGTATTCTAATCATTACTGTTGCATTTTGATAAATATTCTGAATCTAAATTTTGATGATCCAATGGTTTAATCATTGTGGCAGTGTTTATAGAATCAAATGTCTTTTTATAATCTTCAAATTCAAAACATAATGATAGCTCATAATCATTGGTCATCTCTATAACTTTTCAATATTTGGATGCGATCCACTGTTTTGTAATCACTTAAATTTAGCTAAAATCCAAAGTTCATTTTAGACAAGTTGTAATTATCTTGATAAAAATTTTGTATAGAACTGATAAAAGAATAATAGGTCTATAATTTCTAATATCTTTTTTATTGCCTGTTTTTAACTATTAATATTACTACTGCATTCTTCCAATTATCTGGCATGTCTTTACCATTTAGAAATTTGGTATATAACTGGCAATTTTTCTATTTCTTCATTTGCCTTTTTTAAGATGTTGATTAAAATTCTATTATTACCTGGAGCTTTTCCTTTCATATATTTAACTGCATATCTCACTTCATTTAGAACACTGGACAATTCATATGTAGTGATTGTAGGGGATACTTTGTTTTTTTTTTTGTACTTTATAGCTAAATAATTATTTAAAGAACATTTTATTACATTTTATGATGTCTTTTTAGTAATAGTTGTATCTTTTCTTATTGCAGAAATAAGTTTCCTAGCAATATCAAGATGATGTCGTACACTTTTGAGACTTATTTATGTTTATAGCCTCACTAATTCTTTAATTATATATTTTTATATTGCTACTAACTTTTTTGTATCATTTTATGAAACTAGATATTCAATTCTTATTAATGAATCATTTTTATAAATTTTTGTATTCTTTTTATTTATACATTGTCTTGTCGCAATATAAAACTTATTGGTAAATTGCTGCTTCTTTATATCAGCTATCCTTGTTGCAGTTGTTTGTAGTAAATCAGTTATCTTATTAATTTCATCCAAATCTGAAACATCTTCAAACTCTTTTAATATTTTAAAACGATTTGCAAGTTCTTATTTAATTCCATTGAAATGTTTCTGAAGATTAAGAATATTGACTTTGAACACTATTTTCCTTAATAATTTTTATCTTTTGAGTTTCTCATTAACACATATCTTACATTTCAATAAACAATGATAATTTCCTGGGCTGAATTAACATCATAGCCTTGAAACCTATATTTTCAGTTAGTCAAAATATAATCCAATTCTTCTATAACTTCATTTGGATGCTTCCATGTCCATTTTTGTTTATCATCTTTCTCAAAGAAAGAATTTATAATAGTTTTTTTTTTTTGTGTGTGTGTGCAATCCACATGTCTGTATTCTCTCATTTGGATCATCATAACCAAATTTACCCAAAGTACTTTTTTCTTTCATTCATTTATCAATTCTAGTATTAAAATCTCCCATAACAATTTTATAATGTTGTTTGATCTGATAAAAAGCTTTTTGTATATCTACATAATACTCCTCTATTTCTTCACCACAATGAGAATTCATTAAGGCATAAACTGGAATTATCTGCATTTGATATCTTCCATTAAGTTGAATAGCCTAATCTTGCTGCTATCTACTACACCATTGATCTTATGATTTTTTTTATTTATAATGAATTTCACTCCACTTGTGCTTCAATATTTGTGTCTTTATAATAAAGTATATTTCTAGTTTTTAAGTTTTCTTCTAATTTCACAAACCCCAACAATGTTCCATTTATATATTTATTTTTCCAATTCATGCAATGTTTGTTCATTCGAAAGTGATAGTCTGGGCCTGAAATCAGGGAATTTATATATATGATTTAATTAAATGAATAAATACACATGCACATATATTAACTTATAACATTTCCCTTTCAAAATATGCACACACACATATATATATATGTGTGTGTGTGAGTTCATATATCAGAAGGAAAAAATCATTAGAAAATTCATTTATAATTTAGAAAATATTTTTTAGATTTAATAAATTGCTTATAGAAAAAAATTGCATATATTGTAATCAGGAATGAGAAGAGAATTGTTACTTAGAAGACTGGTGAATGAAAACAATTTTAAAAGGGGGAAGATCAGTGTACCTGATTTGAAAATATATCATCTAATAGGATTTTATAGCTACTAAAAAGTTTGAAGTAAATAAAAATTTTAATGATTTTTAAATTCAAAATAAATATGAAATATCTGGTGAAAAACTAATAAAATATATAATTGAAAAGGAAATAATAGAGCACTCGAAATGTTTTTCTATATCTATATTAACTAAATGATAATAGATTAATGAGAAAGAAATTGGAAGACATTTTGATGACCAAAGACGCACTATGACAATTATAAAATAAGCATGATATGAAAGGAGAATCAAAATAGTAGGAAGATTTTGAGATGTGAAATTAGAACAAAATAAGAAAAATTGAGGAAATAAGATTGTGAATACAAGAGCCAAACTGATAACTATTGAATGAATAGAAATGAAGAAGTGCATCAAAAATAGTAAAGAAATTGATAATAGAGAAAATTTTCAAGTTGACATAAAAATGTAAGCATAAATAATAATAGCCTAATTGAAAAAGTAAAATTCAATAAAAGATGGAAAATATTTAAAGTACATTTTTAAAGAAGGCATTAAAAATTTGGGGCTGTAAAGAGAAAATAAAAATTTTGGAGTTATAAATGATACAAAGAAAATTGAATCCCTTAGTAGGTAGAACTATGTAAAGGAGATTTAACAATGAAATTAAAATAGGAATCAGATAAATTTATAAGAAATTTACTAAAAATGGAAATAAAATAATTTCATTAAAAAAGATCTAATTGATAATAGAATAAATAGTTTGAATGAGAAAAGGAGGATTCAAAGAATGAAATACTGATTAAAAATACAATACAAAGAGCATACCAATAGCTCAAACAAGCTTATAAATACCAGCTTATAAAAGTAATGTCAGGTTATATATGATTTACTTTTTTGATGATTAAAAATAGAAATTGTAAGTGATTAATAAAGAAAATAGATTTATTAGAAAAATGTAAAATATATACATTTTTATGATGTAAATAATGTGTGGAAAAAGATTGTTATATAAATGTGCATGAACTAGATTATGAAAGCTTTAACTGAACTGAAATCTGGCAAAGTATAGAGATTTGATGAGATTCTAGTTAAGCAATTAAAGGCTAGTGAAAAAAGGTTGAAGAAGATTGATATTCGTAATGAAATTTATAATTCAAGAATGTATTGTAGATTTTTTGCTTCAGTTGTAGTTCTAGAGAAAATGTCTAATTCAAAGAAATATGAAGGTTTTAGAGCAGTTATTTTAATCTCTTATGCAAATAACTTCACTAGATGAATTTTTAATAGATTAAACATATTACTAACTGAAAAGCAATTTGGATTTGGGAAAGATGGAATAACAACCTGATTGGGAAGAATTCTTGTTGAGAAGTTCACATTAAGAAATGAAACAAGATTGTATGTTTTATTAATCTTTAAAAAAAAAGCATTTGCTTAAATGAATTAACCAGCTTTATTAGATATGTTGAAAAATAAAGATTTAAGTCTGAAAAATATTAAGAAATTTCTATATGCATAAAAAGATGTTTTTAATGTCATGTGCTAAATGAAATAGAAGGTATATATATATTTAATTTTATTTTTTATTTAATATATATATGATTTTTTAAAAGACATATAATGATCAAATAGTGTTGTCAGTAAGATTTGATGATAATTAGCAATATTTGAAAATAATGAATTATGTAGAATTTGTAAAAATTTTAGAATGAAAATAAAGAAATGTGCATCAGATAGTAAGTTATAAATTAGGTTAGTGCTTTTAAATATTTAATAAGTTGATTAACTAAGGAATATTTTTCTATGAATCACTGTAATTTGACTTGAAAAAGCTTATTAAATGGTTTCCAACAATTGACTAATAAAAAAAAAAAGAGACTAGAGATCTGGATTGGAAGGAATTGGAAAAATAAACTTGCACTGTAGAAATAGTGAAAAGAGTTAAATAATAAATATGATTTTTTTTTTTCAAAAAATTTGAATTAACAATAGAGTTAGGCATATTTATTAGATAAGAAGAATTATGAAAAGTATAGTGAAAAAGATTGAATTTAAAAAGCAGTAGTAAAAAGAAATCGATTGTTTATCTAAAAAGGGAGAATAACTTTTGACTTTTTAAAAGTAGTACAAAAGACAATGTTTAGAAAACATGTTCTAGCTTGATTTATAAGACGTTTAGCAAATAATACATGAAAAGGAATGATGTCAACAAATATTTAACAAGTCACAGCTAGTTGAAAATATTCTGCTAGGAGTATGTGGGAATTCCTCTTCTGTTGATGAAATATTATATATAGACACATACAATTGGTTAATTCTTATTTTAAATTGTTATATAATATAATACATTCTTTTTTTTTACCCAAAAATCATAAAGGAATGTTGATTATTTAAAACATTATATGGAAAACGGGCGTGTATTATTTCAAATCAAATATGTATAATATATATGCATAGCATTCAGATTATTTTATCTAGGATTATCAATTTTATTTCAATGAAAAGAAAGCTTAATTTATCAAATTAAAAATTATTTTTCTAAGTAAAAGGAAAATGAATATACAAAATTTTGAAAACCTTGTAAATTGATATTCTGAATATGCAAATTTAAAAAAAAATCTCTTAATAAATGATCAATTTATTAATGGATTTTGTGAACAGCAAACTATATTATATTTCAAATACTTATCCGATTTCTCACATTGCAAATCTTGGTATCCTAGTAGAGTGGCATACTCTGAAACTCAAGATCTGGGGATCTTTATCCAGCTGCATAACTTCTGGTGCTTGAACTCTTTAAACTTGCAAGCAATAAATCGTCCAGTTGTATATACTGATTTTTGAAATATGATGCAGAGTAATTATAAAAAAATATTAGAAGGAAATGTAGAGAGAATCATGGGGAAAAAATGTTAGAAGTTGGTTAATTGATGATAGAATAAGCAATAAAGAAATTAAATAAGGATAGAAAATTATTTTGCGGACAATTGAAATCAGCTCTAAAAAGAGTTTTAAATGTATTGTTTGAAATGTATAAGAAAAGAAATGTGGATAGTTTAGTAAAAGTAAAAAGAAAAAAAAAGGAATATTTAAAGATGATTTGGAAAAACTGATATAATAAGACAACTATATATTTTAATAATAATAATACTATGAAGAGTTTGTAAGCAGATGTTAGTTAAATCTACAATACTGATTAACATGTCAATGTGTTTGGAGTGAATGCGTTCATCATATAAGATTTATTTCAGGATTCTGCCAGTATAATTTATCTACATGTATTTCATTTTTATTTACTAGTTATGAATATAATCTTATCAGGTAAATAAAAATAATACTGAGCATTTTAAATATGAATAAAAAATTATAAATCTGAATGTTTATCAATTAAAATAAAAGAAAATAACTATAAATCATCGTAAGTGGCTTCTTTCAGATGCCACTAGTGAATATTTTCATTAGTATAAACGTTTAAAAAATCAATTTTGTATTAGGAAATCAATATTTATCTGAAATATAATGTACAATGAAAACAATTTATAACAGAAAATATTAGTAAATAGCAACAAAATATGTAATTATTGAAATATTAATAAGCAAAAAGTTGCTTTATTTTCTGACTTTTCATAGTGGTATAAATTTCTTTTATTTTTTGTTTTTATGTACTGTCTACAATGTGTAAACAAATATTTTCTAAATGAATTATACCTCCTATTTTTATTTTTTTTTTAGTTTGGATGGATAGCGTTTTATCTTTAAAAATTAAGACTTTATTTAGTTATTTGATTGGAGAGAATATATGTTTTATATATAGATAGATATTATTAGATAATATGTAGTAACACTTCATAATCATAAACAGCATTTTTAAAATTTCATTACATTATATAGGAATAAAGTGTGATTTTTTTTTTTCCCGTGCAGTTCGAAATCATTTGTTGTTGACACAAAAGTTATCAAATGGTACAGATATTATTCTAGACCAGTGATGGCGAAACGTTTTTACTTTTTTCCATCTGCATGCCAAAAATTTCCAAAAAATATTTATTGGATTGGCGTGCCATACAGTTATTAAATCAAAATATAAACAACTTAATTATTGCAGTTTTTTAAAAGTTTATAAAAGAAAATAATAATAACAATAATAAACAAAATTTCTAAATAAGCTAAATACATGTGAATGAATAAAATGTAATAGTAATTAAACCAAAATTTTGGGAATAAATAAAATTAACAAAAATATATATTATTTAATGAGATTTTTGCTGTTGTGCATCAGATACCAAATATTTTATATCTGATACATATTTTGTCATTTTTAATAATGTACATGCTGAACTAGATTCATCTGTCATTCTATTTTTCGAAGTATCTTTATTAGAGGAGCAAATTGATAATATAGTGGTCACTAATTTTTTTAAACAAAATGTTTTAAGAAATAGCATTCCAGGCTGTCAATAGTTCCTCTTCAACATTCTTTTTACATATATCCAATAATCGATCATTTTCCATTGTTTGTAACTCGTTCCTCAAGTCAACAAAAACTTCAGTTTCTATATAGAACTGGATTTAAAATTGACTGAAGGCATTTCCATATCTTTCAAATTAAGCCACTCAAAAATGTCTAATTTGAGACTATAAATTGATATTATGTCTGGGTATAAAATAAATTTTGATATTTCTAAAAATTGTCTGAACTGGGTAAATCTTAAAGAAAATTCATCAATTGAATAATAGCACAAATGTCTTGCATCAATTTTACTTGATCTGGCTTTTCATGAGATTCTAAATCAGTCAAGAACTTTTTTAGATTTGGAAAATATTTTAAGGTATAAGAAATAACATCACTGTTGAAAATTCGTAATTTAACTTCAAATGCTTTGATTAAATCAAACATGATAACAATTGTCTTATTATAATCTTGCAGTTTCACATTTAATTCATTTAGATGTGAACACATCAGTAAAAAATATTAATTTTGAATGCCATTCAACATCCATTAATTTACTATATTTTTCAATGATTTTCTCATTACTTGTAAAAACAGTCTAACTTCTAAACACTCAATGAATCTTTGGAGAACTTTTCCTCAACTTAACCATCAAACATTGTTGTACATAAATAAATTATAGTATACTGAGTTTACCTCACTCAATGTGAAGATATAAAATTAATTAATTTAGTCACAATGTTCATAACATCAAGTGGCTTAAAGCTGTCTTTTGTGCATAAAATCTGCTGATGTATAATGCAACGAAAACTCAAAACTGAATGTCCAATCATAAATAAACTGAGATAACTACTTTCTTTTCCAGTCATAAACATCATCTGTAGTTACTGATACAATTTTGGTAACATCTATGTTGCAAATATCTATTCCTTTTGTTGTTACTAATGAGGCTAAACTGATCAATTCTTTGATATTATTCCCAACACAATAGCAAATAAAAATAGCCAAACGAGCTGATACATTTATGTTTGTACTTTCATCAAGGCAGAGAGAAATTGAACTAGAAGATTTTATATCTTGTTGGTAAGTTATATTCTTAGCCATTTGCAGAATTCTTTCTTTAACTGTATTTCTAGCCAATGATAAATATTTCATGTTCTGAATAATTTTTGCTTTGTTTTCAAAATCTTTGAAAAAGAAGTGGTGCACATTTCACCCAAGCTTCTTTCATATATTCTCCATTATTAAAAGGTTTCCCATGTCTGGCAATTACATTTGAAATAAAAAAAACTATCAGTTATATTTGAATGATTTTTGATATATTTCATTATAGATGTTGACTGAATATTTATATTTTTAAATGCCTGGGCAATATATTCTTTTTGCTCATCTTTACTTTTTTCACAGAGTGATTTATGATTAGTCTCAAAATCCCATTTTACTGATGATATTCTCAATACAACTGTTCCAGAATATAAAACACATACTACCCTGGTACCTTTGTCAATCATTCCATACTCATCAGCCCACCGATTTTGAAATTCTTTACTGCTTGATAAATTTTGTTTTTTATTTTCATTAGTCATATTAATATAGTAGTAAAAACTTTATTTAAAACTAAATTTAAATGAGCTTTAATAATTTTGTAAATCAAAGATTTATTATATGTTAAAATATATTATTATCCTTACATTTCACTTTTACAGCAAAACTTCGAGCAAAAAAAAAAAAGTCATTTGATGGCGTTGATTACCATTCATTCCTTTGCTTGTGATTTTGATTACATTAAAAAAAAAGAATGTTGTTTTATTGGAATCATTTGACAGGTTTATAGAATATGATACTACAGTATACTAGTACTACTTTATTTGACTTAAAATATAATTTATTGCTTGTAATCGGAGTTCAATTGTAAATTGAATTCTAATATAATATTTATTTATTTTACCTTTACTTTACAGTAAATTTTTATTAGTATAGATTTTAGCAACAAAAAAAATATTGATGAAAATTATGATATATAAATAGTTCACGTGTCAGTAAAAAATTCAAACGCATGCCGTAGGTAGGTTCACCATCATTGTTTTAGATCACCAATTCCCAATACAAGTAGTAGTAGTACAATAAAACATGAAAAAAATATAAACTAATAGAAAGAAAAATGAAGGAAAAATAGTTTATAAATATAAATACTATAATACTCAACGCAATTTCCTTTAGTCATTTGATGAACTTTTTTTCCATAGTCTAATAGAAAAAAATTAATGGATGTCTAAATCCTAAACTGCCCGAGAAATATGATCAACCTTTATTGAAATGACAAAATTGATGGTTCTTTGAATGACGATGACCTCCACCATTTCAAAATTTTGTATAGTAGGAATAAATAAAACGTTTGTTTTTAATATATAATTTTTTCCCTATAAAATGGCTTCATTCATTTTTTATGAAAGGTGTTTATTTAATGCTTTTTTTTAAGTTAAAAAAAATTATATTTTTAAATGCCTATAAAAAATTAGTATTCAGTTTAATTTTTAGAAAATTTGCAGCATAGTATATTTTTTACTCATTCATTTATGAAAATAATTTATTTAGTATTTGTCTGAAGGTTTGTAATGATGGTATATTATAAGATGTGATATGTTGGACTATTTCCATCATTTATGAGTGAATATTGAATGTATAGAAAATTTTAAACTTTATTTAAACTTTTCAAATACAAACAACTTGTTAGTAATAACACACAAATAGACAATACAGGTTAGTAATTACACAACGTTTCGAGTAGTATTATTCTCCACTCTTCTTCAGGTGTTGCTGGCCTATATGCACAGTGACAATATTCACTTAGAAGTTGAACTCGCACCTTTAGATTCTTGTATATTGAATTTAAGGCAAACGCTCTATCAACTGAGCTATTCTGTCAAAGGCAACATATAGTAGAAATTTGATATATTTATATATGAGGGTTGGTTCAAATCCTCCCGAGTCCTTCAATTTTTTTTTTTTTAACAAATCTAATTATTTTTATTTTTTCCTAACAGCAAGATTAATTAGAGGCTTCCATACATTGTGTATTGCAACACTGGGTTGACTTATAGGATTATTTACCATTGACATATGAGCAGCTTCCTTGAATTTTCTTCTATGCATTTTTTCCTCTTTATCCAATATCTTTGTATTTTCCCACTTAAGCACATGGTCATTAGTGCATACATGATCTGCTATGGTAGACACATCTATTTTTTCTCTTTTAACCATTAATTTGTGTTCTTTTAATCGTTGTTCAACCGGGCAACAGGTCTCACCAATGTATTTCCTTCCACATTCACATGGTATTTCATAGATGCAGTTTTTGTTCTTCAACATTTCCAGTTTAGGCTTAGTAGAAGTAAGCATTCCTCGAAGTGTGGTAAGGCTTTGGAAAGCAGTCCTAATATTATATTGACTGCAGATTTTCTTTAGTTTGTCTGCCATTCCTGGTATGTATGGATACACCACCATACCAATAACTGTTTTCTCTTTTGGTGTCTCTTTGTGTTGTCTATTGAAGGTTTTTCTGATGACTGATGATGGATAACCATTCTTCATAAGCATTTGCTCTATGTGAAATCTTTTCTTTTTCCAAGTCACTGGATTCTGAACAAACCTCCTTTGCTCTGTTCCATAATGATAGTACAATTCCTTGTTTAGTGCTTCTTGTATGATTGGATGTATATGCCAAGTATTTGCCAGTGTGTGTCGGTTTCCTATACACTGTTGTTTTTACTTTGCCCTGAGGGAGTCTTGTCACAAGAACATCCAAGAATGCCAATTTCTGTTCTTGTTCTGATTCCATCGTGAATTTAATTGTAGGAGATATGTTGTTAATGTGCATCCAGAAAGACTAATTTTTCCTTGCTATGTGGCCATACCACAAATGTATCATCAACATATTGAAGCCACACTTTAGGTGGACACGGAGTAGTATTTATGGCTGTGGCTTCAAGTTCTTCCATGTAAATGTTGCTGAGCAAGGGTGACAGTGATGATCCCATGGCCACCCCTTGATTTTGTTGGAAGAATTCTGAGTTATATTGAAAGTATGTTGTTACATAGAATGTTAATTCCATTATACTATCAATAGATAGAGCTGTTCTAGTTTGTAAACTATTATCGTCATTTAACCTTTTCCTTACAATAGACAATGCTTCATCACTTGGTACATTTGTAAACAGACTTTCCACATCAAAGCTTACCAATATGTCAGTTCTATCCATTTTCATGTTCCTGACTAGTTCAACAAAGTGCTTAGAATCCCTGATGAAAGACGATGTCCTATATGCCAATGGACTAAGAACTTCGAGAAGAAATCTTGACAAATTTTGACAGGGTAAATTTCTAGAACTAACAATAGGTCTTAATGGAACATTGTCTTTATGAATTTTCGGCAGTCCATACAGGTGAGGAATCTTGCTGAAATATGAAGTTAATTTTCTTTTTTCTGAATCACTGAAATACCTGCGATGCTTCCGGAGTAATGCTTGTAGTTTTACCTCTGTATTTGGAATTGGATTTTTTGCTATCTTTTTGTATTGGCCTGCTGTGAGAAGGCCTTGTATTTTGTTATCATAATCAGTTTTATCCATTACAACTGTAGTGTTACCTTTGTCAGCAGGAAGAATGATTATAGATGTATCCTGTTTGAGAGATTTAATAGCTTTCCTCTCATCACATGAAATGTTTGACTTCTGCTTGTGCACTTAATGTCTTTCCAGTGTTTTTTTTACTCTCCAGCGTAACTCTGACGCTTCCTCTAGATTCAAATTTTGGGTCACCTCATCAGTGGCAGCCATTATATCCAATAGTGGTACAGTAGATGGTGTAATGGCTAAATTCAAACCTTTTCCAAGAACTAATTTACAATCGGTAAGTTGTTTAGAACTAAGATTTTTCATTGATGACGAGGATAAACTAGTTGCAGTGTTACATTTGACTTGCCCATGTAGATTGACAAGCTTCTTCTGAAGGTCTTTTATCCTCCCATGTAACTTACAATATGATCTGTTCACTGCTTGACAAATTCTTGAGAAATCTTCATCTGTAACTTTGTTTTGTAGTAACGATTCCACACTTCTAATTGATCACAATGTTTGATACTTGGTAAACCGCTGAACCTTTATACTTTCTCTCAATAAGGCTTCATTTGCTCTCTGAATAATTTTCTCAGCTCTCTTGGAGGAAATAGGTTTTAACTGCAAACCCTTAGGGATAATCCCTTCTGATTTACATTTACATAAGAAAGTTTGATTTTCTACTTTAGCCAGTTTTAGACATAATTTTTCATAATGTCTAAATTTCAACATAGCATCGGGGCCATACCACTCTTCTTCAGGTGTTGCTGGCCTATGTGCACAGTGACAATATTCACTTAGAAGCATCACAGGTATTTCAGTGATTCAGAAAAAAGAAAATTAACTTCGTATTTCAGCAAGATTTCTCATCTGTATGGACTGCCGAAAATTCATAAAGACAATGTTCCATTAAGATCTATTGTTAGTTCTAGAAATTCACCCTGTCAAAATTTGTCAAGATTTCTTCTCGAAGTTCTTAGTCCATTGGCATATAGGACATCATCTTTCGTCAGGGATTCTAAGCACTTTGTTGAACTAGTCAGGAACATGAAAATGAATAGAACTGACATATTGGTAAGCTTTGATGTGGAAAGTCTGTTTACAAATGTACCATGTGATGAAGCATTGTCTATTGTAAGGAAAAGGTTAAATGACAATAATAGTCTACAAACTAGAACAGCTCTACCTATTGATAGTATAATGGAATTATTAACATTCAGTGTAACAACATACTTTCAATATAACTCAGAATTCTTCCAACAAAATCAAGGGATGGCCATGGGATCATCACTGTCACCCTTGCTCAGCAACATTTACATGGAAGAACTTGAAGCCACAGCCATAAATACTACTCCGTGTCCACCTAAAGTGTGGCTTCGATATGTTAATGATACATTTGTGGTATGGCCACATGGCAAGGAAAAATTAGTCTTTCTGGATGCACATTAACAACATATCTCCTACAATTAAATTCATGATGGAATCAGAACAAGAACAGAAATTGGCATTCTTGGATGTTCTTGTGACAAGACTCCCTCAGGGCAAAGTAAAAACAACAGTGTATAGGAAACTGGCAAATACTTGGCATATACATCCAATCATACAAGAAGCACTAAACAAGGAATTGTACTATCATTATGGAACAGAGCAAAGGAGGTTTGTTCAGAATCCAGTGACTTGGAAAAAGAAAAGATTCACATAGAGCAAATGCTTATGAAGAATGGTTATCCATCATCAGTCATCAGAAAAACCTTCAATAGACAACACAAAGAGACACCAAAAGAGAAAACAGTTATTGGTACGGTGGTGTATCCATACATACCAGGAATGGCAGACAAACTGAAGAAAATCTGCAGTCAATATATTAGGACTGCTTTCCAAAGCCTTACCACACTTCGAGGAATGCTTACTTCTACTAAGCCTAAACTGGAAATGTTGAAGAACAAAAACTGCATCTATGAAATACCATGTGAATGTGGAAGGAAATACATTGGTGAGACCTGTCGCCCGGTTGAACGATTAAAGGAACACAAATTAATGGTTAAAAGAGAAAAAATAGATGTGTCTACCATAGCAGATCATGTATGTACTAATGACCATATGCTTAAGTGGGAAAATACAAAGATATTGGATAAAGAGGAAAAAATGCATAGAAGAAAATTCAAGGAAGCTGCTCATATGACAATGGTAAATAATCCTATAAGTCAACCCAGTGTTGCAATACACAATGTATGGAAGCCTCTAATTAATCTTGCTCTTAGGAAAAAATAAAAATAATTAGACGTTAAAAAAAAATTGAAGTACTCGGGAGGATTTAAACCAACCCTCATATATAAATATATCAAATTTCTACTATATGTTGCCTTTGACAGAATAGCTCAGTTGGTAGAGGGTTTGCCTTAAATTCAATATACAAGAATCTAAAGGTGCGAGTTCAACTTCTAAGTGAATATTGTCACTGTGCATATAGGCCAGCAACACCTGAAGAAGAGTGGAGAATAATACTACTCGAAACGTTGTGTAATTACTAACCTGTATTGTCTATTTGCATGTTATTAGTAACAAGTTGTTTGTATTTGAAAAGTTTAAATAAAGTTTAAAATTTTCTATGTATTCAATATTCACTCATAAATGATGGAAATAGTCCAACATATCACATCTTATAATTTATTTACTTTTGCAAATTATTTTGAATACATACATATTATCTATTGCAAATTTTGCTATGTGAAGTCAATCTTACTGCTTTTAAGACTGATTCATTTTCAGTGGGAATGCCCTCCCCACACACATTTTTTTTAAAATAAAAAAGTTCATAAAACAATACTAAATAAGATAAAAGCAATTCAAAATTTAAATAGTGCAAATTGTTAGTAAAAGCGTCAGAGAGATTAATTAATATCCTCTTGCCAAGAAGTCCCTCCCCCCCAAGATATCATTTGATAAAAAACACAATCTTTGTTAAGCAAAAGTGAGCATTTACTGTGAGGCTTTGTGAATAAAGATTTTAAATAAAATATGCATGCCAGTTATATATGAAAAGAAATTATTTGAATACTGTTGAGTCACTATATTAAATGATATAATTTGTAGATAACACTTGAAGCTGTTATAGAAAAATTATTTTTTTAAGATTGTGTAAAACACACATAAAATACAACTCTTTATGAATATCTCCTGCTAGTACTCTTGAGTTGGTAACAACATATAACTGGAATGAAGAAAAGTTGAACATATAAATTATATTTAATTTACAATTTCATCTGAAAAAAATGATTCAGTTAATTGTAAATGTTAACAGTTAGGAAGTTTTATGATTGCACATCAGACATTTTTTTTATTTTTTCTCATGTCTTTGATGGAATTTTGGTAATTAAAGATTTGGAAATAAATTTTATTTTAATGTATAATAATATATTTTTATTCCCCAATAGAGTTAATTTGAAGAATTAAGCACATTGATTACAGAATTCACACAACTATTTGGCCAAAAACGTCTGAACACAAATGAGCAGCTATGAATAGCTTCTTTACATACATGCAACATTTTTAAAGCATTAATGAACCAAGCACTGGAGTTTTTTTTTAAAAAAAGAAACAATTCCTGTTGTAATTGAACTAAATAGGAATATTAAATTGAAATAGGAATAAAAGATAATTCTAAAAACTAATGTCTCTTTATTAAAATAATTATTTTTTGAGACTTCAGAGACTTGTATGAATTTACATCAGATACATTTATAATAAAATATTTGGTCACAGGGATTGTTTCTTTTTTACTGAAAATGCCTGTCAAATATCTAGGCAAGTTTTCATATTTTATTACATTTTTTTTTCCCAATATATTATGATTTAAAACAGGCAAAACTCTCCATACAGTAGTGTCACTCAGTGCAAGCCAGAGTAATCAATAAATGCCAGAAGGCTCTAGCTTGCCCTGAGTGGCATTATTGTATGAAGAGGTTTGCCTGTTCTAATAACAGTTATGAGCAAGCATAAGAAATGGTGATCATGTGATGTTTGATGGTTTAATATATTGTGATTTTTTTTTTCAAAATTAAGATTTTTTTTGATCTAATTGTATTTATTGCTTTAATTATTTATCAAAAAAATTATGAATGGAAATATTATTTCAGTGTAAACAGAAAAAAAAAAGACATACACATTTAATGAAAAGAATAAATAAATAAAGTTCCTTTTTATTCAAATTGGAAGAATCTATTGGATAATATTACAACAGTAAATATTCATTTTTACATACAAAACCGTTAATGTTAAAACAGTTTTAAATGTACATTTAATGTTATTAAAATTAATAACAATGCAATCATCTATGAAATTAATGCTACTATGGGAAAAAAAAACAAATGTATGTAAATATGATTACCATTAAAACATGGTGATATGCAAAAATATTTAAGAACAGCAAAATAAAGCAAAACAATAATAATAGCAAACTGACTTGAGCAATGACAATTAGTGTTATTTGTTATCAAGAAATATTTAAATTAAAAGAAATTATTAAAATGTATTTAGCTATCTTTTCATTTTTCCTGTTTAAATTATTTTAAAATGTACATTATCTATGTTGGTGTATGTTTTGAATATAAACATTTAGTATTTGCTAAAATTTATCTATGACATTTAAACACTTGCAATCTATAAGTGATTGATGTATACATTTTAATGTAATATAATTACATATATAGGAGTAAATAAAAAGTAGTCAACTTATTACATTTTTTTTTTCAGTAAGTAAAAAGTTATTTCAGACATAGTTTTTATTATCTAAGAATATCAATTCTAGTCAGAAACTTTAAAATATTTCCTCTCTTTTCAAGAAAAAATAGTGTGCTGAATATGAAAATTAAAAAAATAAGTTAATATATATTCTTGTATATTTTTCTGTATTATTACTTTTTTCCAAATATTCTTGTAAAGACATAATTAATAATTCAAATAAAATGTGTAATTTTTTTTAAAATTAAGTTATATAATAGCGGTGGGAAAATGTGGCTGGTTCTTAGTCGAGTTAAGTGCAGCTCCCATTGAAATTCGATTTAATTTCTATTATTTCAATTTTTTTTTAATTGTATAAAAATGTGTAATATAATAGAAATTTTTATCAAACATTTTTATTACTTATTTTATTACAAATTACATCATGTATGTATGTAATACTATTTTCAAATATATTGGCAAATTGTACTTTAACAACATCTATCGAATTTTATAAAAATTACTACATGTATTTTTATGATTTATACAATTTTATGATTTTATATTTCAGTAATAGTTTATCTGTTAATTGCCTTATTTCATATTTTTAAAAAAAATCTGATAAGTAGACTGTTTGTTTTATTAAGCAATTTAAACTTGTTTATGATGTGTAATTTTGCAGCAGCACAAGCGTTCTAAAGACATGCACAGGTTAAGAAAATTATTTTAATTGTTTTTAATTAATATATTTAAGAGTTTAATATTTTTTTAAAACGATTATATAAAAAAAACTCTTAAAAATTAAAACTGGAAAGCATTTGCTCGATTTTGATTATGTTGTTTCTATTTTTGGTGGTAAATAATAGTAAAATAGGTATTTAAGAATTATCAGGAAAATATCAAACAAAAATGGCTCAATTGGTTAGAGCGTTACCTTAAAAAATTCAAGAATCTAAGGATCCAGGTTTGAATCCCATACAAGTATTGTCATTGGTCAGGCTAGCAATAGCTGTAGGAGAGGAAGAATACCTCTCAAAACATTGTGCATATACTATCTGTTTGATATGCTCTTACTAACAGTTGAATATATTTGGAATATTTATTTAAGTAAAGTTACATTTTTCTAAAGACATTCAATACTCATATTAGATGATGAAAATAGTCCAATATAAAAATACAACTAAAACACCATCATCACAGACCTTCAAGAAAACAATAGTCCAAAAATTGCTTTTAATTATTCTAAATTGTTTTATTTTATTTTAAAAAGTTCTGCTTCTTCGACAATTTATTGTGCCATTTACCAATCTTTTAAAACAAGAATTAATATTTAGATATTTTTAATTAATTATTTATTTATGTATTTTATTTGAATTTCAGACTTTGGAAATAAATTTACTTAAATATTTTATTAACACGACCTTAGAAAATATTAGATAATGAAAATATGAACAAGAAAATAGAAGCTTTCAGAAAGGATGGGTAGAAAAATTTGCTTCTATTGACAATAATGGAAAGTTATTGTGTCTTATTTGTAAAACTATAATTGCAAACTACAAAGGATGGTATTTATATTGACATTATGAAGTAAATCATCTCCACTTATCAACTCAATATCCACACAATTCAAAATTGTGAACAGAGAAACTTAAATCATTGCAATCAAGTCTTTATAAGCAACAAGGACTCTTGTCTTCTTTTAGTCATGAAGAAAATGACAACCAATGAAACTAATTTTTGATAGCTTGGAATATTACTCCTTCAAACATCCATATGGAGATATTATTAAAAGAAACTTGGAAGAAGTGGTTAAAGTTTTGGATCTAGATAATACAAAACTGCATAAATTGCACAAATTCCTAATCAAGCCATACAACTGAGCATCGTATTAGTAAAATTAATAAAAATGTTAAAAATAATTTGATATGTGATTTGAAAAATTGTACAGCATTCAATTTAGTTCTTGGCGAGTCTACTGACATTCGGGTTGTTCTACACTTGGCCATTTTTGTCTGCTATGTATCTTCAGACATAAATGTGAAGAAAGAAATGTTAGATCTATTAGCTCTTACTGAAACAACTTGCAGTATCTATGTATAAAAATGCACTTGATGAAGTAATGGACAGGTTTAAATTGTCTCATGATAAATTTCTAAGTGTTGCAATTAATGGAACATTGGGAAAAACTTAGGTCTTTTGGTCTTTTAACAATGATCCCAAAGTTCCACATTTTGTATCTTTTCACTGCATAATTCATTACAAGCATCTCATAGCGTAACACTTAAAATATGAAAATGTATGGAAGATTGTTTTGCAGATTCTGAATTTAATTAAAACAAATGCCAAAGCACACTGTCAATTTAAAAACTTTTTAGAAGAGTTAAATGACAAACATAAATTGCCCAGTGATCTCCTTATGATTTTTTATAAGATGACTGTCAACTTACAATATTTTGAGCTGTTTTGTGGAACTCCTAAATCCTATCATAACATTTTTAAAAGAAAAAGGGGAAAAAAGCAGAATTAGAAAATGAAATATGACTTTTTGCCTTAATATTTCTTACAGATACTATGGAAACATTTGCAAGCACTTAATTTGGCTTTACAAGGAAAGGGAAGAATGATTAATGATTTTTGTCATAAATTGTATTTCGTTTTGAAACTAAACTTCAGCTTTTTGTGTACAATCTTAAGTCCTGAATTTTTATCATTTTCCATGAATAAAAGCAAATATAATATCAAAGAAGAAAAATTACATGAATATAAAGAAAAATTGGAAGGATTGCAAGTGGATTTCAAATGTAGGTTTGAAGATTTTAAAATTTTAAATCTACATTTTCATATTTTGCAACCCATTTATTTGTGATATTGTAAATAGGTTTCCAATTTCTGAAATAATACTTGTCAAAAAAGCAGCTGGGTAATTGTAGTTATTAGAGATGAAAGAAGATCAGGCATTGCAAATGCTTCACAAATTTAGTTCTCCAATTGAATTTTGTAAACTCATGCCAAAATCAAAATATCCATACTTAAAGAATGCTGTTTGCAATTTCAATTTTTGGTATAACATATTGCTATGAATCTTTGTATTCCACAATAAATTTCATGAATTTGAAATATTCACAGTTGACCAATCAGAATCTCACACATATACTGTGAACAGCTTTAATAAATTATATGCCAAATTTCAAAGATTTGACCAAAGGTCTTTGTTAAATGTTATACACTTTATTAATGGATTTTTATTATATTTTATTTTTAGTATTAAAATTTTGAAATAATTATTTTATATTTTATTTCCTTCTCTTAGTTATATTTTCTTATATACTTTATACAGTACTTAAAACTTGTACAGAATATGTCATCATATTAAGTTAAATAAAACTTGACTGTATTTATTTTTGTGCACTTAAATAATATAGTGTGGGTCATTACAATATATGAAAAATCTGCATGTAGCTCTCAATGACTTCATGCATGCCCACTATTCATGTTTTGGGACTGTTAGTATACATATGCTCTACTCATTGGTGGACCACCGTCTACATACCAAATTTTACCAGCATAAGCTAATTGATCATTTCCATTTTATTTTTGTAAAAAAAAAACAAAAAGAAAAAATATATAATATGTTTGAAAAAATGAAAATGATATTTATTTAGAAAACAAAATGAAATTAATATATTTTCATCAATAAAGAATGATTGAAATACAAAATTATATATTGAAAAACATAAAAATAAAATAATTTATTTTGAAAATATTTGTGCAGAAAGTATAAATATGTTTGAAAATAATGTCTTTTATAATAATGATTGAAAAACAAATTTTTGAATGGGCTCCAGTAATTGGATCAATTAAAAATGCTCATAATGAAGACATGCTTAAATTTGGATAATCTTGCTGGCTATATATAAGGATCACTCATCACTACTTATCATTTGGCAATAAAGATCTTACAATATTTTATTAGAAATAACATGAGTAATTAGAACTATTACTCTCAGATTTAATATTGCTTATAATATAGCAAATTGTACACAGTCATGGACTTTCAGAGTTTTAATATTATGGCATTTTCCAATGGTGCAATGTAAAAATGCTTACTTTTGTTTAATTGTAATGGTTAACGACTACTTACAATTTTTTTAAATGCTGATTTTGTCATAAACATAATTAATTTTTGATACTTTTTGAAATAAAATGTTTTATGTGCTAGTTTTCCATATAAATTATATTATTTTTTATGCTTTCAAGCATATTATTTATAAAACAATCATTGTCTGTTTGCAAACTGTATTTCAGGTTTGTTTTATTTAAAAAGTTACACTATTTTCATGTTTTCAAATATATTACACTTTTTTTTCATATTTGATTTTTTTATAAAGAAAATTAAACTTATCAATTATCTTATTTTGGTATACTTTGGTATGTGTATGGTGGCTCCACTAAAAGGTAAAGGGTCCATACAAAAAGCCCCCCTTTTATCTTTATAAGATTTCTATGTATAGGAAATATCAATTAATTAGGCCAATTTATTCCTCATGTATTATTTTCTACAAGCACTTTTCTCTAATATATTTTTTCACTTATTTAATAAGCTTTTGCATGTTCCATAGATTATGTAATATATTAATTGTAATTTTTCCCCCTTATTTTAGCTCTCTTATTTTTCTACCTTTTAATTTTTTATTACTATTCTTTAATTCATTTTCAAAAACTTCCAAAGCAAACATTTTAACTGTTATATCTGCTCCATGAAATTTCATACTTCAAATTTTAATCAATTATAATTTTATTGAATCTGCTACATCATTTTTCTTTAATTACACAGTGTTGATTTTTCTCATACCTATCCTTAATGAACTACATGCATATTTAAAATCATCTAAATTGACTTTCTTATCTTCTTTCTCTGCTCACATTTTATATTAAAATTTTCATTTTATTCTTTTTGATTTTTTCTTTTTTTTTAATTATTATTTTTTTCTCTAAAGTTTCAATGCTATTAGCTTTTTTTAAGGTCTTAATTTTATTTGTTTGAATTTGAACAAAATTTATTCAAATAGAAGACTACTGATTGAAACATTGTAGAGGAAAAACAATATAAAGATACTGAAGACAAAAAATATATAATTGTAAAATTTAAAAGGATGCAAAATCTAGTAACATATAAAACAATTCATACTATATTTTTATGCTAATCTTTTCTAATAGTTCCAATAAAACTACTTTTTATTTTTTACTAGATTAAATAAAATTAATTAAAAGAAAAACAAATTATGTTGGTATTATTTCCAAAAAATTTTAAAATAAATATTTAATGTAATTATCTTATTTATGTATCAATAAATGAATTTTAATCATATGCCATCTTCAGATTTTGTCACTTGATATCACACATCAAATTGAAATAGCATGTAAAAGATAGGAATTCTAATGTATATCTGCATATGAAAGAATTTCAGCATTTAAATTTTGAAATAAAGATGTTAGAAAATATTTGATCTTACAAAGAAAGATTAATTAAGGAATGTTTATATATAAGAATGAAAAAACCAGATATAAATTAATAAAGGGTTATATATATAAATATATGTATATATATACAATTTATATGAAAATATTTTACATTGCCTAACATATATTTATATATAACAATAAGAAATAGAACAGTCGTTAACTATTATATAAAGTTATAACAGTAATTAATTATTATATACAGTTTTTTAATCTGCAGAAAGTATTTCTGTGGATTGAAAGACTATATATAATAGTTAATTACTGTTACATTTATTATTTTTATTGTTATATATAAATATATGTTAAGCAACAAAATATTTTAATATAAATTGTATATATATATTTCTTGCTTCTGCAGATTGAGAAACTATAATAGTTAATTATCATTATATTTATTACTTTTATTATTATTACAATAGTTTTTAATTAACACATATTTTATTTGTATTATATATATTTTATAGAAATAATCTTTGACAATGATCATATAATATGTTCAAAAGTTGGAAGAAAAATGAAATGAAAAATAGTTCATAAAATAAAACAAGATTTGATAAGAAAAAATGTGTAAAATTAATTTGTTTTGTATACTGAAAATTCTAAATTCCACTATCTATATTGATATGATGAAATAATGGAATGAATTTATCTAAATTTTGAATAATCATAAGATAGAGCACTTTTTATTTAAAAAAATACCCATTTTTTGATGGATAGGTGCTTCTAGTTATGATTTGGTGTGTAAATTATATATATTAAATGTTTTCTAGCAATAATTAATCCATCTTGGATTACTTTACTCATGAGCCCATGAATAAATCAATGGATACCAGATATTAATGCCAAACAAGTAAGTGATTACTGATAGTTGAAGAATAAAATGACATGAAATATATTAGTTAGTAATGACAAAATGCAGATTAAAATTAGACTAAAAGAGTTTATCTCATATATATATATAATTCTTTGCCAGAAGAAAATTGATATTATATTAACATTCAGAAAGAATATATGATTAGTTAGTAACTGTTTCCATAATCTGTAACATTTTTTAGCAAAATTTATAAGATTTTACAAGATACTAATGTTAGATTTACAATTTAACATTATTATTTTGTTCTATAAGTAAATATCAGTCATGATAATAAAGCAATACTTTTCTGTACCATATATTAACTTATGGGAAAAAAAATTGTTTACTTTTATATATCCTATTACTTTTAAACCAAATTTAAATTCTCATTTTCACCTAATTGTGGATATATGCTTAAATATTTACATATATTTTCATTTGCAGTATCTATTGCCAGGTCTTCAAGCAGAGAACCATACATATGTACATGTATTTGAGTAGACCTCTGTCTCTCATTCAAAAATATGTAGTTCATTGTATTTCTCAATAATGTGCTTCATAAATTATTTTAGTTATTGAGAATTAATTATTATTTTTCTTAGTTATTCAAAAGTCTAAGAAAAATTTACATTCACATTATGTATTTTTTTTCTGCATTTCTCAAATGTAATATTAATTGATTAAATGAAAACTACATTAAATGTTCTAAAAAAAGAAAGAGTAAGTAAAAACATACTTATTAATTGCAACTTCAGGTATACTATCATTAAATTACGATGAACAATATTGAAACATAAAAGCAGGTTGACATGTCTAAACAATAATATCTATGATTAAATGGTGATAAACTTTGAACAATACCTATATATTAAAGTAATAAATGTGTATATCCTATACTTTTATTTATTATCATTGTTTATTTGTGTTGTTTTACATTCAAAAGATAATGTAATAATTAAATTTAATAATTTCTTAAACAATACTAATAGAATTTTATTAAAGTCATTATTTTGTTAAATCTTTTGAATTCAGACATTAACTTCAATAGATCAACACTGAAAAAGAAAAAAATCATTTAGAGGAGTTGCAATGTCCACTATCAAGTCCCCTTACAAACGTCACATATCTCAACATCATGTACAATAGTTCACATTTTGTTGGTAAGCTTTTAATTACAATAGAACATGTATTCTTTATTGAACTGTCAATGTGAAGTATTTTTCAGCACACACACATATATTACAGACTTCTGTTTACATATATAGTATGTGTTATATTTTGTAAAAATATTTACATTTTCATTAGTATAAGTTTGTGCACTCCAGAAAAAGTAGAAAATATATTAGAAAAATATATTTAGATCACTAACTGATAAGCGGTAAATTTAATTAATGGAATGGATTATAAATTACCTTATATGGAAATGAATTCCTAAGATACCAATTAATTAGTTATAGACCTAAAACATTATAGTATATGGAAGAAAGTAATTAATTGTGTGAGTAATTAAAAACTATAAATAGAGGAAGCAATAAGGGGTGTTGTTCATTTTCCAGTTCATGTTGGTGTATGGTGTGACAATAGTTTCAATGAGTGTGCAGTGCTCAATGAAAATGTGTTCATGGGGAGCAGCTGAACAGGCCCAAAGAGTTTGAGAAACTGAAGCCAGAGGAAAACATCTGGTTAGCAGCTAGATGTGAAGAGTTGATTTTCCAGCAGATTTCCAGTGAGTGTACTAAGTGGACTGTTGCCGAGAAACGGAAGTGATTGCAGCTAAAAAAGCTCATAGTAACAGTCATAGTGCTTTATGACTAAGCCAAATGTGTTTGCATGCAGCTGAATTAGACCGGGGCCAAAGTGTTTGGGAAACAGAGGCCAATGGAAATCATCTTGAAAGCAGCCAGTCTTAAAGTGCACCATGGGAAATGAACCAAAGAGAACTATATGTAGAAATTATGTTATGTGTGTAACAATATCTCATTGGGGGAAGTTAACCAAAGTGAACTATACATGTGTACAGTATGTTATGTGTGTAGCAATACTTAATGATAGGAAACTATATATATATATATATATTTGTTGCAGACTGTTCACTATTCTTATGCATTATTTTGTTTATTGATATTTGGAATGCTTACATTTTGAATACACAGCATTACGCATATACAAATTAAAATTTTACTTAAAATTTAATATAAACAATGTAATTGAGGGAGCACATTTACATATATTTATTATAGGAGATTTGAACAGAGACTTTCAAGCTCTCTTCAGACATCCACTCTATCACATATAACCTATATACATGACCATACACATGTGAAAAAGATAAATGATCTCTAATATTTCATGTTGAACCACCACTCATCAGTTGGTGCAGATAATCATTTCCCACATATATATAATCAGTGCTCAATTTATATTAAGTTAGCAAACTTTCCCACTTTAATAGACAGACTTTAATTTACTACAACTCTCCAGCCATCCATACCATTGAAAATCTGATGATGGAACACCCAAATTCCTTGTTATCTTTTTCACATGTGTGTTGTCATGTGTATAAATTGTATAAGATAGAGTGGATGGCAGAAGAGAGCTTGAAAGTCTGTCATCAAATCTATATTACATATAGACTCCAGATATATAAAATATACTTGTATATAAGGTATTATATATATTTATTGTATATATGTTTATTTATTTATATTATTTCAAAAATATAAAAATAATAAAAAAGCATGTTTTTATTTGGCAATAATCTTTCTAGTTATTTTGATGTTTTTAGATTTATATCAGTTTTGCTTTAAACTTAAAGCTTTCTGACATAATAGTAAGAATGTTTTGTTTCTTATTTCTGTCATTACTCAATCAATAACTTTCATAATAGTTTAAAAAAATACTTTACAAATTTTATTTGAAAAAATTTTAGTTTTACATTTAGAAAATATTTTCCTATACAAATACTATCACTTCAAAGTAATGAATAAAATATATGAGCTTTCAGTTTAACCAGAAGAAACAATAATAAATGTGATTACACACAGTGCTCTGAGATGGAAAAATGGCTGCTACCATATTGTAAAATTTATTAAATTTACAAATTTTAATGTTTTTATTTATTTACATTGTTTTTTTGGATAATGTAAAGTTAAAATATATCACAACTTCATATAGTGGATGGATTTTCTTCATCTATCATTTAAAATAGAAGGTTTTTGAACTCTTAACAAAATGAACATATCAAAATTATAGCATAAAGTTATTCATATAAATAATGTATAAAATGAACAAATACATATATGTTTTGAGTAAATAAGCAATTATTTGATCTAGCGTGCTCAATTAGCTTGAAAGGCTGATATTTGAATGTAATATATGTTTTATAAATTATTAATTTTTATGAAATAATTTTAAAGATTCATGTTGGAGATCAAATATAAAGTTATAATTTAATTTTGGATCAGAAATTCTCATATGGATTTAATATAAAAGTAAGTAATCAATAAGTTAGTGAAGAAAGCTTTCAACAAACAATACATGTATTTTCTAGAAATTGTGTTAGACTTGTTTTTCCAAATTCTGTAATATATTTATTTCAGCTTATAGCATTTTATATAAAACTAAATAACTTTAGCATAGATATTTATAGTTATTTTACACATGTTGATTGTGAAAATTATATTTCATGATGAAATAATAATTTTATTATGTTGTTTGATTACATGTCCAATTTTATAAATGATTTTTTTTACAATAATCTGTATAAGACGATATTTTTATGAAAAATTTATTTCATGAAGTTGAGCAAACAATAGCATAACCCTGATAAAGTTGTTTTTCTTTCTATTCCCTCCCCCTTCTTATTTCTGGTAAAATGAAATGTCTTCTCATAAAATTATTTTTACAGATTAAATAATTGACATCTTTCTTTGTTTTTTTTTATATTTTCTTCAGCATTTAGTATAAAACAAATTAATTGATTTAAATTTTCAGAATAAAATATGCAGACCATTTTGTTTGTATTTTTTAAGGGAACTAAACATTTAAATTAATATTTTTGTTTTTATTTCTGAATCTATTGCATATATATATGCTTTATTAATGTTATATATAGAGTTCACAAAATAAGCTTTTAACAAGCTTTGAGAATATCCTCAACCCCAGACCGATTTCTGCTACTGGCATTGTCAGTGAAGTGCTAGGATATTCAAGTATTAGATTAAAATTATCAAGACAAGCCCAGTACTTTATCTAATGTATAACTATTAAGTAGAAAATCTGAGATTTTCAGACATCCATATGTCTTCCAATCCAGCTATCTAGCCTAAATAGCCATATGGGACTGATCTAAGTTCAGATACACCATATATTAATAACTTTAGCAATATAAAATCGCCAAAGCCTTAATAGCAAAAAATATAGGCTTTCAAAAATACTAATAAAATGCTTTTTTTTTTTAAAGTTAGAGAAAATTTTGCGCATTTGTAAAGATATCTTCAGATAGAAAGTTACATATAATATTCAAAATATAAAAAAGAATGAGTAAATAAATATCAAATATTAAAAATGAATATAAATAAAAAATGACAAATAGCTCATGCTACATATTAACTGAACGTTTTATCAAGTTTTTATTAGTGAAGATTATTTGGGATATTTCCAATTGTGTAGTTCTTTACAAACTGTTTACTACATTTTTATTATTATTATTTATATAACAACTGTAATGGAATTTACTATTAATAAAAATGTCATTTGATTAATCTATTTATCAAATCTTCATTATTCTCAGATAATAAATTATAATGTGAAAATGTTATCCAAATTAATATTTAATTTGTAGATAATTAATTTGAGGGAAATTTCGTTATATGTACTTTATTAATTCATTCATTAAAATACGTGCAAACAGCAAATCTTGTTAGGAAGCTCTTATATTTACTTTATTGTCTTAGTGTTTGTTTTTATGTTTAAGATTTTGAAAACGCTCTTTTATTTATATTTTAATTAAAATCTTGTGGACACATAGACAAACATAACAATGATGTATGAACCCATGCCCTGATATTTTCTCATCCTCATCATTTGAATTATCATCTTATTCTTCACATTTTGTTTCAGGAATAATTTTTTCTTTCCAATATGAAGGACATAAATAATTAAAACAAAATCTTGAATAATTTGAAAAAAACTCAAATGTTAAAAAAAATGATTAAAAAATAATCATGGTTTATTGCTCCAGAAGTGTAAGAAATTTGAGTACAGAAGTGATGACTGAGTTCCAAAGACTCATTCTGTATCAAAACAAGAAAATTATTTTATTAATTAAAAGTCTCATAATATTGAATGCAAAGTATGTTCAAATTATTATGAGCTCTATTGGCTAAAAATATTTGAATGTATTGAATGACAGACTAAATATTTAAAGATTTTTGTTTCAGTGCTAACAAGTATTACAGCATTGGTGGTCGAGAGATCAGCGACAGTGCTTTACAAGCTGTTGTCCTGGGTTAACAGGTTCGCTTCCCGGCTGATGCTATGACATATGAGGAAAAAAAAATGATTAACAATAAATAGTTTGAAAGTTGAGTTGTTGGGATATGTTAATATTCTTATTTTTGTGACAATATGAGCATAAATAAATCAATTAGAGATAGACTTAAAACTTTGATGATACTCATTATTATTTTGTTTGTGTGTGGGAAATAGAAAAAGAAGTCCAGTTAAACAAAGATAAATAGAAGTGATGTAGAATTTTGAGTTATTATGAAAAAAAATTAAAAAATAGAAGAAAAAGTGTCTTCTATATAAATATATATGCTTTATTAATATTTATATTTGATTGAATAAAAGTATAATATTTTAATTAAAAACTTTATATTATGAAAAGAAAAAATAATGACAACCAAAGTTATAACTTAAAATAATTATAATATTGTTGCTTCCTATAATCTTTGAGTCAAAATCTAAGATTTTGAATAGAAAAGAGAATCATTAGAGAGAATAGTAAAAAGCCTGACAAATCTCAAAATTAATCCACATAATATCAAAAGAAACTCCAGAAATTTTGAAACAATAATTTTTAAAAAAATCTGAAAATAAATTATGAAAGAAAATTAAGGAATCTTCAAAGAAACTCAACATTTCAAGATAAAATATAGGATTGCAATTAAAAATTGGAGGTATAAAAAAATCTGTCAATAGACAGATTATCTTTAATGGTAAATATTTAAAAATAATAATTATAATAATCAGTCCCCTAGAGGAAGTAGAAAGTATTCAAAATAAGGATGTGATATGAGCAATAGTATGAAAGAAAATAAAAGATCAGTAGAAATCTTTGTTCTCTAACAAATAACTAGAATGTGACATACAAACTGAAAAGAACATACCAGAATAGAAAAATTAAGGAAAAATCCTAATTAAATTTTTCATTTTATAGTCCTAAAATTGAACAAAATATCATGGGCATATCTTACTTGATACAAATATATGACTTTAACAAAATCATATGGTGATGTTGCAGGTTAAATAAATTAAAAAATAGAATTAGATAAAAAAAAAAAAAGCTCTTTAAAAAAATTGATTATGATCATGAGATGGTGAGGCAGAGGTGCATGAAATTTTCTCCAATTTTAATTAAAGTCAAAACAAAATTACTCAAAAAAAGTGCAATAAGTATAAAAAAATAAAATTTTGATAAATTATGTACTAATTAGAGTTCATGAGAAAGTGATATGAAATATTTAGCATATGAAATATTTTGTAGATTATAAAAAGAGTACACACAATATAAATAAAATGGAGATAAAAGCATTGTAAGATCAGAATTAATAGAAAAATAAAGAAAATTTTAATTCAAGAAATGTAAAGTATATTACAACTTTTGAAATACTGTATACGAAATAATATAGGTGATAATTTTGATTCTTATTTATTACCATCATTGTTTACTTATGTGAAATGTACATAGTGCTCAATTAGGATATTTTTCAACAATACTGATATAATTATTAAGAAATGAAATATTATTTACTAATAATATAATACTGGCCTGTTTTGGCTGTCTGATTTGATAAAAAAATTATTAAGTAGGTTCAGACAAAAAAAAAAATCTTACTTTTAGTTTTCAAATTGCTTTAAAAATGTATGCAATGTGATCTTCACATATTTTGTTCTGAAAATTTAAATTCATTTGATTAAATTGTTTTATACTAAAAGATATATGAAAAATAAAGAAAAGTGTTAAATATTTCTATCATTTATGCAAACTGAAATTAATAGTACTAAAATTATTTTATAAGATTATTCTATGTATAAGCATCTTCTTAAGGAGGGGTGAAGGAAGGGAAAGAAAAATACCTGTCAACAGATATCATACTCAACTTCATTACATGAATTTTCCATGGGAGTTTTTTTATATATATACCAATTTTCTAACAATAATATTGTATAACTATTATAAGCAAGAAGATTGGGGGGGGGGGGTGTTTTATTATGGAAGAATAGAGTTTAATATAGCTTTCAATACCAAAATGTATAAAATAAATACTTCATGGATAAGTATAAAAAGGAGAAAAGTGTGAAATAAATTACTATGACCTAATTTAATATTAAAAATCAAATATGAAGTTTCTTAATAAATAAATATATCATTGAAGCAAGTTTTATTTTGCTAACTTAACTACCTCTACACTTTTATATTAATTCCAGATATTTGAAAATAAGCGTTAATTACAGTTTCTTTTTATTATGTTCAAAAGTTTTGGAAAAATAGCTGATAATTAATATATATATTAAATGTATTATATTTAATTTTATATTATCATTTGTATTTGTTCACTTTGTTATGAGTAATATGAAATGCTTTCTAACTTTTATAATGAATGATATTTGCCAAAAATGATCTATTCAGCTGTTATTATTAACTGAGAAATTTATTTATATATATAAATAATATTTAAAAATTAAGGACATAGAGTTTATATAGTTGCAAAAGTATTATACTTAATTTTATATTATCATTTGTATTTGTTCATTTTGTTATGAGTAATATGAAATGCTTCCTAACTTTTATAATGAATGATATTTGCCAAAAATGATCTATTCAGCTGTTATTATTAACTGAGAAATTTATTTATATATATATAAATAATATTTAAAAATTAAGGACATAGAGTTTACATAGTTGCAAAAGTATTCCCAGATAAAGAGATAATATAATACTGAGTATAAAATAAGTCAAAAATAATATGGATGCATAAATATCTAATATTAAAAAATAATTATAAAAATAAAAAGATGTATATTGAATATGTATGTTAAATTTTACAAAAATATGTTAAATTTTTTATTATGTAGTTCTTATTCTGGATAGATCTGTGCGCTGTGATTCTTTATATGCTATTGACTTCATATTCTCTTAACAGTATTATTTATGCAAGCTACTAGAGGGAGCCTGGGACTCCAGTTTACGCTGTTTCAGGCTCCCTGTTCTATTCACCAAAGTCATAGTCCATTGTTGGATTCATAAACAAAAAGGTTACCAAAACGTAAGTGAATATCTGTTTTATTGTTTTTTCATCTTTAGAAGAAATTTTGAAACAGTTTGCATTCAATGATAATTGAAATTATACATCGTTCCGTTTTATTGGATGCCATTAGAAAGAGACAAAAGCTAGCTTAAATAATTTTTGGAATCATTAAAATATTATAAACCTTTTAAAAATAATTTTAAATGAAACCAAATATTTCTAAAAAGAATAGACACTAGAAATCCTAATTTTATTAATAGAATAAACAGGAAATTCATTTGCACATCAAATCTCATAGAAAACATGGAATATAATATGTTAGCAATGATGGTTTTAAGAATTTTATCTTTGCATCAGATTTTAGCAGTGTTAAACAAGTTTCAATTATTAATTCGATCTCAATTTTGGAAGTGAACATTATAGAAAATAACCTAAGCTATCGCCCTGCACAAAAATCAGATTTCTCCGATGATCAGGACAGAAGTTATCACTCCCCTTCCGGTGGATTGCCCCCCCCCCCCCCAAAAAAAAAAAAATCAAGAAATAATTTTTTTTCAAATCAACACAGAACTACAATGAAGTGATTCCTGAGCTAAAAAATAATGATCTAAAGACAAAAATGAGTACAAATGATGTTTTAGACCTAAACAGAAACTTTGAAGCTACAAATTAATCATACTTTTTAATCAATAATTATTGAGAATTTTCCAAAGTTTAACAACAAACCTTCAGATTATACTTGTATCATTCAATACTAACCAAAACCTAAAATTCAATCAAAAGAAGCATAATCCAACTAGTATCAACAAAGAAAAATCATTGTGAACCCTGAAGGACTTTGGTTGGTGGGTTTAGCAGCTGCTGTGAACATTTGCAGACACAGGAGTCTGATGATGATCAAGGGCAGATGTTCAGCTCCATTGACCTCAGTGTGCAAGATGATATGGACAAATGACTTATTCCCATGGTGCGCAAGTAAATCCGGCTTGATTTCAAGACTATATGAATTAAATGTTGTATTGGTGGGTGTGAGTTTGCACTCCTTTTTTTCAAGTGTGGTGATAGTGGTCATAAGGGGCTTGGTTCATTTGAGGGGATGGTTGACGATCATTGTCTAGCCCAGGAATACCTGCCAGGAGAGTGAAAGTCACTACCTTCACATGGACTTCGCCACGAAGGGCTACTGCACCCCTTGATGGATCATTTGATAGGTCAGTGTTGATTTGCACTCACTATCATTAGGTTTCATTTGTTAGCTTTAAATTTAGTGCATTTGTAAAGCAGTTGGTCTATTTTGAGCCACCACCATTTTTTTTTGTAACATGGATGGAGTTCTGTTTTGTAGGCATGGGTCTGCACTTCCCCCTTTTTTTCAGGGGTGGCTGGTTGTAGACATTAGGTATCTGGTTTATGGTGTGGGCTGTTAACAATTTTGCCTCTGCCCAGAACACCTGATGGGGGGCTACCCAGTCAAAGTTGGTGCTATTCCTGCTCTGGTTGGCTGCTGTGTCCCTGATAGGCTGGTTTTGGGCAGTGTTGATCTGGTTCTTTACTTATTACTTTTTAGTTTTTACCCAAATTGGCTTTCCAATTTTGGGCAGGTAGATCAATTGTGGTCCCTGCTCATTTGGACTGCTAATTGGGAGGCAGAGGTATTCAAAATTGTCTTGATCTGGCTCGGCTGTGGTTCGAGAGTCTATTGCTTGGTGAACTTGGGCCTTGGACCTTGCTGCCTGTTGTGGTGGTTGGCACAATGCTGGACTCCACCCATTCAGATGAAGCATTTGAGTCTTCGCTTCAGGGCTCCAGGGGTGGGACCATTGGGTGATGGTTAACTTCTCAATGGCCGGGCCATGTGGATCCACATACAGACACCCATTAATCACATTACAGCAATTTTTATGGATGTAATTACTTTTGAACATATGTGCATTTTACCTTGTTACATTGAATCACTGTGTAATCCTCAATGGGTAAGTGTACCCAAAAATTTTTGTAATCTTTTATTAATAAAGGTTACTTTTAGAAAAAAAAAAAATTATTTATGCAGCAAAAATAATATCAATGAAACAACTGCTTAATCAATTTATCTAATCTTAATTGTTCTCAAATAATAAATTATTATGTAAACAAAATTTATAATTTTGAGCTTGTAATTTTATTTATTTATTTTTTTGAAAATAAATCCTTATTACAAAGTCCTGTTTTTTTTTTTCATGCTAGCTTCTTTATGTGATTTTATGAATAAATATTATTTATTAAAATGAAGTTTGGAACTAAACTTATTATTTACTTTAAACAATTTAGATTTTATAATGGTCTAATGTGATAAACAGATATTATTGTACCATATGTTTTTTATTTAAATAACAATTCGTATTTACTCTTAGATATACACATCTAAGAAATAATAATCCTATTAAAATGAATAATTGATATATATGCACATTTTAAAATTTAATTAAAGCAAAAGTAGTCATTAATTTTTAATTAGTTTAATTTTTGTCTTAGTCTTATTAATATGTCGATATTTATTGACTTTTTAAAACTTTTATCTGAAATTTTGTTTGGATAATAAATTTTTTTGAATAAAAGTATTTGGATTAACAATATTCCACATGTGTAATATTTAAGAAAATTATATATAGATATATTTTGGAATATAGTACTCATCAATTTATTTACATTTAATACTCTTAAAAAATCTTTAAAGTAAAATGAAAAGATAGCTTTTTAAAATTATTTTTACTAAAATTTTGTCTAAAATAATATTCCTAGATCATACAAATGTTGACATAAATATTTTTTTTGAAAATAATGATATTCTAACAAAAATGTATACAGCACTTCTGTGATTTAATTTTTGAATATTTATATGGATTAAAAAAGGCTTAGTAGTTTGTTGCTCAGATATAATAAAAAAAATATTCACAGTTGTATATCTAATCTAGTAATATAAATATGTTGTTTGATGATATTACATTCAATATTGCAATGTGTGTTCAGCAATTTATCTGATAATATATGAGTTTGGTGTCTTTCCATGATATTTAAATATATATTTAATGAATTAAGTTAATGAATATATAAATATATTTATATGGCACTTTGTTGATTATGAGTCAGAGAATTATTTATAAATTTCACAATTTACAAACTTCAAAGTTAACTAAAAATCATAGATACATATACATTGTGATGTCAGTACAAAAGGAGTACTTTTCTGTATCAAATGAATATAGAACAATGTTTTAATTATATTAAATAGTTTATTAACAAATTGAATTACATTTTTAGTCAATAAATTTACTTAAAAGGTGACATTTTTCACACATACGCATGCTATACACATATTTATGAAATACAAACATCTTATTTTGAATTAAGCAAAATCATAAATTGGATAATAAAATGAACTAATTTTATTGGTTAAAAAATTATTGCTAGAGATGTAAATGGCATATCTAATAATTAAAAGTACAATATGAAAAGAATTATGAGACTGGTTTAAAATGTATGCATATGTATACAGGTGTCTAGCTGTCATCATTTATGAAATGTAGTGTCTATGCAGATTATATAATGTTTTACTTTAAAAAAAGATATACCAATACTATCACATCAAGTCAGTACATAAACAATTTTATTTTAATAAACTTAAAGGATTGCATTAATGAAAAGATGTTTTAGTATGTTATCATTTGGAATAATAATAAAATTATAATTTAGACTAGATATATCATAATATAAACAATGATTGATTTATTTTTCTGAGTTAATCTATTCCAAGTGTCATTTATAATAGTAATTTTAATGTTCTATAATAGTTGCTTTTGTTATATTACAGGATTTTTTCCCCATGAACATTATTATGTATCAAATTATTATTAAGATCTATTTAAAACAGTGAAAAAATGGTAGATTTATGTTTATAGGTCCCTGGATTAATTTTCAATTAAGTAAAAAAAAAAAAATCAGTGTAGCTAAAGTAATGGAATTGTTATGCTCAACCAGACATTTTTTAAAATCAATGTCACATGACATAGGCAATTAAACATACAACTTTTATATGTAATATATATATACTGATTCCCCTTCCCCCCAAACTTGTTCAAAAAATATGTATACAAATTATATTGATTATAAAAATGTTGATATTACAAATTATTTCTGACTTTTTCAAATTTTAAAACATTTTTTTGCTTATACTTAAGCTAGATTAATTGTTAAAGTTTTCATAAAAAAAGTTTTTAAAAATTTAAATCTAAATTTTGATAACTATAAAAATCAGCAATGTTTTTCTTTGTCTCAAAATCCAACATAAATTGTTGATTAAAAAAAAAAAGACATTATGAAAAGAAATAAAGTTGAACCAACGATAAGAAAAACAAAATCAATAAAAAGTATATTAAAAATTTACAAAGTTATTGCTAAATAAATATTTTGTACGATTTAGAACATTTTATAAATAATGGCTATAGAAAACAAAAAAACTTTCTATTTTAAGTAAAACATTTTTTCTATATTGCTATTAATGCAATCTTAAAAAATTATTATAATATAGCAAGTTTCAATAAATAAATAACTTAAAGAAAAAGAGGAATGGTGCCATAACAGTTTCATAAGAAATACTATATACTAAGGGAAAACATTAAGAAAAGTTCATATAGGCAAATTAATATACTAATACTCTGCATTGATTTGGTAAAGTGATAGAATATCAGATATGAGAGCTGAAAATTTCATGGCTCCAATGACTGAATATTTTATGACTTGCTGAATGACAAACTATTCAATTATATTATATAGTATAATTATTATTATTCAGTATAGAAATAGTTTTTAATAATAATAAAATGATTAAAACTTGTTATAAGTTGTTTAAATTTCTTTAAAATGAAATTTAAATATGACTGATGAATCAATAAATTTAATTAACGGTAAAAATCAAAACAATTTGTGAGAAAACTATTATTTAAAACTTTTTTTTAATATTGTTAATAAACTATTAAAAAACGGTTTACATAAATAATTTCTATTTAATTAAGAATGCTATTGGAGTATCATTTTATTAATAACCTACTTGAAAATTTTAAAATTATTTAATTTTTTTTTTTAAAACTATTTTTAAGAATATTGTCACTAAAGCAGAAAATTTAAAGTACTGTAATTTTTATAACCGTATTTTTGGATCATATCAATTTTATTGTTTTTTTAGACAAAAATCTCAATAAATAAGCATGTATGTGCACTTGTTTCTGTGTATACAAATGCATTGATTTATATATGAATAAATTCTTTATAGAGAAATGTGTTATACAAGAAAAGTATATTATATTTAATACATATCAAACTTGCAGATTCTATATTTTCTAATATAAATTTTAAAATGTTTTTTACATTTATATTAAATACATTATAGGCATATATAATTTATTCATTGAAACAAGGGATTTTTTTTAAAAAAAAGTCTTATTATCTTTTCAGTTTGATTTATTATAAAGAACTAGTAGCATTTTTAAAAACTTATTTCATAGAATTATAAACTTATATAATAACATAGTTGGTATCTGATTTGTGCAAATTGTTGCTGTTAAAAACTTTTTTTAATATAAAATAACTTAAGAGTTCAAGGTTTTAATAAAAGATGAATTTAGTGTGTGACATCTTATTCAGAAATGGAAATGAAAAAATCTTATTTGCACTGTATCTTTTCTGATGGTCAGCATATTACTAATCTACTCATATCTTGAGTTATTTATTACCTAATTATGACTAACTAATTATCAATATTAGATGGCTAATTGAAAACCTGACTACTTGAAAAATAAAATCATTTTTTAAACAAAATTCTGAGCTACTCATACACAAAAAGTCATGAAGTTCTATTGTGAATTTAAATCTGTTACTATATTATTATTTACAACTGTTATTGATCCATTGCATGATGAAAGTCTCAAAGTGTAATCCAGTTTTTTCAATCTATATTCCCTCTTCTCCACATCATCTCAGCATACTTTCTTATATCATCCATCCATCTTACAAGTGGATTCTTTTTAGGTCTTTTACAACCACTTGGAATCCAGTTTAAGATTTCAAATGTCCATATACTATCATCTCTTCTAAGAATATATTCACATATGTATCTGAGATTATATTCATAACTTAAAATAATTGATATTCTTTATGTAATCTTTTAGTTAAAATGTTTGGAAGTAATCATTTATTTTTCAAAGTTTTTTTTTAAACACTGTTGTGCATAAAACTTTTAGCTTATTTTCTTATACTAATATACAATGGTTATCTGTAATATTAAGAATGATATTTTTCTCAGATCATTATTAAACAGTTGCAACTAACAAATTAGCAATATTAAATACCTAGTTGTTAGCTAATTGCTTGAAAAACAATCAATATATTGCTAGAGAAATTATAAACTACTTGAAAAAAATATTTAAATTTAATTTTTGATTTGATTATGAGATCATAATATAAATCAAGATGCGTCATTATTATGGTGAAAAATCTAAACATTAGAAAATTTTAACTTGATAATAGATCAATCACTAAAAGACATGAAAGTAATAATTAAAATTTGAAAAGCAAACAATCTGAATACAATTGCTTTAAAAAGTGAAAACTTATCTATAGTAATGATGTATATCAAATTCACAATAACATAATACAATCTTTACAAAAAAGATATGTATTATAAAAAAAATTCTTATATGACTGCAGTATTAATTATATTAAAACTCCATAATCATAAATTATAAGACAAAATTATAAAAGCTTCTATTTTTTAAGCAATTTTTTTTTTATTCCAACAGTTTTGGCTGAATCTGTAGCCTTCATCAGAAATCTGTAAATGTTTTATAATATTACATTGCATTATAAGACATTACAATATTAACTTCAAATATATTTTACTTTTGTATTCTAGATATTTACAATTGTAAACATTTTTCAGCAATTAAAATAAAATTTTAAATCAAAACTTATATAAAAATCAGTTATTAATATATACATGGGCATTTGTTTCTTTTATCCACATATTTATTTTATCAATATAAGCAAACAAGAAATATAATATTAGTTTATATAACCATAGAATTTAATATACTGTAGCTATGTGTCTACAACAATGTATTAAAAATAAAGATAATTGACAGCATGTTCCTTTAATTTAGAATGATTTAATTCATGGAGAAATAATATTTAATTTTCATACACGTGTTTTAACCATAATAATGGGCATTCAATTAAATATTTTACATATATCACATGATAATATAAGAATTTTTATATATTTTAAACAATTTAATTTTTGAATGGTTTTATAATTTAGAAATGTTTGTATGAGAGAGAATTATAAAAAAATCAGGTAAAAAGTTTCTTTTATTCTCTCTTCATTAAATTTTATCTACCAGTTTATTTTGGTTTTGAAAGTATTAAGAGAAAATAATTCTTTCTTTAGTAAATTATTTAATACTTTTTAATTTTAACATTTAAGAGAGGTGAAGCAGATCAATTTTTATATTTAGTAATATTTTTTAAAGGAAAAAAATTGTGATTTTTATCATTTTAGTAACATTTTACTTTAAATAATGAGTTCTTTTTTTTTTATTCTTTGTTACTCTCTGAAAAGAAAATCAACGTAATTAATGCCATTATCTAGTTTTTTTGGCAAGAAAAAATATTTTTAATTAAAATAGAATGTCAAAAACTATGATTTTAATTTAAGTTTTTGGCTTGTTTTCTAATGTCAATGGTGAAGGAGGGAACTAGCTGAACAATTTTTTTTTTCAAAATTGAACTATGTAGTTATTAAATTTTATTATTTAGAAAATAGGATTGTGATTGGTCAGACAGATTTCTTTCAAAATTAGGAGTATGAGTTAATCAGAAGACCTAAGTGTCTGGTAGGAAGTCAATTTCTGATCCAGCTGTTGAAAAAGATAAGTCAGTTCCTGATCAAACTGCTGAAGAAGACAGTAGAATTTAGCTGTGCAGAATACACTATAAGTTAGAAAAAAATGACCAAAGAGAGGTGAAGGAAGTATGTTTTATTGTGAAAGATCATGCCATCAATAAAAAGAACTCTACTACCCATCTTTCTAAAAATTGTAATGACCACTTTCATTATTAGTATGTAAATCTGAAAAATTCAATATTTTGATAATCTTAATTTAATATTCAAAAATAACTTTAAATCTAGATCTCTGCTTTCTTTAGTCACATAATGCTATGATTATGATACTAAGTATTGAAAGCGCTCAGCTTTAAATAAATTATTTTTATTACAAATTCAAACTTGTTCTGTTATTAAATGTTTTAACATTTTTTGAATCATTAAAAAATGTCTTCTAAAATAAAGACAATCATATGCCAAATTTAGCTAAAAATTAAGCATCAATTACTTCCATGTAACCTGCTTCTTGAAAAAAAATGGAAAAATTCTTTCTATGTGTTAGTCTGAAACTACTGTATGGCAAAGTGGATAAATTAACTGTGGACATTAATAGCCTGAAATTGAGAAGCCATGGAAATTGGAAATTATAAGTGACAAAGAAGAATTCAAAAACAAATTAAACCATTGTACAATATTTTTTTAATGTGCAGATTATGCTGTTATTTAGAGATAAAAAAAATTTATAGAACAATAATTGATAAGAATTAATATTAATAAGATAACATTTTCTTGTGAAACATGTTTTTTTTAATTGTTTGATTTTTCTTTTCAAAATTATAAAGAGATTTTAGAGAATTTAATTTTTATTAAATTTAAGATTTTCTATTGAAATGTTTGTTTTTGTTTTATATTATTTTTCTCCCAATGTTATATACAAAAGAATGAAGCTAAGTTTAATGCCCATATTTCTGGGTGAAAAGCTGTTTTGCAACTTTTGTTATTTATGAGGAAAAGTTGATTAATTTAAGGAATAAAATCAGCTGGTTAGTTTTTTTTAATATGAAACTATACTTTTGATAAGAATGTTTAAATTATATCAATTTTTTAACTTATTTTAATTATTAATTAGTTTGAAACTATACTTTTGATAAGAATGTTTAAATTATATCAATTTTTTAACTTATTTTAATTATTAATTAGTTTGTTATTAAATAGTTGTTTAAAAATGTTCTAGTGTTAATGTCCTTATTCCTCTATCTGTTCCATGAATGAGCAGTGTGTGTGGATTGATTTCATTACAGATCAGTGCTTTAGGGATTTTAAATTATCCCAGTAAAGCTATTTATTTAAAGTAAACTCAGATTATTTAGAGTAAACTGTTATACTAGTTTATTTTTTGCTCACAGTAACAGTTTATAGAATTCTTGCTTTCCAAACTAGATTAGAGCATAACAGTTAGTTATATGGGTGTAGGGGTTTATGGTTGTGTCTGGACATATAAATGATAACTATATGGTGCAAAGGTATCATCCTTTGAAGTCCATTCACTGTATTTTCTTTTTCATTAGAAATTAAGTTTATAGTGCCTGGTCACTAATAGTACTATGTATCCCAGCATAATTTTATTATTATGATAATTAGCATTTTAATTATGTATATCTTAATAATTATGTTATATTCTGCCTTAAGCTTGGCAGTGGCTAAATAAGTAGCTTGTTTTTTAATGCACCTCTTTTAAATCCAGTCATAAAATTGGCCTTATGATGTTGATTTTTGATTGTTTCTTGTTGAGTAATGATTGCTGATGAGTTTTTGATTTAATTCTTCTGTAATGCTAGTGATTATGGTTTTATTCATGCTCATTGTCTGCTCATATTCACTGGATCTCATTTAGCCATATATAGTCCTTGTTAATTTTTTTTATGCTCATAATTATTGTATTTGATGATTTACAAATGGGGATGATGATGATTTCCTATCTTTTCCATATTGACTCCTATATCTTCTGTACCACTATATTTTTACATATTATAAGCTTTCTACATATTTTGATTAATAAAAAATAACAATTTTAATTATATCTGTAAATGAACTTATATTTATTTTAAAAACATAAGTTTTAGAACTATTTTATCAATGTTTTACTTTTAAATTATATTCAATTAATATTAATCCTTTAATTTTTATATTAATTACTTATTAATAATTGTTGACTTTTATTTAATTTTGGATTTATTTTTTTTAAATAAATAATGCTTTTATTATTTATTGAATCCAAAATTAAAGTCAAAATTAAAAATTAATAATAACTGATTATTATAAAAATAAAGGATCAATGTAAATGTAAAACATTGATGAAATATCTTTTTCATATAAATATAATTATCCAAAAAATCAAAAGACAGAACTGAATATCAAAAATTAAAATTGAGTAAATTGATATACATAAAACATATTAAAAAAGTAATAACATTTTAAAAATAAATATAATTTTATTTGCATCTACAAAATTTCTATGTGAAAAGTAATAGAAATATATGAATTCTATAACAAAATTATATTAAATTATATATCTTGTATAAAATAGTGTTATATACCCTGCTTATTTATACTGATAATAATGATAATGACTGAATAGATATATAAAAATATATGTATAAGTATATATTATTGAGTTACTTTTTTATATAAAGTATTTTAATGTTTCTTTCTAATTTTTAAAAAAATTATGTTAATTATCACAGATGTCATTTCAAATATAAAAATGAAATATATTTAAAATTTATATTTATAAAGTAAAGTTATATTATCAAATATATTATAGATCTTTGTTGAAGATTGCAAATTTAGTTAAAGCAGAAAAATAAGATTGAAAGTGCAAAAACAAAAGTTGTATTATTGTATTAAAATTCAGGTATAAAGAGATAGTAAAATCTTTCTTTGTATAACTAAATCTTTGAAAATTAATTTTTCAATTATCATTTTTCAGAGAGGTTTTTTTTTTAAAAAAAAAAATAATTAAAAAACATTTTTTTAATTATTATTTTTTAAAAAAAAATGGTTATTATATTTTATTGACTTAAGATTTGAAACTGTCATGGTAATTTTCCAGGTTAATAAATCATTAATCCCTAAAACATTTATGTTTTTTGAATTAAATTACAGTAATTTTTTTAGTAATTGTGTATGGTTAGATTTTGAACAATAGGACATTAAAATGTAGCAAATCCAATTATTTACAATAGAATTTGACTGAGTAAATAAAATAATTGAATCATTTGTCATTTAACAAATCATGTGATGGATATCAGTTGACTTTTGCAGGAATCTTTAGTTTGGTTCCATGAATTTATCAGACTTTTAGCTTTGTAAATGCTCCTTAATATATAATCATCATTATGAAAATGCTAGGCCTTTAGTGCTAATCCATGTGTTATATAAAATATGGCTAAGATTTTTTCCAATTACTTTAACATGCAATGACTTCTATTACAATGGGATCATATATCATATTATGAGACTGACTGCCTATTAAAAATAATAATAGTAAATAGATAAGAAAATGTAATGTTCTAGAAATATTTTTTTTAAAAATTATTTATTATTTAAAACTTAATCCACAAAAATGGAAAATATTTTATTGAAAAATTTCATCTTGATTTTCTAAATGTTTTTTTAAATCAAAAATCCCAGACAATGCTTAGCAATAAAAGAACAATAGTCAGTGGTGATAATTGTTTTGAAATAAATCTAATTCCAGTTATAAGTCTAAAAACATTTTTAAAATAATTTATAACTGCAGCCTGATGCTGCAGCAAGATAAGTTTAATAACATCAATTTTATCCATACTGAAAAATGAAAGTTGTAACAAAATGAAGAATGTTGATACAAAAAAGATTTAATTGATTATATATTTTCATCTTAATTTTTGCCATAATAGCACTCATTTTTCATTTATTAGCTGGCTGGATTGAAAAGTAATGAATACCTTTATACAGGATCTAATTTCTAGCTACTTTAGTTTCATCTGATATGTCACAGTATTTCATTCACAAACTGATAGATATGACTAAGCATTATATAAATCAAATACCAAGTGTAAAAATATTTAAAAATATTGTCAAATTTAGACACCATTCAAACATATTCCTTGAAAAAATTATTGTAAATGAACAATTGAAATTTTAAATTGGATTCCAAGAGATTGTGAAAAATCTAGAAAACGATCATGTGAGATGAATGGATGAAAAAAGCAAGTGTGCTGGATAATGTGAAGAAGAAAAGCTAGAGATTGGAGAAACTGGATTAAACTTGGAGAGACCATCCTGCAGTGGATCAATAATGGTTGAAATTGATGATGATGAACTCACAACCTCAAATAAATCAGTTAAGGCAGAAATAATCATTTCATTTTTTTAATTTTAAAGGTAACATTACAATAATTAACTCATATATAAATTTCAGCATAATTTAACAAATACTTATTCACAATGTGATCCAGTAAAATTGTTAGATTAGGTTATAATTAAGTGAAATATAACACAACCAGAGTTTCTATTAATGATGTCTATTTTTCAATTCAAATAACAATACATGGACATATGTGTGAATGTAAATGTGTGTGTCTATGCACACTCATGCAGCATTATCTAAAATATTCGCTTATTTACATATTTATAGAGAATCATATTATTTTAGATTTTAAAAATACTCAAATTTTATCAAAATTTTTAAATAAGTAAAAAATATATATATATATTATGTACACAAATGTATATGTATCTATATGCTTAGGCAAGAATTATGCAGGCTGACCCAAGTTATTGACAACAAGGAAAGTTATCCAACCTCCCAAAACTAAACCTGGCATTTTTTGTTTCTGACAATGAGATTTTTCAAATACAAGTGAGAGTCATGGAAATTGAATAAATTGAAGTGAATAAGTCAAACAGTTTTATGTCTATAACAAATCAAAATTTTCAGTAATGTTCTGTATTATTAGTAACACTACATGTATGTTTAATCTATAATTCAATATTTTCATTTAATAAAGTACAGTATTTATAAATAAAGTAAAAATATACTTTAGTGGGTATGGAAACTCAGCCTGCTTGGGGCCCAGAAACCTTATAGCAGAAACTATATATATATAGCACACCTGTAAGCATGTTTGTCTGAATAATTTATTATAATATTTGTATGTATGTGTACAGGTAAAACATTTTAAAAAAAGATTTAACATGCTAAGCTTTAATTTTAGTTTTCTCACTTGTTTATAAATTAACACAGAGACATATTTACCCACACATATAAACTTTTAGAATAACTTTTTGCATAATATCTTTGTTTATATACAAATTATTGTGTAAAATATTGTTTTACTCCATAGATATGGATGTGTGAATGTAATGCTGTATTAATCAAAATATATGTGAATATTTTTGCATTTACAACATTTATGTAAATTTGTCATAATCAGTAAAAAAAAAAAATTAAATTTATTTTCTGAAATTAAGAAAATAAAAAAAAAAACCTTAATTGCCATTTTTACAGGTTTAAATCATGAATACTTTGATAATATTTACATAGCTTATTAAAGTTTAACAATGATAAGTAATGTACTAGAAAACAGTTTTGATTCAAAATAGTCTTTTGGCAAAGATAGCTGTACTCAGGCAATGAAAATTCTTATAATAAACATAGCTTGCCACAGCTTTCTGCCAACACTCAACCAATGTATACATCCGTAATATTTAATAACAAGATATAAATATCTAATAAATGAGCAAAGGGTTACCACATTCAGTGTCTGTAGTATTAAATGGTAAAAGTTATGGTTATAATTTGAAATATGTATCACATCACATCGTGTACTTCATAAGCTGATGGATGCTTGCTGATATGTGAGACATAATATATATATATATTATACTCTACATACAGTGAATGGCAGGTTATCCATTTATTATATATCTAATTCTTTTGATAATTTCTACTTTTTGTTTTGATTTACTTTGGCATTTATCATTATTTTTATGAAGTCAAAAAACAAAACAAAAATAAGGTCATACAATTATGAGTAATGAATCTATATAAGATGAAAAGTTCCAATGAGATAAACACATATAAAAATTATTGTCTGACCAATTTTCTAAAAATGCAATATGTTTTTAAAAAATGGAATTGTGAATTGGAACTAGTTGGATTAGTTTCCAATCAAATATTGTGGAAATTGTGAAATGGATCTAGTTTGGACTAGTTTCCAGTCATGTTTTGATCATAGGCAGCTTACCTTGTACAAAATCACCATCATCCGATGATGAATCTTTGAGTAAATCACTAGAAGTCTCATTTCTTTTCATACTATTAATATCTGGGAGCCGTTCGGAAGATTTTTCTAAAATAAATTATAAAATTTTGTTAAAATAATTTTATTTCATAGTGGGTAAGGGTGCATAAAATAACTAATAATAAATAACAAAGCAGTTTTGTTAATTTACATATTTATTATGTTTCTGTCATAGATTTAAATATATATAATCTAAACTATTTTTATCTACACTTACCCGTTTAACCTGGGATTTTTTAAAAAAATAACTGTAATTGTTATATCTTGTATAATGGTTGACATTTTCATTATTAGTGGTTTTTGTTTGTGTATAGTGCTCTTTTTAAGAATAAATAAAAAGAATATTTAGAAAAACAAAAAGCATCTTATAAATTCATTAGTTCCCTCTATCCATAAACTCAGTTTCATTTGCCTAAAATTGGTAAAAGTGTTAGGAAAATAAATTAGAATTTGAAAGTTTTAATTTACAAATTTTTCTTACTACCCATCCATATAAAAGCTATAGTAAATATCAACAGTTAATCATTCAATTTGCATATATATATTGTTATTCATGTTTATACTCTATAAAAATTTATAAAAGTTTAGTGTTATTTAAAGCAATGTTTGATGAAAAATCAACTAAGCTTTTACAGAAACTCATTTTTGCCAATCAAATCTGATGTTATTATCTGCAAGAGTAGTTGAGGTCTTATCAAACAAAAAAAGTCAGCTTCTATTTAAATAGATACTCAAAGCTAAACCTGATATTAAAGTTTAAGCATGAATTTTAATGATAATTTAATGAAAGATTGTTTCGTATTGGCTTAATGTTAATTGTCGAGGCAGAGGCTATAAATCAATCCACTTTTAAATCTTGCTTTCAAATAAATATTCATTAATTAAATACCACATAAATATTTAATCTATTAACATTTATTTATTCACATCCCTTATAGAAATTTATAAAAATTTACAATATTATATAGGGCAACATTTGATGAAAAATCAGTTAATCTTTTCCAGGACACATGTTTCTTTATTAAACTAGATGTTTACAGTTGCTCATGAAACTTGTTGAGATCATATCAAAATAGCAACTACTTTTCTTTAACTACATTTGCAACAATCGTGATTTAAAGTTTGAACATAAATTTTAGTTGCTTTTCATAAAACATTGTTTCTATAAATTTCTGCAGAGGCCATAAATAAATAACACCAATAGATTATAAATTTATCGTATTTAATTAATATATATATATATAATCTTTTAGTTAGAAAAAGAAATGAGTAAAAACTTACTGCAATATTAGAATAATATATAGATCAAAATATTTGATAAATGATTTGGAGATGATCATCTTTTCTATATATATTACATGCATACAGACTATAATTTAAATTTATTACAATAATGTTATAAAATACCTGAAAATCCAGGAGATTGTGGATCTGTTGTCCTGGCAGGAGCAGATGATGAAAGGTCTTGTAATCCTAAACCTTGTTTTCTTTTTCTATTAATTTGTTTACCATTATCCTCCTAAAAATATATATATATATATTTAAAACATTATTTCTCCTTATAGTCATTTTTCAACAATTGCTCATTCTTTTCATTTTTAGCAATCAAGTAAATACTTATATGTATTCTAATTCCAGAAGAAAATAATAGGCACAACATAAAACAGAAATAAAGAAATTTAAGATTGAAGTCACAACTCCTGTTATACTGTTTAACAAAGAAAAAATTATCACCTATAAACACAATCTCCATTAGAATCTCTCTTATTCAAAAGACTTTTCTATTAGTATTTTTTCCTCAAAATTCCACCCTTAAAATGTTCCTGAATATGCATGTTTTCAACATATTCTTTTTTATGGATGTGTGCATTATTCTTTATTGCTTATTTTATCTGTGCTTTCTTGGCAGTTGAGAATTTGATAATTTAACAATGATTTTTTCTTTTGCAAAATCTAAATTACAAAATTTACTATTATCAACTCTACAATAACAGGTAGAAAACATCCAGGTTTTTTTTTCTAGTATTATTATTGCCAAAAACTATATACTATTTGGTTTGTTGAGATTAATATTTAGTACATATCTTTTTTTTTTCAACATTTGCATTGACTGCTTCAACCATATTTTATCCTCCTTAAACAAAATTAAAAGACCTGAATTTGGTTCATTACTTTTCTCAAACCCAGGATAAATACCATTAGTAATATCATAGAGCCTGCCTTGTCCAATTTCAAACCTTGGCATAACTATCATTTACTATTATTACTATACTTGTCATTTTTATTGTTTGTAGTGCTTATTAATTTTGTTTTAAAATAAAAAAGCATTAAAACTAGGCCTTTATTTTTTTCCCCACTTAATTTCCTATAAATTCTAGTTCTACAATGATTAATCCTGCATAGTTTTAAAATCTGAAGCTAAATTTTAATATTGCTTTTGAATAGTTTGTTTACAATATTTAATAGTAAATTGAACAAATAAGGAATTATCTAGACATGGTTAGAGGAGGAAAAAGAATTTCTTCAAACTATCAAAATAATTTGAGAATACTACTGGTCAATTTGGGAATATATTTAAATAGTTTTCTGCCAGAGATAATATGCATAGTATTTTTAAACATTAAGTAAACTGCCTATTTTTGCGATGGCAGAATGTGATATTAAAAACTCACAACTAACTGTTTTTATTTAGTATCAAAATGTGTTTATTATTTTTGGGTAAAAATGTGTGTTTTTCATATTATTAAAAATTTACTTTTTCAGGTTTATGTATTAGTCTGGAGGATTAGCGCTATGGATTAGAGCTGCAGTGTCATTTCACATTCTTACCAGTCTGTTGATAATATTCTAACCTTATGAAAATGTCTAAAAAACATGTACACTGGGTCCATTTTTAAAAATTTATCCTATAAGTTTATCAGAAGTTCCTGAGTATATGTTATTTGATGAGATTGCAAGGTTAGAAAATTATTGGCAGATTGATACATATGTGAAATGGTACAGCAGGTCTAATACGCAAGTACCTATGTTTATTTATTATTGTTTTGTTTTTTTACTAATCTTTGTATATTTATCTGATGTATGCATTGCACATAATTAATGTATATATATATATATTGTACCCTTACTTCTTGATATATAAAATAGTTTAAAATACAACTAGCTCAGTTACATTATTATGCTTAATTAAAATTTGCATATCTATCTTTAATATACTTTTATATTATCATATCTTAATTAAATTTATTATCAATCATCAAAATCAATATAGTTCTAGATTATACTACTTAAATAAGTATTTATAAAATTATGAGACTGCGAAGTAAAGTTACAAAGTAATAAGCAGATTTACACTGAGTCAATATCTCCCAAGATACTGTCTCAATGGCATAAGAATACTATCACTACCCTATCACTTTACCACTACATCTATAGCATTCTTATGGCTTTCAAATGAAATAAATTATCTTTAATAATACTAAAATAATTCCTAACTTTAACTTAAAATATAATTAAATAATCTCAGGTTCTTCTAAGCTGTTTTAAAATAATAATAACTCATGTAAATAAGTATGATGTGGGATTTTATATCAAACTTAAATACACCTAACTTATTTAATAATAATAATAATACTAATCTTAGAGTGTAATTCAATCTCATCTATTTCTATGATATAATCAATCATTAAATGAATAAACAATCATATGTATATCTTTTATCTCATATGGTATCTTCATTTAAAATGGATCAAAATCTTATACTTAATAATCTGTGGCAATAAACAATATTGTATTCTTATAATGTGTATTATAATCATCTTATGACCATTGCAATATTTTATGTTCATGTCAATCAATTCTTATAAAATAATGTTAAGCAAATATTGTATTCAATTCTAAGTAATAATAACAAATTCAATTTTGTGCAAATATTATGTTTATTTCAAATCATCTGATGTCAAAATGCTGTGGTGAAAAATAATGAAACTCGACACACTTTTAAAACAAATTAACAAATTTATTTACAATAACTTCAAATAAAATTTATTTACATTATTTACAGTTTAGAACTTATGACAACAAATAAAATAAAAATAGGAAATACAAATATAAGAGGCTTACACTGTTATTAACTTATGTACTTAATAAGCAATTTTACATTCCTTCAAATGCTATATTAATAATATTACAGTGTGTTTTTCTTAAACTTAGATTTTAAATAAATAGTTGTACTTTTAATTATTACAAATAATAATATATGTCAAGACTATTTATGTAGCATGTGTACATAATGTAGCTCTACCTATTAAATAACTACATTAATTAAATATCATTTATAATGTAAAACAAATGATTGGCTATAATTATATTCCACCTAATGTAATTCCTGTTATATGTTTTATAAAATATGCATTCTATATCTGTATTATTCAAACATTAATATTTAAATCATTTATCAATTTTAAATTCATAAAACATTACACTAGATAAATTTTATGATTCCTTTCTGTGTAAAATCATTATTTTACCCTATGTGCTTTACTAACCTTTCTAATAAATTTCTATCTATAAAACATATTCTAAACTCATTTAAAACATTTTCCGGAAAACAAATATCAACTTCAAATAAAATATTCATTATCCAAATTACTCATACTATAATGTCTATACTTAGTAAACTTTTCAATCTAAATATAGGCTTCTACTCATAACGTAACTTAACTTATTCAATAAACAAAATACACAAAATATAGACTTTTAAAATCCTTTTCTAAATTGCAAAATAAAATAATTACTTAGATAAATAATAAACATCATTTTAATACTAAGCATAAATAAAATATCAAAATTATTTACGAAAGAATCATATAATTATTTCTAAGCTTTTATGTAATGTTGTCTCATGTTGACATTATAAATTAAAAAACTTATGCATATTTTAATAAAGTTCGTTGCCAATATAATGTATGTGTTTTCATAAAATATCTATCCATTCATTCTACAACAACATAATATTCAGTTGATCTAAAGAAAAACATATTAAATTCATTAAAAATCATTATACAATATTTTTTACCATAATAATAATATTGTCCATTCTGCTATCCAGTATTCTTCGGAATTTGCAGCTTCATAAAATAAAAATCATTCACATTTTCACTCATAACATTCATTAGAATATTCCGTGTTATATTAATTATAAAAATAAGTTTATGTAATTAATTATTATATTATTTTTAAGTTACTATTTAATAAATGTACCTAACCTATTTTTTAAGAGTTTAATAATATTTAAATTTTATGTTAAATAAATAAAATAAAATCATATTACATAGTCCAGCGTCGATTTTTTTCTACCATAAAAGTTCTAACAAATATCCTCCGTATAAAGTCAATAGAACACTATTTCCTGTTCCGTTGAATCACGTGTTTCTTGAAAGTTTATAATAAAAAAATGATAACGTTCTTTTAAAGAAAATAATAAGTTCCCACAAATAAAATAAACAAAATTAAAAAATAGTTTATAAGTTCTGTTTCTGAATTCAGATCTTCATAAAATATTGTCCAAAAGGTTATTATTTCAAAACTAAGTTATGATTTATAAAATTATCCTTCGATTATTTTAAATTAACTTAGTTTGGCTTGGCTTAGTTTAACTTGATTTGGATATCCATGTATTACTTGCGCATTTGTAAATACCATATTCCGGTAAGAATTAATTTTTCCATCTATAACGTCCAGCGTTTAGATAACTTTAATAAAATAATTTTATTATATTACGATTTTTTAAAATACTTATACTTATAATATATTTGCCTTTTCAAATTATCAATCTCTAGTCTTTTAAGCATAAAGACTTAACAAGGCAAGTATTTTTTTAAAATTACTACTGCTTCTTATATCTTTCCTTAAGATATACATTTTACTTCTATAATTTGTCAAAAATACTTTTTTCCACAGAAGTATTTTTATTTCTTTAAAATATCTATTAATAACAGACAATAGTAATTTAACTTTAAAACTATTTATAGTCCAAAATACTACTTTTCTCCATCTTGTAGTTTTATGTACTAATCCAGCGTCTGTTACTTCTATAGCATAAAGTTTCTGATATATTTCTCCGATGTGTGAGGTTTCCATTGATTATTTGTACGTAAATTGAGTTTCGATATTGAGAAGATAATAGGGAATTATTAAGTTTCTACTGCATATTCATTACTTTAAAATATTATAAATTATTCAATAACACTCTTCTGATTTTACAACTGATTTTAAGAGCGTTTATAAATTTACTTAGCTATTTTTTTTAATAGCACAAACGACTTAGAAGTTTTATTGTAGAGAGACCCCCTCAACAATTGAATCCAGCTTATATACTGCCAGAAACACCTTATCTGATTGGTACGATTAAACAATCAAACTTTGCTTATTTACATATCTATCAACTCACTATTAAAAATAAAATAATGACTTATTTAATATTTGATATTTTATCAAATTCTTTCAAAACAATATTTATCGTTTATTTAAATCTATTAAACATTCTTTTGAAATATTCTTTCTCACTTGATTTAAATCTTAACTTTTATAAGATCATTTAAAATAAACTAAATCTTTTTAAATACGTTATATTTTTAAGACAATATTTTTAAATCAGATTTAATATTTTACATTGAATATCTTTATTTTTATCTCGTGATAACTCACGTATTATTTATAAATTTATAACATGATTTTTAAAATAATTATGCAACTTTATTAGACAACTTCCACGCGTGTGTGTATAACATCTGTTCTTTATAACACAAGAACGCTTGCTGTCGTCTAAAAATAAACTTAACAATTGCTTTTTAAAATAAATATTTATTTTTAAAATAAATAAAATATTACAACAGATTTTAAAATAATTATTTGATATGATTAAAATCAAATATTAATCTCAATTTAAGTATTTATAATTTAAAATATTTTTATTCACTTTTAACATATATTTTGAACTTAATAAATATCTTTATCTAATTTTAGCTTGTCTTTTAAATATTTTAGCTTCAAACATTTGTTATTAAATTTATTAATGCAGTATTACATCATAATCATCATCATTTTAAATATCTTCCCAAGATCAACACAATTCACATATCAAACACTCATAGATTGCTTTAATTAAACTTATGGTAACATTACCACAAGCAAAGTCAACATCACATCTTTAAAATACTTCTTAAATTTAAAATTTTCCACTAGATTAGCACAAAACTTAAATGGTGACCCATACAAAAGGGCACAATATATATACTCTTTTTTTTATTTTAGAATTAATTTTAGAATTTGAAAACTGTTATGAGTAATCCCTCACACAAATCTATTCTTGTTTGAAATTATTATTATTATATAGAAACAAGTTAACATTAACTTGGTGTTTGGGGGAAGGGGTGCTTAAAAGTCGGTTCACTATTTTGTTGATGAGTTTACTTATCTCGTTTCCTATCTTTCTTTTCTTTTTTCAACACTGAAACCATCCCAATATTATACATACTTTGAATAAATTATCTCATAATGTAATCAAAAAATTCTTTTAGTAATTTGCATTTTAAGAAAATTTTTAGATTTATTTTTCTTTTGGTTCATGATATTTTTAAAAGTCTTCCCAGCATAAAAGTTTAAAATGCTAAGATTATATTAACTGTTTTTAATAATGATTTCTGTCTATAGACAATCACAGAATTTTTTAAAAATATATTCTTAAATCTAAAAATCTTTGTTTTTTCATTCCAATTTTTCTAATATTATTCCATGAAGGATTTTTTAAATTCTTAATTCTTTGATAATAAACCAAGAATAACAAAACTGTCAATTACTTTTATACCCTCATTGTAAATTTTGAAATCAGCTTTTGACATTACAATTATATAGAATTGTTTTAACAATTCTTACTTATGGATCTGAAACTTGTGATACTTAACAGAAGAGGAATATAGACTTTAGATCATTTAATGAATTATAGATTATTGAACCAATTAAGAAACTAAAATGGAGCTAGGTTGCATATATCTTGCTAGAAGAGATGATAATAGATAAATAGTTGATGCTTCTTTAGATCCTAAGAGATTGTAAAAGATCTACAAAGAGACAACATGTGAAATGGATGGATGAAATAAGAAAATTTGCTGGTATATTATGGAGAAGCTAAGGGGAAAAGTAACTGAATTAAACTTGGAGAGATCTTCATTCTGCAGTAAAGTGCTAATAATTGATACTGATGATCAGCCATATCTTTCCAATAAAAATAAAGATTACTTTATTACTATCAAAGACATAACAGAGCCATCTTCCAAGGCTGTTAATTTTTCATGCACTCATTTGATGAATAATATATTTTTAAAAATTTTACTGTCCTGGACATGAAAAAGCCACTTTTATTTTAATATATATTACAAATTAATGAAATATTATTACTTTAATGTGGAATATAAAACAACTGCATTAATATTATTAATAACATAAAATTAAATTTGGTATATTAAGTTTTATTAACTTACTTTAATCTTTGAGACTGAGAGGCTATCGTTCTCCATAGTTATCTGTCTTAATTGATCTGTTAAAAAATAAATAATATTTATTAATGCATTACATAATGAAATTCTTTTATACACATCAGTAATACATGTATATTAGATTTTACTTTTATTATCTAATGAAAGTCTTACTTCATGTGGGAAACAGTTGTATGATTTATTATTACTAGTAGTTGCTGCTAGTGCTAATTTCCTTAATTAGGTTTTGATTTTTTAAAGAAAGAAGCACTAGATTGTGGATGTTCATTCATCAGCCATGTTTTTTTTTAAAAAATATTCAATGAAATGGTTTGAAAGTTTTGACATTATAAGATTTTCATCTATAGTTCATTCTTTATTTAAGCTATATAAGTTTTACACTAGGTTAGTAAAAGAAATAGAAAGTTGCTGACACCAGTATCTTCCATCTTACTTTGCCAGATAAGAAGTTGATTTGAATTGCAAATCTCACGGTATTATATCTTGCTAATAATTAATTTCAGTAGTATTAAAGAAAGTGTTTGCTGTTTGCTAAATGAATATCTACAACTCTAATTTAATTTATAATTTCTTCTCAGATATATTATTTAATTGAATATAATAATTTGAAGGTTCTCATTTTTTTACATTTAAAATTTAACAAATTAATAGGTTGGTACATAAAACAGTTAATCATTTTTATCAGATTTATATGAGCTCAAAAATATATCAATTTCACTTTTCTCATTTGTAAGAAATATGTCTTGCTTTTGAAATACTGTAGAGTTGTGATATGTGCTATATTAATATAAATTGCTTTACTTATAAGCTATCCATAAAAAATTTAAATAACCATTAAAATTCTTTAATAATTTTTCTAATACAGCAACACCTATTTTTCCATTTTGAAATGTCACACATGATTATGTTTATGTTCCTTTTGGTTATCTTGAAAACACAATGTGGTAAAGTATTTCATGTAATAAATTATTTTTTAAGAATAAAGTTAAAATGCTTACAAAAGTTTAAAAAATTCATAAAGCATGTTTTTAATTGATGAAATAAATTATCAATTTAGTAGTATCAGAAGAAAAAACAATAAAACATTTTTGCATTGCATCAGAAAACTTAAAGTTTGAAGAGTTAACCAAGAATCTGAAATGAATGGCAAATAATGATGATTGTATAGATTCTGAAGATATGGATTTAAAAACATCAAAACAATTAGAAAGACCATGGTCTGCTAATAATTAAACTACTATTACATTTTCATAGTTAAAACAAATTATTGAAGGAAAAGGATATTTTCAGAATGTGTTTAATTGCAATGAAAATCTGTCCACTTTGTTATTTTATTTTAAGGAATAAAGATATGGTACAATAAGTTTTTTACTATTTTTATTTTTTGAGAGAATATGAATGAACACAAATTAAATATTATTCTTCAATTTATTATTGCTACAATCTTAATTTTCTATGCCTATAATACAAATAAAGTGTTTGCTATATATATATGCATGTTGAAAAGTTACTGTACACTTGTAATTCAGTAAACACATTTTATTGTAATCAAAGTTTTTCAACAAAATGTTAACTATTACATACAATGAATGCAAGAGGGGCTTGGAACAAAAATAAAATACATATCACAGCTCCATTCCTATCTTTAAAAAAATATATTTTGTAGATATTGAAATGTTTTATACCTAAAACTTTTATCTTTTAAATGACTTTTTTAGGTTTTTATTTATAAAAATAATCATCATCCTAAACAATGGACAAAGTAAATGTCCATAGGTGTATTAGTGTTTTTCAGTAAATAGCTTTCAAGAAGACTGAGTGAATGCAAATTAACTCTACATTATTAAAAGTATCTACATTCTGTAGAGTTATCTATTCTTTTAATGAAATACTAAAATTAGTCCATTTTAGTTTCCAATATTCATTTGATATACGTGGTTAACTTTTGCAAGATCGTTTATATGACTATCTTCATAAAGTATCCTCTGATTTACAATTCTTCCTTGAAAATATTTTACATTCATATAAATAACTTTGTATAATGTGCTCTTTCAAATGCCAGGATTTTCTCGCTAAATGTTTTGCCATTATTGATCTTTCGCAAACTCATAAATATAGTTAGGATATCAAATATATTTAATAATCTATGTCTTTGTTTTCAAGGACTGTCCATGGCTTGTTCTTATGCTATTTTTAACTTTATTTATTTATGGCAATCTTATTTTTAATATATTAAAAAAACTTTTTAAATTATTTAATTTTACACATTTATTCTGTTAGTTATTTAATTGTAAAATAATTACAAATACTATACATACATTTTGAAGTTCTTTCCTTCCTATTTTGAATATGGATTCTAGAGCATTTTTTGGTTATTTAAAACAAAATCCAAATAGTTGGATGAAATATCATTTGTTTTGTCTTTACTTCTTATTTATAGATTTTTATTTTGTTAATTTTTATTTTATAAACTTATATACGGGAACTTTTAAAAGTTGCATAACATCTATATTTAATTATTAATTTTTATTTTGTCAATGCACATATATATATAAAACAGGCAAAACTCACTATACGTATTGCCACACACAGCAAGCTAGAGTAATGAATGGGTACCAGAAGGCTTGTGCATAAAATCCCTATCTAGTGCCTACTCATCCAATATCCCCAGACTAGTTTCTGACTTGTGGCCTTCGCCAGTGAAGAGCCTTGAAGCAGTGCTCTCAGATTCCAAGGCTCCTCACTGACATATATATATACTTGTATATATTTTCATTTCTGGATAATCAAAAAGTTTAAAATGCATGATTGAGATATAGTTATAAAGTACTGTTATAGCAGACATACTACATTCGACTTTCCTTTTAGTTTGTTTCTATTCGTTGTATGGAGCATCTTTAAATGAAATTTTAATGCTTTCAAAGGGAGTCCAAGTTTAATTTTCTTATAGTAAATTGAAGAAAATAACAGCCTATATTTGTCTAATATAGTTGAGGCAATTACATCACTATGATGACATACTCTATATTTTAATTTGTTAATTGTATTGTAGATATAAAAAATTATAACACTGCAAATAAAATGTTTTCTTAAAAAATCTAATTTATGATTAAATTTAAATTATATAGTTATTATTTTTTAACAAAAATGAAATATAAATTTAAGAATTTTATATCAACTAATTAAATTTCATTATTTACAAAAATTTGTTTACCAGTGAGTTTTAGTAGAATATGTGTGTGTGAGGTTATATATTATATATAAGCACATATGTGCATAATATATATATATATATAGAAAGAGAAAGTGAAAGAAAAATATATGGTTAGATGTTACGAGAATAATTTTAAAGAAATATATCAATTAATATATAAATAAAGAATAAGCAAAACTAGAATCTCTCATACCATGCAACCATTTTTCCCAAGCAGCCAAAGTCTTCACATTTGGTTCCTTGGTTTCATAATGAGTTCTTCGCATGTAGTTATTTATAAGCCTACGAACCATAGCTTCTTCGTTTGCTCTACTATAAAGTATTTGCACTCGTTTAACTTCCAACAGTTCTTGAAAGATCCTTCGTTCCTGCTCATACCGCAAAGTACTTATATGATTGGCATTAGCACCTCTTATTCGTTTTGGCCTAATAGGTCTGGGTTTTATATTTGAATTTGTAGTAGTATTAGGCCTTCTGTCTTGGTTTGGTGACTTTCCATTTTCTAAAATATTTGCTTTTGTTTTTGGTCTTGTCAAGGCAGATGTTGAGGTTTTTGATCGCATTGGTTCTGGATGTTCTTTTTTTAGTGGATTAGCTTCTTCACTTTTTATATTTTTATTTATAGATGTTTGAGCTTTTGAATTTGCAATGTTTTTCGTTTGCTTAATAGTTTCTCTTTTTTTAGGTTTATTATTTGATTTAACATTATTTTCTATTTTATTTAGATTTGTTAAATCTTCCAATTTCTGTTCATTAGTTTCTTTTACATTTTCTGGTTCAGTCTTTTCTTCCTTTATTTTATTTTCTTTATTTTCATTTTCACCATTTTCATTTTGCTCAGCATCATTGCGTTCTTCATCTTCATTTAAATCTGCATCATTAGCTTCATTTTCAATTGTGTCAATGTCAATTGTGGTTTCATTACCAATTGTACTATTGTCAATTGTAGTTTCATTATTATCAGTCATGCTTTCATCATTTTCTGGTGAAACTTCAGTATTTCTTTCTCCAGCTTCACTTTCAGATAGTGCAATGTCAACACTATTTTCTTTACTTTCATCTTCTTCCTTGATTACAGATTCTTTGATTATTTCTTTTTTGGGTTTCATTTCTGGTGTTTCTTGTATTTTACGTAAGCTTTTCTGCCTTTGAAGTTGTCTTTCTGCCTTTTTTTTCTCTTCTTTTAAAACAAATTCTGACTTATCTATTATTTCATTTGCTTCTTTGGCATTTAAAGATTTAAGATAGTCAGTTATATCAGTATATTCCTTTTGCATAGCTATATCCAGTGATGTTAGATATTGACGCTGTAAATAAAACAAGTATTAAAACTGTTAAAATTAATATAACATTATTATTTTTAAAAAAAATATCTGTGCAGAGTAAATAAGTGATCAAAAACTATGAAAATTGTTTGAATGAAGTATTATATTTAGTTATAAGAATTATTTTTTTGGCAATTCTATTACCACAAATATTTTAATTTTAATTAATGTTTTAGATATAGCACAAGAATAATGTCAAATAGGATGTTTTTAAAATGATTTATATATTTTAGAGCAAATTTATGGATGAAATTTATCATTATTATGTATTACTTTACATTTCAACAATTTTTCAAGTAAATAATAATAATAGAAAGTTATAAAAATCAATATTTTCCAATATTTTTAATGAAAAGTTTTTTAATCAATAATTATTTAATAAATTTTACTCTATTAATGTTATTTATGTTAGTCTTTATTATAAAATCAAACTTTTTCTTATTATGTCATAAATAAAAATTCGTAAATTATGTTTCTATATATAAGCTTTTTTTTAATAATTTTAAAATAAGTAACACTTATTTAGATTTTTTATTTTACATAAAAATAATAGATAATTTTTCATATAATTATTTATATTGTATCATAATAATTTCTAATACTGTTGAAGAAGATTGAATTTCATATATGGCTTCTAATTAAATCTAAAGAAATATACTTTTAGTATTGTGTAAGTAGATATATCTTTGCATTTTACATTGATATCTATAGTATAATTAATAAATATCTCATAAAATAGCTCATTAAGATTATTGATAGAGCCCTCTGTAATAGTTTTAATGCAAAAATAGTACTATCTTTTTGTAAAACATTTCATTATTCAATTTGACCCTACCATATTTTTCATAAAATTTAATATTATTGTTATTACCAAAGCTCATTACATGCACTAGTCTACTAATTTTAATAATCCTGTAAATAAATAATGGTTATTTAATATGTAACAATGAGAATATATAATATTTATGAAGATATAAATTTTGAATGCATATATAGTACTAATTCACAGTTAGACATATTAACATTATTTTAACAAACTGCAAAGAATACCTCCCATGCTAATGTTGATTTATAAATTATACAAAAAATGATCCACTTTTATTTAACTTCCACAATGTTATATGGATAATAAATCAATCATCACAAAGGAATGAAATCTTAATGTGAAATATTATATTAATGATCTTTACAGTCAAATATAATTAAAATGTAAATTCTAATAATTTTAATAACACTATAATAAGCACATAAAAATATATTCAAAATGATTATCATAAGATTAACTGTTGAATTATTATTATGGTACATGTATTGGGAGTTTACTTTTCAGTGCTATATAATTAAGTCATTGCATGTTTACAGAGTTACTAAAATTATTAGATTTTATATCTTAATTATTATTTGAAACTGTGAACTGGTTTGTTTAAGACTATAAATATCACTGGTAACAAAGTTTTACTTCTTCAATTATCAATGATTGATTTATTATTCATAGAATAGCATAAAATAAAATCAAACCATTATATCTAACTAATAAACTAGCTTTGACATGAAGAAGAATTCTTTGCAAATTTATTAAAATGATTCTAGTAAGTCTAAATTGTGATTTATTATTATTGTAGCATGCATTTTTGGAATTTACTTTTCTATAAATATTTATATTTGCAGTTAAAAAAACACTTTCAAACAGCAATATGTTATCAGAAATATATGCAATAGAATTGCATTAATATCAAGGCTTCAATTCTGTATTTAAATCATCACTTTCCAATAAGTTATAACATCTACTATTAGTATCTTATTTGTTATACTGAAATAATGTTTGCCATTTAATTTTTTTTTATTTAGTGAAATATGTAATGAAAGATTAATTTGATATTAGATTTATTGTTAAAACAATGTTTACCAGTATTAAAATATATTAAATAAAATTTGAAAAATTTGAAAATTGTTTTTTTAAGATATCATTTTAATTATTAAATTGTCTAAACTTGAATTATAATTTTTTACACAAAAAATAGAATATTATTTTAATATAAAATTCTTCACTGTCATAGTCTATTTGAAACATTTTTATAAAGCAAGAGGGAATTAAAGTTAGAATACAAGTTGTTTTATCTAAAATAAAATGTAATAATTTTATAAAATTATTATTCTTAATTCCAAATATATATATATATTTATATTTGTAAACATTTTTATTCAATAACAAATTAATCAATGAAATTTAATTACATTTTGTAATATTTTCAAATATTTAATTTATACATTTTAAAATTAAATTATTTTCATTTTATTTAGTATTTTAATTTTTGGAATAAATTGCAAGTTCTAATTGACACTTGAGTTTACATTATTTTTTAAAAATATTTTGATTATTTATAAAGCTAATATGTATTCAATAAATATAACTTAAAAATAATAATCAAATATAACTACATACTTTATAAATCTATCTATTTTCATATATGTTTGATTATTCAAATTATTTAAGTTTTTAATTAGCCTATTATACTATTTTTTAATTCTATTAAAGATTTTATTTCTAAAAATGAATACAATGAAAAAAAAAGGATATATATATATAAATTTATTGCAAAAAAACTTTTTTCTAGTACTATATCCTAAATAAAATATAAATCTTCATTTTGATAAATTGTAAATTATACATATGTTATTAACTTTTCTTAGAAAACTGTGATTCAATTAAATTATAAGCACTAGGAACACTTAACTAAGAAAAGTTTAAGTTTCAATATTTTCTATTATGCTAAGCCGCTTTTGATATATTGGACTGATATCATATTCATAGCAATCAGTGGTGGACAGGAGGATGAGAAGGATAAATATGATATAAATTTGCACAAAGAGTAATTTGCCCCATTTTCCGAGAGCTGGGGGAGCATGATTCCTTTTTGTTTATTAAATTAGGAATATTAGGATGTACCATGCCATCTTTATTTTATACTTGGAATCATTTTTCTTGGTATACATGGCACTGACTAATGTAGGTTCAAACATATGGACATGTGTTTTTTGATACTTCAGAAATATGGGTTTTTGATTTGGATTGCTTTTAACTCTTCTGTAAAGGTATTGATGTTGGGAGAATCTTGTTACTAAGTTGGTGCATGATTTCACAAAGTAGATTGGATAGGAATAAATTTATATCCAAAATTCTAAGAAAATATTGTAACAGTGCATTCACCAAACTGAATATTATAAAATTTATCCTTCATCTATCCATCTGAATGTTCTCAAGTGCAAAATTTCACAAGCCTGACACTCTGCTCAGGTTGATGATAGACTTTGGTGGAGTCCACTACTACAGCACTACAAAATTGATTAATCAGTAGCTTACTGATCAATTAGGATATGGCTTATTCACTATCATATCCTAATTTGAGTTTGTCAATAAAATTAAAAACATAACTAATGACAACCAAAGAAGGATAGCATCTCTAGATATAATTGAGTTGTATGGATCAATAAATAGAAAACAATTAAACAACATTACAAAACATGCACTCACAACTTATAACTATCCACAGAAGAAACTTAGTTTTATCACATTGAAATTGATGTATTGCCTAAATATTTAAAAAACACCTAGGATAATATATATGTGATACATTGATGACTTCTACATTTGTGCTGTAGAGCTCAAAATTAATATCAAACATGAGATCACAATGCATTAATCTGAACCATAGAACAGGAAGACTCCTACAAAATAGTAAAATATATTGACATATACATCCAAAGAGAGAGTAGCCAATAAAATTTCAAAATGCTAGTCAAACCCATTAAAATCAATGGTTTTATAAATCCTGAATCCACAACTCCCTATAAACACATATGCTAGTTACAGAATATTTTTATATAGAAATTTTAACTTATATAAATTAGAATCAGACCATAAATATATTATTGAAAAATATATTGATGAGTCATGTCTCATTGGGTTCAAATATAAGACACTCATTAACATTCTCAACAAATTTTCTAACAAGATCAGAACTAGATCTATAACACTTGCCAATAAACTCTGGATATTACTCCATTATATCTCTAAAGTATCCAAACATATAAATAAAATATGGTCAATTCATATAATCAGTCTCCACACTCCACCATCGATAAATAGGTTGATCAATAATTCTAAAGACAAACTTCCTACTGGCCACACATCACACTGTTTACATAATTGTGTGCACTCAAACTGGCTGAAATGCAATTTACTTTAGGGAATCATGTTCCTTCCAGCTTAACAACAAGATTGTATACAACATCAATACCTTTACAGAAGAGCTAAAAGTAATCCAGATCAAAAATCCATATTTCCGGAACATCAAAAGAAACTTGGCCATACATTTGAACCTGCCTCAGAGGCTTAGTATCATGTTCATTGAGAGAAATGATTCCAAGCACACAAAATAAAGGTAGTATGGTACATTGCTAATAATACTAACTTTATAAACAAAAAGTAATCCTATTCTATTTTCCCCTCTCAAAAAAGTGGAAGATTTAACTCATTGGCGAATTACCTAAATTTACATCAAATTTATACTTCTCACTGTCCTGTCCTCCAGTCATTGCTATGAATATATATATATCACTACAAGATATCGAAAGTGAGTTAGCATAATATAACAAATATTGAAACTTAAGCTTTTCTTATCTAAACGTTTCTAGCGCTTATAATTTAATAAATTATTATTAATAAAATTCTAAGAGATTTACGATCTGATTTTAAAAATAGTTATTATATGCATATAGTAAATCAATAACATAATTTAATAAGGAAATATGAAATTCCAGTAAATCTAATGGACTGATTCTAGTATGTAAAACATAATTAATTTTTTTATTTGTTTTAATTTTTTTAAAGAAATTCTAACTATTATCCTTTTAATTTTAAAATATCACAGTTTATGATCTGCTGCTGAAATTTGTAAAAAAAAAAACAGCTTTATGTTTTTAAAAATATAACGCTAAATTTTGTTTATTTAATAATTTTAATGTTAATTTTTTTGTAATGTGATCATTTTATTTGAAATATGAAAGAAAAACCTGAATGAATTTTAATTAATTTTAAATTTTGATAAAATAAAAAAATTCTGAGGTATTAAAATTATCATATGATTATTAAAATTATTCACATGATAGAATATCAAAGTTATACAGGTTTTGTGACTAAAGAGGTTTAATGGAAATATTTTTGTTATATCTTAAATAAAATAATGTTTTATCTTCCTTTAAACAAATCATCAATTCTAATTGATCTACATAATGTTTCTTGATATAATGATGAATGCAATGGTGGACAAAATAACAAGAACACTTGTTATACCTTCATTAATTTGGAGTTGGACTATTATTTGAATTAATAATTTTTGCATAATATATAGTTAAAATTATAGAACATTAAAATAATACATAAAGAAATACTAACCCATTTTGAAAGAAGAAAATACTCAGGTTCTTTGAAAAATCATAATGATATTGTAAGAGACTTAATAATATTTAAATAAAGAAATTGAATAAGTAATTAAAAATGATAATATGATTCCTGTTTTTACATCAATATTATGTTGCATGAAGTGTATGAATTGGAACACTATCATATTGTACAATGTATAAAAAATATTGGTATAATGAGTTATTATTTTGTGAAATTTTAAAATAATCTATAATTAACTAATACATGCAGAGTAATTATTGTGGCAATAGAGTTTATAGTTATGACTTAATAAATGATGACAAGTCCCATCATACTTCATAACTGAAAAGAGCAAACTATAGGTGACAGATTTTTTTTTTCTGATTAATAGATAAAACTTTCTAGTAATTGGAAGAAAATAAATACATGTTTATTTGTCTGGCTATATCACAATCATTCTTGCCCAGCTCATTTGTTTTTAGTTATCTACTTTATATTGACACTTTATAGCTTTTGGGAACAGTTGTACCACACACACACACATGTGTGCTAGAATTTCAATAGTAATTTTTAAAAAATCAGCTTGTTTGCAAATGTTGTTATTGAATAGAATCTTTTAGTAAATATTTTAATATTAAGATGTATGCCACTTTATCAGTTATTTATTTCACTGTCATTTTGTATTTCTTGGGTGCAGTCTTTCATAATGTCTTCAGATTTAATAAAAGACAAATGACCCCCAAGATGCATTTCATGCTGAACCAGCACTCATCAATTAATTGACCCAGGTCATTATCTCCCATATATTATATGAAGAGTATTTATCTATAGTAAATTGTTACATTTTCAGATTCAGTATATTTGATTTATTATCATCAGATAATCTACTCACTGATAATACATTTTGATAAATATTCTTCAGAATATGACAATATTACTAGGTCTATATCTTGATCCAATGTTTGATTCACTGTGAAAATGTTTAGTAGATAAATCCAAAGCATAAAGGCAACTCATATTCACTGAACTTTTCTATAAATTCTCTCAATATTTACATGTTATCTACTGTGCTAAAATCATTTTTAAATTTTTAGAATTAATATAATATATTTGTATTATTATATCCAATTTACATTTAAAAAATATTCTAGAATATGACACACTATATAATATACTATTAACTTAGCTAAATTTGTTCATAAAAATATGCCACTTTTTAAAGCAGTCTAACATAATATCTTTTATTCAAAAGATCATTTCAGAAAACATTTGTATATTTTTTCTCTTAATGATCATTAAATTTATATGTACAAAGCATTCAATATCTGTGAATATAAATTAATCTGTCCCTGTTGAATAATATTTATTATAGCTTTCAAAATGTTCTAACTGTAATACAGTGGAATAATAATCCTATTAACTCAAGTGGTTAGAAATCACTTATTTGTAGGCATAAATATATATATGATGAAATGGCGATTTTCATTGGGCAGCAAATCTAAATGACATCTGGGGTCATACATTTATGAGTCTAATCAACGCAGATGAATCAAGGTAATGTTTTTACACACGCACGCACACACACACATATATAAAAGCCATTTCAGAAAAAAAGCCTTTTTAGTAATCTATTAAAAAGAAATTATTTTGAGGATATTTTTTATCAGACATTAATTTCTAGGTGGTAAAGATTTAAACCATTTTCCATCCTTTTTTAAAACCCTTAGTTAAAAAATAGATTACTATTTAATGAACATTCTTGAAGGTTAGTTGTTTTTTGCTATTGTTATCTATCTGAAAGAAAATCCTAAGCCTGATTAGAACTGAAAAAAATTTCAAGTTATAGTGATTTAAGCGTGTACCTAAATCAGAGAACATGGCAGATGAATATCCTACTGTTACACATATAATGGGAATGATTTATTTGTGGTAGACATAATTCTATCTATTTAAAGCTTTCAAAGAAGCATGAGATATCATAATGACAGTATATGATTGGTATAAAAGTTTTTACATTAACAAGAACATAAATCTTTTCATATGAAATTAAAAGTTTACCTTAAAGATTTATGAAATTGATCCAAATGAGTTGATGAATAAAGAAAAAGTTCAAAAAAAAATTGGCATACAATAAGCCAGTGCAATGTGACATATTGTAAAGAAATAGATTAGAATATATTTATTTTGTTGATAGATTACTGTCAGCTTGGCTAATGTAAATTCATCTTTAGTTATTTTTTTAACAATAACAATTATAAAAAATAGTGAAAGCTATGAGCAAATAATCTGAATAAAAATCGGATATTTTGGAAATATTTGTTACTTAATTTTTACTTTACACAAATATACTAATCCTAGAGAAAATATTATAAGTATTAATCTGCACAGGTTCGATAAAAGCTTTAAAATAAACCATAGATCGACCTTGTTATATATAAGTAGGGTTTTACTAACAATACTAAATAAGTATGAATAAAAAAGAAAAGGAAAATTAATTAAAACCAGTAGTTGCCATGGAATGTAATTAGTAATGTAAAAAAAGTAATGGGGGATTATTCTCATGAAAGTATGTTTGTCTTCTAAATCCATATATAGAGTTTAAATATTCTGCAATGAAAAATATAGACACATGCATGATGATGGATACATGATATGGCAGTAGCTATGTTGAACAAACTAATCATTGCTTAAATGAATTAAGAGGGCAACAGCTTAGATATGAAGACATTATTATTGGATCACCATTTACCTCATGAGGCATCACATCAGAAGGATTACACAAATCTAGCTCCAACACTAAAGAGAGAATAAGGTAACACATACTTTAAGTCTGTATATTGTATGCACATATGTATGTTATGACTTTGCAGGTGGTAAGAGGAACAGGAGTGGATGAGAATCAAGTATGACAGTCTTTGAGAGTCAAGCCAGCATATAGCAGTAAACACACTATCATGTGGAAATCAATGTCACAGCTTAAGTGACACCAAAAAAGAAGTAAAGCACCTGACCAAAACAATCCAGGTTGAATAGATTACATCCCAACAATCATCTGCTGAGTGAGCAAAAATCTGCGAAGCAACAGTGGAACCATGAACCACATATTCTTGTAATAAACTTAATATAAATATGAAAAATATGGTAGATTATAATTGGAGTTTGTATTATGGATATTAAGTAGCAGAAAGCAACAAACCTGTTATTTTTTGGAAAGTTAAAAAATTATCACAAAGACTTAATTCTCATAATAGAATATCAAAATATATACATCTAATAAGTGAAAATTAGCTGCTTATGTACCAAACAATAAATGATATGAAAAACTTTTTATTGAGTTTTTTATCTTAAGAAAAACATTACTTAAACTACTGTACTGTACATATTGTATTCTTAATTTCTTGATGAGTTTACAACTCCCTGGATAATTTTGAATACAATATTATATGTTTTTATTTTTGTTATAGTCCTCCCTTCTCTCAGAAGTGGACTATTTCAGATGCCTTCTTATCTGATTGGATTAAGCATTGTTTGCCACAGGCCAATAGGCTGATGTATAGATAAAATCATAGCCAATGATTATTACAGGCCAATAAGCAATGATGCTTGCTGAATCCGAAGGTTTTTAATAAGGTCAGGGATCTGGCTATAAATAGTCAGCCTTTTGTGAGAATCAAGGAAGAATGTCTGTCTAACCTGAAAGACTGTTCGCATTCTCCCAGGGAAGCTCTGCTAACCTGAACAGCAGCAAGTGTTCCCATTGATAGCACTATGCTATTTAGTCTATGCAGCTAGGCAAGTCCCACAGAGACTGGACGCTGCTAAGACTATTGCTGGCTCGAGGCAAGCTGTCTTATACAGCTGGAAGAGCCATACACCCTACCCATGAGGCAAGCTATCAGGTGTAGCTGGAAGCGGTTGGCAGAATCCAGAGTTACATTAAGCTACAATGTTCAACATTGTAAATATTTTCTTGTAAATATATTGTATATTGCATTGTATATATTTGTAGATAGAATAAATGTATTAATTGTAATACTTGTCTTAATATTATTTTACATTATTTTCTGTTGGTTGGGTCAGTAATAATGTAAAATAATACTAAGACAAGTATTACAATTAATACATTTATTCTATCTAGAAATATATACAATACAATATACAATATATTTACAAGAGAATATTTACAATGTTGAATATTGTAGTTTAACGTAACTCTGGGTTCTGCCTACCGCTTCCAGCTTCACCAGATAGCTTCACTCACGGGTAGGGTGTATGGCTCTTCCAGCTGTATAAGACAGCTTGCCTCAAGCCAGCAATAGTCTTAGCAGCATCCAGTCTCTGTGGGACTTGCCTAGCTGCATAGACTAAATAGCGTAGTGCTATCAATGGGAACACTTGCTGCTGTTCAGGTTAGCAAAGCTTCCTTGGGAGAATGCGAACAGTCTTTCAGGTTAGACAGACATTCTTCCTTGATTCTCACAAAAGGCTGACTATTTATAGCCAGATCCCTGACCTTATTGAAAACCTTCAGATTCAATAAGCATCGTTGCTTATTGGCCTGTAATAATCATTGGCTATGATTTTATCTATACATCAGCCTATTGGCCTGTGGCAAACAATGCTTAATCCAATCAGATAAGGAGGCATCTGGAATAGTCCACTTCTGAGAGAAGGGAGGACTTTCCTTAGTCAGCAAACCTGATACTTTGCATTCAGATAACAAACAATAATATAAAACTATTAATCATGATTTATGAATATATCGATCACATGACTATAATGATACATATATAAATATTATATATTGGCAGAGTTTATAAAACATATTAATATTTTCAAAGTGTTAACTACAGCACATTGTTACAATTATTTGAAAGTGCCATTTAAATTGATCAAAATTTCAATTTGATTAATATCGTTTGTAGTTTACGACAAACAGGAATTATTTAAAAAAATATTACCGACTAATAAATATAATAAATTATTTTTTATTTATTTTACTAATTAGAAATATGGCACTTTATTCCATAAAGGAAAGTTTAATTATTAAATTTTAAGCAGGATATTATATGGGTCTAATACGTTTATTGCTCGAAAGTCATTGGACTTCTTGAACAACTGACCGTATCTATTATTATTTATATCATGCACTTATCTTTCTTTTAACATTTATACGAAATAAATTGAGTTATTTGATTTTCTATTAGATCTTCCATTTAAAATCTATTAGAATATAAATCATAAGTCATATTAGTTGCTTATGTCTACATGTACATCAGTGGCATAAAAAGCACGAAACAGGAATATCTCCAGCTCTAACATGATACGAATGAATATAGTTATTTAATGGTTTACTTAGAATGTTGGTCTCTAAGTCTAAAATTTGAATTTATGCCACTTCTGTATGCATATAGTCTGATAAATACTCAAGAATATATACAAACGCACATTTATCATTAATGACAATGTAAAAATAAAAGAAACATAGACTTCCCAATTAAACAAGTAATATGTCTAAATGCGCTAAAACGCAGGCAATGGTGAAGTTAAATATAAATTATAGTATTAATGGCTGAGCACTTTTGAGAAGTTTTATCTTCTCATAATTATAACAAATGGATTGTGATTAAGAGAAGATAAAACTTCTCAAAGCGCCCAGCCAATTAATACAATTTGTACTTAGCTTCACCATTGCCTGCATTTTAGCGCATTTCGACATAAATGAATGATAATAAAACATAAAAATTAAATTCTTTAAAACTAAAAAAATCTTTAAATATAGAAAGAAGAAAAATTAAACAAAACAAAAAGAACAGTATATGACAAATCTTATCATGGGAAACATCATAATATTCTTGAAAATAATAAGCTCATTAATTTAGTAAAACAGTTGCTTATATATAACCAATAAATTTTATGACGATAACTTATGTTGGTAGAAAAGAACCATTCTGACTTTATATTTTTATAAATATAGTTTAATAATCCTTTGTTGTGCATGCTGCAAATCTAGATGTTAAACAAAAATTAAAACAAATTAAGAAAGTATCAAGAAATGACAAAGTAATGCCTAAATCTATTTTGGGGCAGAAAATACTTCACAGACACATAAATGTTTTTATTTATATACATACGCATAGACAACATATACATGTATTACTATATAGTGCTAGACAGACATCCTTGTTCACAATTAGTAATAACATAAAAAGCCAATTTTACAATGCATCCGCCATACTTTCTAATATGAGACTACAATTATATATAGATGGGGGAGATCTAATTTATTTCTCTCTAAGACTGTACATAGAATATAATTAAAACACAATAACAATAAATGTGATAATTAAATAGTCTAAAATTGAAATGTCCAGTTAAATTTTATTTTCAATTTGTAAAGCAACATTAATTATTAATGCTTTTAATATCCATACAATATTAGACTCACATCTTTATTAACTAATAAAGAACATATTACATTTACAATATACCCAAACCTATCTCTTTGTAAAATAAAGATACCCTTTTTCTCTCTATTTATCTAAGATTGCAATAGACAATCATAACTCACATATGTATATATCATAATCATTAGCAGTCTTTGTTTTTTTTATTCACAAATAAAAATAAATAATTAAATATATGAATTTTGTGATACTTATACCAACCAATGTATGAAACACAAATATGATCACATGTTTTTGCATAATGGCACTAACATATATTTATTTGATGTTTCAAAATGACATTTAATTTCTTCTGAAGCAATCTTTTTTTTTTCTGAAATACTCCCAGACTTTTCCTATGTGTAGCTCTTCATCATATTCCTTTCTCAGCCATATATTACTAAGGGTGTCTTTAAAATAATATCTAAAATCTTAATGAAATTTATTTTTCTTATTAAATAATGTCTATACCATAAAATACATTTTAGAAAACCCTTTACATCCCCAATCCAGTAATGCTTAAAATTTTAGATTCAATTTCATTACAACCAATAAAATGAAGATTACACAAACTAACATTATATTATTGTGATCATGTTTTTAAAATATCACAGAATGTCTTAAAACAAAATTTTACAAGTATTTTATATTAAACTAATTAGTGTTTACTACTTTCATACAATAAATGTTGGCATAGTAATAGCTTTGTGCTACATGTAATTTAATAGAAATAATCATGTTATTATGATGAATTATCAATTACTAAAGGGTGTAGTAACACATACTTTATACTATACCTCAACAGTCCAGACCATCTCTCTTCCACAAAAAACTATTAACATATTTAAAATGATAACCAACCAAATCAAAAGTTGCTGAAGATTTTATAAGACACCTGAGATTTATGAGTACTAATTAGTAAACTAAAGTTTTTATAGATTAAATTCAAAACATTAATATTCTATAGAACATTGTTTCAGTTATCAAGATTAAAATAATCTTAAACCCCACCCTAAAAAAGAAAGTTCTTATTTTTGCATTTAATCAGTTCTAATTAGAAATACTCCCATGAAATCTGCCTATTTTGTGAAGTTTTCTAAAATCTATCAAAATATTACTGCCATTGGAGCATACACTTAATTTTATTTAACACCACTTTTTAATATAATTTTCTCACACTTATCACCAATTATTATACTATCATATAACACTGACATAATATAAATTTCAAATATTGGTTCAAGTTTTTTTGATTAACTAATTTAAATATAATGACTAAACTAATAAAAACAACATAGAAATTACATCAATTTCTTTAATATTTGTTTGGCCATATCTACAGTGCTTCTTAATTTTCTAAAGACACATTGAGACTCTTATAACTGTTTCTATATGACAGAAAAATCTATTCAATAAATCCTTAAAAGTATTTTTATTATAGTAAAAATAATGCTATTTCATATAATTATTTCAGCTTTTTCTATAATTTATTTTTATAAATTGTAGCAACTGATGGGTTCATGTAAGCTAATTTTTTTTAATTCCATTTTGAAGCAAACATATCATTGACATTTTAAAAAAAAATTCTGAAATTTTATTACAATTATCAGACTTTAGCAGGATCATTAAATGCAATCAAGGAAATTATTTTATAATTATTCAAAAGTTAAATGAGGTGTTTTTTCCATATAAAATAGTTCTATTATTATATAAAAGTGCTACTTACTGATGTAGTATGAAATCATCAATTGATATATGCAATAATAAAAGAAAAATTATTACAATAAACTATAATTCATTGTACCATATATTTTTGATGATATATTTACCATCAGGATAAAAAATTTCATAAGACTGGAATAATAATAAATCTCATGTAAACTTAGTTTTATTTGTATTTTATAAATAGAAACTATTAATATTAGGAATTGAATGTATACAGGTTCCATAGTTATTATAAAGAAAATACATATCTGAAAAGGATAGCATTCACTTCCATATTAGAGTTGATAGTATGATAAAATGATGCAACAATAAGATGTCATTGGTTGTTTATTACAAATAAATGAGTAGTCATTAATAAGAGATATTTGCAGAATGCTTATCAATAATCAGTATAAGCAACGTATAATGTCTGTATAAAAATAGTATCAGATGTTCACAAATAGATCATCACTGCAAGCAATAATATAGTGATTGAATGAGGTAATTTACATAGGCAAAATTGAGATTGTGAAAGCATTGTTACACTTAATCTAAAGTCAGGGTTTCTTTACAGAATTTATATAATTTAAAAGGTACTTTAGGATTATTCAACCGATGACATATTTCACTTACCAATTTTCCGATAGAAGTTGTCGATTTTTACATGACAACGTTGTCATGGCAACATCGGCAGTGATGTAATATATATATATTGTAACCTCTCTGTCAATGATTACATATCTAACCTCTAAAAAATATATATAACCAAAAGGGCTATAAATGTTACTTTTTTTTTAAAGAAAAAAGAAAGTCATAATGTGTTATCCAATTAGAAGAGAAAATAAATTTGTAAGAAATGAAAAGTTTTGTTTTGATTTGAAAATAAAATTGTTTGCAAAAATATTAAATAGTAATAAAAAAATAATTTTGCAAATACAGATTAATTTTTAGATAATGGAAGAGTATTCTATTATTGCTATAGGAATTTTGACTGTTGCTAGTCGGTAAGAAAAAAGGAATTGTTTTTGTCAATTATAGCTGTTTACTTTTACTGGTTTTATAATGCTCACAAATTAGTAGCCATAAAATGATTTGTATTTATTTCTATTCAAATTTATTTACCGTGGTGGGTTAAAATCCAATTGGAATGCTTATCCCATCTTTCTGAAAATGTAGTCTTTGTGGAAATGTAATGACCATGTACTAAAAATAAATGCCTAGTTATATCTATCAGTCAAATGTCTCCAGTTGCTATAATTAAAACAATATTTATTTAATAAAGTAAATAAGTTAATGGATTATAAGAAGAATGCACTAAAGAAGAAGAATCTGCACACCCTGCTAGCTTCTATTATGGATACATAAAGTCATGGAATATTGGAGATGTTAATGGTAAATTGACTAATATATTATACGTGGGAAAAAAAGAAAGAACAAACATCACATTTACGTTGATTTCAATAGACAAATAAAATTAAAGAAAAATTTAGTAAGATTATTTAAATGTCATTATAATAAATACATATTTTAAAAGACTCATTGATATATATTTATATTTTATTATTATTATTATTATTATTATTATTAAAGATATAACACATGATATTAAAGAATTTAAAATCTTCGTTTTAAATGTCATAAAATTTTGTTATTAGTATTAACCTTGGGATTGGAAATCAATCTATTTTGGGGGAAATTTAATGATATATGCTTGATTAATTTTTCAGATCAATTGTAAATATTTTTTATCTGATATAAATTTCATTTTATTTATTATGTAAATGTAAAAGATGTTAAAATTGTTTGTATTTTTATTGTCAGTATTGTTAATAAATTATATTAAAATTATCTTTTCTAATTAATTTCTCAAGATAGAAAAGTATTTTATTTAAATATGTAGAGTAAAATATATTTTGATTTAGCATTTCTAATAAAATTAGTTTAAACACTTAATTATAGAATAATATATATATATATGGCGTGGATGATTAGGAAATATGACTGAATCTGCATGAAGACTTGTACTTGATATAAGTTTCAGTCTGGACGTTATAATTGGCTAGAATCAAATAGTATAAAATTTGAAGTTATAATCACTTATTCAGTCAACTACTAGTTATAAATAAACAAGTAATCCACCTCCTAGAATAATATTCATAACAATAACTAGTGACTGAGTAGTACCTTTTGCGATTCCATTCCGTTACATATATTAAACTAAATATGCAATTGCAAAACTAATAACTATATAAAATTATTTTATGTAACAATATTCAAGTTATCTATTGAATCAATTTTATTAATGCAATCTTGCCTATTATCAAAATCAACTAAGTACAGATGGAAAATGAAATCCAGTTTTCACTTGAAGTCTATGTTCATATGCAAGTGAATTTCATTTAAGCTGTGAAGTTCATGTTTATCTATTGCAAGGCTATTAAATTGATTATAAATGAATTTTTCCTTGTAAATTTAAATGTAATCTATTTTCAGCCCAATTTCAAGAACATATCTGTTGATTTGAAATTTGTTTTTATAGTTTTTTTCATTGTCTAATTTCAGTTTTTGTAATATTTAAATGGCAGATGGAAAATGGATACATTGTTTTATCTGTACATGATAAACTATGATACTAGATAGTGATGAATCAATAAAACTGATTGGTTGGATGAGTTGACAATACTAATTTTACTATTAATATAGTTTCCAGTTAACAATAGCATATTTTGTTTCATTTTATAGTGTATTATGAGGGTTATTTGTAAACGTTATTAAAATAAGTAGAAATTAACTTTTTCTTCTAAATTTAAATAGAAGCTAAACATATTTAGTTGTTTTAAAATCCACTTTCATAGTTAAGATTGTATAATCTGCAATCTATATAAAAACTTAGATGACATATGAAAAATGGATGAATTTTTTTCATATGTATGTGGTGAACTTTTATACTAGATAATATTGTATTAAAAAATTAGCTATCTGTATAATTAAAATGTCATTTGGTGAGTAATTTGTTTATAAATGTAAGTATACACACTTTAAATTCAAGTGATAGGGTTCTTAGATATTCATATAACATTTGGTCTACTGTTTTGGAATATATATCAGATGTTTATACATCTAACTATCCTTAGAAAAATGATTCCATATAAAAATTGAAAAAGAAAGGTCAGATATTTTTAATGGAATATTGGTTTTGATATTATAAAATTTACTTTCTCAGGAATGTGGTACAAACCAGCATTTTTGATTGGTTATATATATATAATAACCTGCAAATGAAGGAAAGCAAGAACTCAAGGGTTGTTTTCTCTTAGCATGTTGAAACCGCTCATAATTTCTACGGAAATGCATAGAAATATGCTGTTTAAGTGGCCTAACTGCTATATAACATTCTACTTTTATACTATGCATAGAAATTGTCCATTTAACGAGTGCGGTGCCTATTTCTATAACGGCTCAGAAATAGAAAGTGGCCTAACCACTAATATAATGTTCTACTTTTATGCTTATGCATAGAAATCGTCCGTTTAACGAGTGCAGTGCCTATTTCTATAACAGCTCAAAAATAGAAAGTTTATTCTGCTGCAGTGGCTGCCGACCGCTGACAGAGAGACATAGTGTTACACAATTTATATGAATAATTCCATTTTAAAATTCACTACAGTATTTTTTGAGGGTGTGCGTAATTGAGACTGTCAAAAGTTTTTTTAATTTTCATTGACAAGTTATTATTTTCAAAATACAATGATGTAGTATGAGTTTTTATAAATTTTTGAAAGTTTGACCCACTTCTACAGTGAAGGGTGACACTTTTATTAATTGTCAAAGGGGAGGAGTAAGTTTGTATATTACAAAGTCATGCTAAAATTCATGTTTTCATGAGAAAAATCACGAGAGTATTAAAATGTCTGAACTAAAATTAAAGAATGTTAAAGTTTGGGATTTATTCTTAACAGAAGATGATGCAATCAAATTTTTTCAAAATCAAGGAGTACGAAAAAGTGTTCGTCTGGCCAAGATATGAGACTTTATCACTGCGGAAGCTATCATTTTAAATGCAAGGCCGGTTCGTGCGGCCGTCACTATTTGATTTGCCAAGGGACATGGTTTGAAGGTTTACAGCTTGATTTTGGTGCACATACCCAAAATATTGAGCTCATATGGGGATTGTTGAAATGGCGCAATAAGAAACAGCACAGCACAGCCAGAAAAACACTGGATTCCTACCTGGCAGAGTGGATGTGGCGGCGTGTTCGCAAGTCTGAAGACATTTTTCAGGCAATCTTATTAGAGCTTCGTCTTGCATGTCGATCAGTGTAATTTGGAACTTGTTTGTTGAACTATTTTTCTTTTTTTTAAAAGTTGTTTATATTGTGTTGTTCAAATACCTGAACGTGTCCACGATGTTGTTTTGGAGAAGGTTTTTTTTTTCCTGTTAAAATTACAATTTTTTCCCCTTGATGCCAATGTTATTTTAGAAAAATAATATATTTTTCATCTTGTTAAAGTTTTAAAGTTACAAAACAAATTTATTTATTTATTTTATAAAAATAAAAATTATTTTAAAAAAAAGAGTTTTCCAATTTATTTCATAAATGTAAATATTTATAATGTCATTCTTAATTTTAAAAAAAAAAGGTCTGGTAACATAATATTTATGTTTGTTTACATAAAAATTATGCCCTCGAGCGGTTTCAACATACTAAGCGAAAACAACCAAATCAAGATAGAACATGTGGAACAAAATACCAATTTTCAACCATCGATCTACATGTTGGGCAAGCCAAATTGTAACCTAGAAAAGAGAAGTCCTTCTAGCTGACTGATACCAACATAAGGCAAACTGAATCACAACCTAAAATGTTTCAGACATATATGCTAAATTATCTCATATGATAATATAGCTAAGCTCAGTGGGTTTAATAATATAAAATTCCATATACTACAATAAAAAGATATACAGGGGAAACATTTATAATAAAATATTATGTAAATACAAAGCAACATTATTAATAAATCAAGAAAAGAAATCTCAACTCACTGTAGCACAAATAAAAGTCTCTTAATATCATGAGCATATGTTATTAAGATTACATTGAGATTTCTGTTGCCTGTAAACATCTACTACAACTATCATCATTACTATCGATTTTATAAGCATCTCATTGCTTTGATCAGATAAAACATTTAATTTTTATTCAATTTTGAAATGTTTTTTTAAAAATCTATGCCACATAAGGTCAATCTTTTAAATGCACTTTATTTACTATTAAAATAAATTTAAATAATATGGTTCATTAAATTAAATCAAGGTATCTCAGGGTAATATAATCTCATTTAAATTATAAAATAAATTCTTTTTAGACTCTTCATATTTATTCAATGTTGAATGAAATTCTAGTTAATAAATACTTACACTAAACTAATGATTTATCATAATTATGATGCTAACAATACTGTTAATAACTTAAATAAAATAAAACATGATCTCTTAATTTTAGAATAAGATAATGATAATCTAGGATTATGTTCAGATATTAAGAATGGGTAAGGGATGTAATAACCATTGTAAATATCCCAGAGTAAATCTACTTGAATATCTTATAAAAATAAATAAGGTTCTTGTAAAATAAATTTTATCACAGAATAATAAATATGATCTTCAAATATAAGTATGATTTTAAGATAAATATGCATAGTGATTTGAAATATGCAAATTGGATTAATTAAAGTGATCCAAATTAATGCATCAAATGACAATTTTTTTTATTAAGCAAAATACATCTTTCTTAGATGTTCTATTAATGATTAAATAATTCAATGAAATGACTTATTAGCTTCAATGTCATATACTCTTTTAGCAAATACACTTAACAAAAGTTATAACATTTTCTAAGTACTTAAATTTTATTCAATATGTGGATTATTTTCTGGTTGATAAGTGGAATGATGTGAACAAATAACTATTGAGAAATTTCTTAAATAACAATAACAAATATTTATTCTACAAGAAAACAAATACCCCACATTTTAATCAGAGCCAAAAGCTTTCACAATTCTAATTCCTCAAAAAATTTTATAACAGAAGGATCAAAAATTTACATCATCTTTTATAAAAATAAATTCAATTGGATTAAACAAAAATAATCCAGATGATTAAAATAAACTTTCTATTGTTCAGTTATCAAAAAGTTATCATTCATCAATGCATTTATATAATAATAATAACCATATAAGTAGTGTCCCTTTTATGAATATTTAACATAATAATAATAATAGCTTACAAATTCAATGATGAAGTGATAGGACAGATGTATATTGTCTATTTGTGCCTTAATACACTTTAAAATTAATTATTTGTCATATTTTTCTCATTATTAGCAAAGCTCAAATATAGGACTTACACATTTACAATGAATTATTCATATTTAAGCCTACTAAGAATGCTACAAAAGTAAGATAAAATTCCTCAATGCCTTGAAAAACCACCAAAATTCCAGATAAATCCATGGTAAAAATATTACACATGCTTTATTAAACATACAAACTTCAAACAAAATCGATCTTCAAATAATTAAATAAGTGAAAGTGAAAGTATGATGGCATAACTCATAAGAATGTACCTACTTTTGAGGGCTAATAAAAAGAATTAAGGATTTTATCACTAGTCAGGAAAAATAATGAGAATGTGCATCAGGGACAAACATTAAATAGGAATTGCTTAAATAGAGAACATCTAAGTGACAATCTCATATGCTATGAGCATGCAAATGCTAACAAGAAAATAAATAAGGAGAGAAATGCAACCATCTCTTTTGAAAAATAAGTAGCAAAATAATGATAGAGACTAACACTACCATCTTTAAATATACTGGCATATATAAGTACTCCTAAAATAGAGAATAAATGTACTATTTCTGACAAAAATATAGCAGTTAACAAATATGAAATATGATAAATAATAATTAATGCCAAATATGACTCTATTAACACTTGGCAATAAATAATCATAAAATAAATAATAGAAACATCTGCTTTTGCAGTTTCTTCATAAACAAATAATTCATATATAAAGGAAACTCGTATTACTTTAAAATATGATAAAGTATTATTCTGAGAACTTTAACCTATACTATTTCAAAATATAGCATATACAATATGAAAATAATATGTCCATAAATAAAACATGGTATGCAAAATCTTAATATAAATAAATTCAACCCATTTTTTTATAATTTTACCATTATATAAATAAATTAAAAACTGTCCTGATTTTTTCTTGAATCATTCTCCATTAAACAGGAACATGAAGAGAAATGTTGGCAACAATATCTTAGGCATAGCAAACATATCCATCATATAATATGGTATAGCTATGATATTAAAATAATCTATAATGTAGCTATGAAATATATAGAACATGTTTCTTTTGAATATCCTTAATGACATTTCAGATAATTCTGCTAGCAAGTATAAGACAACTTTATAGCCAATTAACAAGTGCCCATGAATTTAAATCATGATCTATGTTTATTAAGTTGAAATAAATAGTTCATAAGTATTTGAATTCAGATTTCCAACTTAATCCATTATTCAAATTATTCTAAATTGTGTTTATAATGAGAATATTTTATAGTATCATAATTCTGATAAATAATATTTATTCAACATTATCACATTTTCAGGAGAAAAATATTTAATTCAAATATATTAACAACCACAATGGTCTCCATAACAATGCTCAGAGGAAAAAATAACTTGCAGGTTTAAAAAAATTTTCAAGCATTATAAAATAATTAAATGGAGAAAAATTATTTAATTTCATTAAATAAATGTCATTTTGTATATATTTCATATTTTCATTTTTTATCAAGTGAAACAATTTTAAATTTCACATGCTATTTATTAAAATAGTTTGTTGCAAGTTGATTTTTTTTAATACTTTGCCTGGAAAAAAATGATTTCTTTCTTCCAAAAGAGGAGCAAACAGTTATAATAAGTGAATTTTTTTTATTTGTACTTTAATAAGTTAACAATATAATATTTTTGTTTAAGTAAGCACAAATACATTTTTATTGAAATATAAATTATTATTAATTTAATTCTTTCTTTTATAGACTTAATAAATTATTTTAAAACATCTGGTAAGATACATTTATCACATCAAAAATATAGTTCTTATCCGATGGATTAAGTCTTTTCACTCAAGGTAAATAAATTCTGGACAATATTTGATACAAATGAGTATTTTAAAGAAAATGTCAAGAAATTATCAATACTTTTTTTGATATTCTTGTCCATAAGAAATTTAAATATTCTGTGGCAACTTTAATTATAATGTAGGCATTCAAGTGGATTTTAAAATTAACAAGAGTTCTTGAATCATTATGATGGCAATAATAACTTTTGAAGTTCTTCACAGAAAATTTAAAAAATAATATTCTAAACATTGTAATAATTAATAATATTACCATTAAATCTGACAGATATGAAGATTTCAATTCAAATAACTATGCCTAGATAGTTTTAATTCAGACTAACATACTTAAGCGTGAAAAATAATAAAATAGAATGAAAATTGCACTTAAAAATTTAACTGGAGTTTTTGTAATTCAACTGCTACAAAGAAAAATAAATTGAAAAACTGATTGAGGACATTGAACAGGTGACAATCTCATCCATTTCTACTACTAATCATGTGATCATTTTACAGGACATTTTATTAACCTTTTAATCTACAACCTCATCTCTGATTAATTTGAATCCTGATCTATTATAACTAGGGAAGATTGTTAAATAAAAATTTACCTAATTAATATTCAAATTTTAAATAAATTAATTTTTGTCTAGACAATTTTAAATTAATTAAAAACATTTCCTGGTTGCAAATAAAAATAATTAAAAATTACCAGGATAAAATAAAAATATTACATAATTGAAATTTATATTATGTTTTTAATAAAACATATTACAAATAATATTTAATATATTTATTTACCATTGTTTAGATCTAGACAAGTCCCAGTACATAAATTTTAAAACTAGCTTTTAAAAATATTTTAAAATAATGTTAAGTAAATATAATATTTATTTATTCATTCATCATTTGTTCATTGCTTTAAACTTCTACCTTTAATTATTAGTTTTATTAAACTCTTTCTAATTAAATGAGTCTAAAAATATTTAACCAAAATATTGTTTTAAAATTAAAATGAATTAAAATATAGCTTCAATTTAAATACCAGCAAACCAAAATATATGGGCTGAAGCTGGTTTCTTAACCTTAAAATTAAAACAAACTTTTTAAAAGATTTTAAATTATTAAATCATGACTAAACTAGTATTATTAACTTAAAATGCATTATTTATCATCTAAATTACCAGCTATTTAAAAACTTGAAGTTGTGTAAAAATTATTTTACAGCTGTACACTGCTGCAGTAACATTTATATGCAAAAATTTAGAGCATTATAAAGTATTAACAAATTATTCATAACAAGACTAAACTATATAATTTTTTTAGATGTCTCAGCACAAAATTTGACTTGACATTTAGCTTCTGCCAAATGCTAAAGCTATATATATATATAATGCATATATTATTACTTATGTATGCACACAGAAATGTAATAAATATTTTATTAGTACTGTAAATATGTAATAACTTAAAGCAATATTAAGTCAATTTTCAATAAGGCCATCTTATTCTATTTCATTTTCACAAATGGACAACCTATAGAATAAAATAAAAAAATACAGTAGATGGTGCATTGAAGATTTAATATCATTTCTAATTATTATATGTGTGAAGTGAGGATCTGTCAGTATGTTTATAAATCAGAAATTAATAAGAATAATTTCATTCAGTCTTAAGCTATTGAACTTTTTTTTAATTTACCAGAAAGAGTAATTTTAGGATTAAAATATTGCCACATGCCATATAACATGGGAACAAATCTAAAATTTATTATGCATAAGCTATATTTGTTGTTCATATCAATTTTGAAGGAATTCTGAGATACTTACATTTATCTTAGCTTTTTGGGGGGAAGATGGTTTGTCTTATTTACTTGAAAAAAAAAAACAAACAAACTATGTAACACTTTAAAAAAATATGATTTTAAAATGAAAACTTGTAATTATTCAAACACTTTAGTATAATTGCTAAACAAATCATCTTAGACATAACTTTCTTGTCATCAACCAACATTAATTATTTTTAAACTTTAATGACTTTTACCATTTACTTCTTTAGTAAATGAATTTGTATTTTGTTTTCATCTTATCCCCCCCCCCCTTTGGAATGCATTAAAAATGCATTAGAATGAAAGTATTTTTATCTTTATAATTCTGAAATCGTAATATCAATTTTATTTATTTTATTTTTCATGAATAGTCCAACTATTCAATTTTCATTTTTTACTAGTGACAGTATGTGTTCAAAAAATAGTGCATAAAAAATTAGAATTAGAATGCTAATGATATTGTTAATGCAGTTTTGATTGAACTTAAATAGTGTATTGTGATAATTGGTTTTTTCATGAGGTGCTATATGTAATGTCCTGTTTTAGCTGAATGTGGATTGTGCTAAGTGTAGTTACACATAAAAAATAATTACAAAATTCATTTTTTCTGTATAGATCTAGCTAATAAAATATTTTATATCTACTAATACTAACATTTTAGGCTATTTTTTATTCATGATATATCAGAACCTATCTTTATATATGAACAATCATTTGTTTCTCAAGGTAAAATTATCTCACACTGATTTATCTTGAAAAACAAAAAAGAAAGCCACCAAATAATAAATTATGAAATTTAGAATGAAGGAGTTCTTTAATCCTATTCTAGAACCATCTACTATAAAACTAATCTTTATTCATGAAGAATAAAGCCAGAAACAATTTGGGAATATTATATATATAAAGCTGGCCCATGAGATAACCATTAATTATTCAAACTTACAATAAATGACTCTAAGAGTATGTTGAAATAACATATGAAAAAGTCATATAATATTATTGTGATATTGACATTAGAAAAGATAACATCAGAAAGGATTAATTTATTTTTAGTATAATTATCACATTTTCAGCTTTCAGCTAGGTACTACAAAATAAAATGTTATTTTAATAACAAAACATTTCTTAACATTATTTTTAACATTAATGTAGATAAATTTATTATCAATAAATTAGATATTCTAAAACAGAAAATTATGATATATACATATGAATTAATTATTTAGATAAAACTGTAAATATTAAAAGTTAATGCAAAATTTGTTAATCATGGTTAATAGATATATTTCACCTCATTTTGAATTCACCTGATTATTTCATATATTTTTAGACATTTTCTTCAGGTGTATATAAGATTTACGTGCTGCATATTTTTATTTTTTATTACAAATTTCAATACAACTAACTTATTTAAATTTTTTTTTTTTGGAATATTAAATTTAAGTTTTATTCATAGATGTATTTTCTAAAAACACAATTTTTATTTTTATTCTTAATATTTTTAAGACAATTGCTTATGAGTAAGATAAATAGAATTTATTCATTTATATTGACATTTGATAAAAATTATAATGAAACGTTGAAATTACTGATATAATGATACCATGATAAGACTTTGTGACATATTGCTTTTTTATTTAAAAATAAATAAATGAAAGATAACATGATTAGAGATAGGAAAGCAAAAGGTTATATCAGAAAGGATGAATTTATTTTTAGTGTAATTATCAAATTATCAACAAGGTTGTATATCAAAAAGTGCTAATTTAATAACAAAACACTTCTTTTAATTTCTAATGTTACATTTACTGTTACTTTATATCAAAATATATTAGATATCTTAAAACAGAAAATAATTCAAAGGAATTTTAGTTCTGTAGTACTTAGAACTATTATATAAACACAAAAGTTTATCATAAGTTGCCATCTGAAGAAAATTTAGACAAATAATTTTACAGTATTTTTTTTTTTGTATTATAAATTGTATAGATTTTAAAATGAATTTATTTTGCAACATTTAAAAATGGCAACCTATGTATTTTTTTTTTTAAAAAAAAAGACTTGTAATTGTCATGATAAAAATGTCAATAAATATTTATAACACAGCTTTAAATATTGAAATGCTAGAAAAATTTGTGTTAAGAGGGTAGAAAACAATTTATTAATGATTGAGTATTAGTACATTTCTACAATATGTAGAAATCTTCACTTCACTTGTTACCAAAGATACAAATACCAAAGAAATATTAGCTTTCATGATATTCTTTTTTTAATTTTATTTGCTGTTTAAGATTGTATTATTTAATTGCATTTTTTTTTTTTGAGATTTATGAAAAAAATATGATTTACAAATAAAAAAAATGTCACAATGAAAACAGATATTTTTCATTTTAATCATCAGATTAACATTTTTAAAATAGAGTTATTTATCAAAATTCAAATAAATATAAACATATATTTTATTATATATGTAAACAAATTAAGTGCATACACAAAATGTATCTAACAATATAAATGTGTAATTATAAAATAAAAATAACTTTCTTAACTCCAATCATGAATTAATAAATAATAATTATGATAACACATATGAATAAATAAAAATATATACATTAAAATAAAATATAAAAATAAATAAATAATAAGTGTTTTCTTTTTTAAAAAAGGAAATAAAATTCAGAAATAATAATAGCAAGGTTTGGGAATATTTGTAAGTACAACTTCTTTATTATTTTAAGGTGATTTTATTGCTAATAATTGTTATTTATAGATATTAATAATGTTAGTTTGCTTTATTTGTGTATACTTAGCTTAGTGACGAAATACAAAAAATGGGATACTCATGCTGAAATGACATGATATGATTGATGTAATAGTTAAAATAATTATTTTTATATTCATTTTATGCTAAGTAACCATAATGATTTGTTAATAAAGATTGTTATGATGTAAAGTAAAATGGTGTTTTCTCAAAATCATAGTTTTTATGCATATGCCCAGAAACCCTGTTAGCCATATTAATAATTTCCTCTTCCTGAAGTGTATATATCTTAATAAAAACATTTACTTCTTATTCCTTATTACCAAAATGTTTTCAGCCTTGATTTACTTCCTCTCCTATTTCATTTAAATAAAAGCTGTTTAGTTAACTTCCTGTTTTATGTTTATATTCCCCATTTTCATTATAAAGGTTTGTCCTTTTATGCTTAATAATTAGACTATAGAGTTCAAGTTCATGAATTACAGTTTCAAGTTTGTTAAATGAGTGTTCAAACTTCTTATGACCTCCTATAGTTCTAAAGAAGATTGCTGGTCAATTGAAACTGCAAGATAAGCATTGTAACAGTAATAAGAAATGTGGATTTGTTTAATTTCTTATCAGCTCCTGGGCAATGGAGTAATCACTTATTTTAGTTTATAAAAAAGACTTAATTAAAAAATCATAAAATCTTTATTTCTTTACTTTTAAGTTTTTTTGTATTCTCTATAGATATTTTCTTTCAACATTGCAAAAGCAAATGTTCAATACTTTTCCTACCTTTCCATTTTAATATAAATCACAACTACAGTACAAATCCTTATTTCATTTTTGCCTTCTTTATTTTGGTATCTAAAATTCCTATCCTTGTGCCAGACAACAATAATTAATTTCTACTGCGATCACAAATCCTTTTTATATATTACATATTCTTATATAACTCCAAAGTAGTTTTTTAATTAATATGCTTTTTTATTTTTTTTTCTCTAACAAACTTATCTATTCATTTTTGTCAACCCTCATAAGTGTGCACTTGTAACACATTTATCTCACTTTTTATATAAATAAATACAAATAAATTCTACTATCTAATAAACTTTGCATATTTAACAAATATGATTACCATTTGTTTTTCAATAGGTAATAGCATCATCTATTGTATAGGTAAATTAAAATTTAAGAAAAATAGAAGACAGAAGGGAAATAACGAAAAATGGATATGTGCGTTTTTTAGATGAAGCATTTAAAAATATTTTCACACTTTCCTAAAATATTGTCTAGTTATATTAATTTGTATACTACTTTCATTATTCATGTTTTTACAGGATTTTATAATTTTGTTTTTGATTTGTATTTATGACATAATTTTATAAGTTATTAAAATGTATAAATTGATTACTGAACTATTATCTAGAAAGTATATTTAACAATAGAATACATTATAGGGAAAGAATTCAAATTTATTTGCATTTATATTATTAAAATTTTGTTTTTATTGGTATGTGTGTACATTTACAAAAATTGAATATCAATTTGTCTTTTATAGTTTAGTATCACTTATTTATTTATTTTTTCGAGTAGATAAATTTAATAAACATCATAAACAAGTTATATATATATAAAACTCTTTATACTTATAATGAGTACATTTTTTTCAAGCTAATTAACATTAATCACATTGTAATAAAAGTAGTCGTAATATTTATTGAAGGCAACATATATCCTTTACTTACACATGAATGTGGTTTGACATAGAATAGTATTAAGCAGTAGTGATTTCTTCATATGTGCATTATTTAATTTAATGGACACTAGGTGCAGCAATGCCAAACAATCCCATGATTGGATAGTTTATCTTTATCAAAACAAAATGTCTATAAGTACTGCAACCATTCTATACCCAATTTAATGTCAGAATTACTTCCACTGAAAACCATCTAACTAGAAAGAAATGTATTTTGTACTCTTCTCTCGTAATCAGTACTATTAATGATAATAGAAAATGGATAAAGAAGCCACTATATCATGAAATAATTGTTGTGATATAGGACAATAGCAACATCTATACTTTCCACAGACTTATATTATAAATAATAATGAATATTACAATATAAATCTGGCTGCTTTCCTCAATTCTAGACATTGGAATTTGAGTTATTTGTATAATTACAGAATATCTATCTATATATGTATAAAATGAAAACATAAAAATATACTTTATATTTATTTATATTATGTGTTTAAGAATATGCACATTAATATTTAATTTTATATATGAAAGAAATTAATGTGTTTGATTGTGTTAATGCTTAAATGTATATTATGTATTTATATATATATATATATATATTAACTAAGGTACCTAGAAACTATTTATAATAATCGAGCTACCAATCAGAAGAACAATGTAAATATGAGATTTGATTAGTTACTTATAGTATCTTTATATATTTTGTTTCACATGCACTTATATATATATTGTAAAGTTCACATATTTGTTGCAATTTATCAATTTATATTTTAAATAAAAGTTGAATTCTTTTGTGTCACTCACTTTACACCGAAATAAAAAATGTGTACAAATGAGTAGTTGTATATGTAATATATATTTTAATTATTATATTTTTATGATCAGTTTGTAACATTATGTTATTTAATGTATACAACTTTGAAAACCATGGAGTGTGTGTATGTTTTTTTAATAAAAAAACATTAAGTAAGTATTATGTAAAATTCTTGCTATAAGTAGCAAATTATACATGCTGTTCCAGATTATGCTAAAGCTGTGAGAGCTGGAAAAAGGGTGGTTAAAGAGGAAGGAATGGTCGGGATCTTACTATAACGTACGTTTTCGGTTACCTTGTTATTCTTCATAACGCTGTTTACATCAGCTTTATTTTGAACCAAAAGTTTACACATCTCAATATTATTAGTCACGGTTGCTATATGTATAGGTGTCCGGCCATCACTATTTGCAATATTGACAGCCGAAGGCTTCTGATCTAGTAAGTATTGAACCAAAGCTGCAAACACAAATCAGCAAAACGTATTAATCATCACATGATCACCATCTCTTATACTAGCACATAATTGTTTATAAACAAGGCAAAATTCTCCATACAGTAGTCCTCACTGACGAAGGTCACAAGCCAGAAACTAGTTTGGGGATATTGGATGAGTAGGCATTAGATAGGGATTTTATGCACAAGCCTTCTGGCATTCATTGATTACTCTGGTTGGCACAAGGTGGCACTACTGTATGGAAAGTTTTGCCTTGTTTTTAAAACGTATTAATATTAATAAAAAACAAGAGATAGAAAATATATTTATCTTACTCTTATTATCATACAAATGTATTCTAAAGAAATAAATGCAATAGTATCAATATTGTAAACTTACATAATTCATGCCTTTAAACACTAAAGTTTTACGAATTCAGTTCACTTAAACGTAATAGAACCTATTATAAAGATATTTTTTTTGAAAATTGAAAATAATCAATACTATCAATTCTTAAATTAGTAAAACTAGTAATTTTATCTTTCTTAAAATTTTGTCAAAATTATCTCACACAATCTTTATGCCAATTAATGCATACCCTTGGTCCTTGGCCTTTTCATTTTCAGTTTTTTGAATCGGTCACTATTCACAACACGTAAAAAATTTTTACGCTGAATTTCATGGTTTTAAAATGTATAATATTGATGATTTTGAAATATAGTAAATTAGAAAAATGATATGGATTGATTCTCAAATATCGCAACTTTTTGAACAAATGGCTATGGATTATTATTATTATTTTCATACTCTCTTTGTTTTGTTTTTGCAATTTTACTTTTACTATTTATGTTTTTTTCTTTTTTAAAATATATTTATTTGATTTAGGTAATTTTTGTGCATTTTATAGTTGATATACAGCACGAAGGAATTGTACATTAAATAAATAAATAATAAATTTCTTTTGCAACACTTTGAGCATTTTATATAAACAATTAACGATTAAAAAAATCTCAATAACAATGGAAAGAATAGTAAATAATCAAATGAAGTGACTGTAGGAAAGCGTAAAAAAGTGAATATATTGGATAGCATGAGCAGATGAAATTAAAGTTGTGTGTATTGCAGACATCTATAATACCAATATTCTTTAGAAAAATTTGTTATGATATATGGATCGTTTATTATAGTAGTGGAATGACAGACTCTGGAACTCAAAATCTATGGATCAGGGTCAAATTTTGTCATTTCCAGTTTGTTATATATGGATGGTTTGTTATAGAAATAGAGTAGCAAATTCTGGAGTTCAAAATTCATGGATTAAGATCAAATTTTGTCATTGTCCAGTATTTGACTGAATTTTTTGTGAACTTCTAAGCTATGAAATATTTGATTGTTTACTTTAAATTTATGAAGATTTATTATAATATATAATATTTCATAATATTAAATGTACCAGCTATAGATGTAGAGGGAAAATATAGGTGGTTTTAAATAATGGTTTATTAAAGACTTTTGAGAATATCATTAACAGCACAAAAAAACAAGCAACTCTTTGTTTAATCACAAATTGCCACATTATAAAAATATACATTTTATATGTTCATCATATTGTGAAACAATCTAAATGATAAAGAAAGTATATAATAATGGGAAAGTTAATGGTAAAACAGTAAGGGTATAAACCAGCAATAAAGTGTGCCATTATAACAGTGCATTTGATTAGTTATTTCCATAAATTGTATACATAACTAATTTTATTATTATATAATTTAATTTCTAAAATGGCAATATCATTCAATTTTATTTAAACTCTATAAGATAGCTTATTATATTTTCAGGTTTTATGTAAACATAAATATGCATAAAATCATTTAAGTTAAATATAAAAACATGAAGATAAAATCTTTAGACAAAGTTTGAAATTCATGACCAGTACATTTTGTCATATTATACATGTTGACTTTAATAAAGCAACTTTATTACTAACAGTAAAATAAGAACCTATTATATTGAAGTTCACTATAACAAATATAAAATATGCATACAGAATATACAAATGCAAGTCATAATATTTAAATATAATCAGGTGGATAAAACTAAGATACGTAAGATCATTATTCCATAACAATATATTTATCTGCCTTCAAGTGCATGCATAAATAAAGAAGCTCACAAATATTATTATACAAATATGTATTAATTCTAAGGCAGTATATAATTGCTTATACTGAATGTTTTTTATATATGTAATTAGAAGAATTTGACAGCAAACTAATCATCATACATCAGGATCTCTATTGCTATGTACAGGATATTAATATATATATTGTACTCTTTCCTTAAAAGAAAAACTACTGAACTAAAGATGAACTAAGAATCCGGCTAACTACGATATAACAATATTGTATTACAGTTAAGTTGCACAAACAATGACTATTAAAATAATATTGTTCTGACTAGTTCAAAATACATTACTAAGATACAATATCTAATAAAACAATATTTTTCAATAACTAAATATAAGAAAACTTATTAAATATAATACTATAACACTGAAATTCAGCATAAAGAATCAGGGTTCCAACTATAATACTCAGCTCATTCATTTCAATAATAAAATTTAATTTATAAAAACTTGCTGAATACTAAAAATAAAATATGGTTCTATCAAAATAACAAATATAATTATGAAATCCTTACCATAAGACATTCAATAAGATACACTTGCTTAAACATTGAGAATACATTCCAAAAGATGCACTCTCAATGGCATAAGAATATTATCTCACCAAATTCACCTAATAAACTATTATGTAATACCCTCATGTTTTTAAACACACACATCTAATAATTCTAAAATATAATTTATAAATTTATTACAGAAATAAACAAATTACTTAATATTCCTTTAATAAAATACTAATTAGACCTTTAACATTAACTACTAATTTCTTACTTATCATCTTTCAATATAAAATTTATAATTCTCCAAAAATAATAATAATAATCTCAGGTCCATTTCTAACAAACAAATAACAAAATGAATGAATTAATTAAGACCCTGTAGTTAAATATGATAAGAAATTTTACATGACATCTAACTATTCTTTCAAAATAATAACAATAAGCAACTAAAATAACTTGATGACTCTCAATATTAAATCTACTTAATAATTAAAATTTAGCAATAAAACATAAATAATATAATAAGATTTTAAGTAAAACATTGTACAATCTTTCTTTGTTTAATGTGGCATTCTTAAAAATATAATGTATTTGAATATTGTAACAATTTGAAGTATATCTCTCATTGGTGTTGTATCAGTTTAAAATTAATTACCAATGATCATATCTTCGATGATAATGATAATAATAACAATAATAATATAATAAATATAACTTCTTTAACGAGCATTAAAAATGCATAATTATTGATATTAAATAATAATAATAATAATAATAATAATAATAATAATAATAATAATAATAATAATAATAATAATAATAATAATAATAATAATAATAATAATAATATACTTTGTTACTTAATCAAATATAATAGAAATAATACCTAAGTAATCTTTAAGATCACGTGCCAAATAAGTAATATTCCAAATTATTAATTTCTGTGAATCATGTATATAGAATGAAAAAACAAATAAGAAATATGCTGATAAATCACAACTTGACTAAGATAAGTTTCACAAACAGTTAACAAATTTATTTATAAATTACCAATATCATACTATTACAATATAATAATAACATAATAAAAAATATTTACAAAGGTAAAATAAGAATTAACATAAAAAAAATATTATCAATAAATCTTACTAATAAATACAAGAAATAAAATAAGATAGCCTTCACTCCAGTCATTTCAAATAAAACAAAAAAAAACTTACAACAATAATGATAATATGTAATCTTCATTCAGTTAAATAGTATTCTATTATTTTATTGGCAACAGTTATAATAATTTTTCCAATTTCTAAGAAAACTTAATATATACTTATACTACTATAAAATATATTTCTTATGATGTAAATGCATCAATATAAGTTTTATTTTAAAATATACCTTAAAGTCCAACAAATATAGTATTAAAAGAAAATTATTAAAGACTTTCTTTGCAGTTTAGCAAAGTATCATCCTAATATTTAAATATCAGAAAATTTTAAATAAAAATATGAATATCTCCCTCTATAAAAAAAGTAACTATTTATGCAAAATAATTAAAAGATAATTTCATAAATTTTTGTAACTTAAATGGGTTTAAATTCAAATTCATTTTAACTATTCTCACTTTCATTCTAATATGAATATGCATCTGTTTGAGATAAATGATCTCTATTATTTGTATGAGTATCAATTATTCCTGGCTTATGTTATATATTATGACAATCGTTAAACACCTCAGCATCATTTTCAAAAAAAATTTCTATATACTACATCTTGCCCTGTCACAAATTTATCAACTTCAAATGGTTTAGTCATTATTTTATCAACTTATAAAACTATCCTCTACAATGATTCTTGTTGTGGTAGATAGTGATTAAAGTGTAGGGTATGGAATAATAACAATGACTCAAAAGAGTAAGATATCATCATCATGGATATAGTGCAAATCATAATAATAGGTTCATACTCATCAGGTGCCTAAGATTCAAGTCATGGCTCTATTATAGCACTTATTGGGTATAAGAAAATGCAGCTGTCCATGGAAAATGATATATTGCCCAAGATTATCTGTATATTTTAATAACTTTAAAATATGAAAATATAATTTATATACAACAGATTTCAACATATCCCTCACACCTAGAATTTCATATGAATATTACTCTCCCAATCACCATCTTATATCTTCCACACTGAATAACTTACTTAAACATTGTAAAATATTCAAACTACATTCCAAAATAATTTCTAAAAACACAATATTAAAAAAAAACAAAGATCTAATTTTATGACAAAATGATTTTTGTTTTTAAAAGTTTTCAAGCACAAATGATCTTGATAAACATACATTTATACTATACATTTATTTATTTATTTATTATTATATAATTTAGTATTAGGTCTTTCTCTGTATTTCAACTGACAACATTCACAAAGATAAAACATTAATAAATTAAAGATGTTATCTAATGTCATTCACACTAAATAAATATTTTAAATATTCTTGGATGGTTTTTTTTTAAAAAATCATACACATTCATTAGTTCTTTTATAAAAATATACTCAATCATAATTTTATCAATGGTTCATTCCACTGATAAAAATTAAATTCAAGCAATATTAAATATTAATTTTAAAATACTGACTAAGATATATCTTTTTAAAAAAAATACAAAATTACTAAACAAAATATAATCTAAACAATAAAAGAAATTACCAATGATCTTAATCATTACTAAGATCATTCATAGATGATCTGTTTCTTGGACCATATATTCAGAAAAATCAATTCTGATTGCAAATTTATCTTATTTAGAAAACTCTTCTGAATACCCTTTTTTAGATTTAAGATAATAATAAAGTTAACCTATTTAAAGATTAAATTTAAAATATAATAGCAAAAGGTAGTTTTAAAATAAAAATTGTAATAGTCTAAATATTAATGTTAAGCTTAACATTAAATAATAATAATAATAATAATAATAATAAAGTTTTAAAGTTATGAAAAAGATTTTTTTTCTTCTGCATATAAGTTGAATTACTTGTTAGGAATTTGCTTGTCAGGAATTTTGCACTGTTGCCTAGTTACAGTAGGACAGCTTTGTGCACAAATTATTCTTTTGTTTTGGCACCATTTAAAGAAATGTTACAAATAATAATAATAAAATTCAGTAAAATCTAAGACAAATATTAATGATCCCAAAGAATAAAATGTTTATTTCAGTCCTGAAAATTTTTATCCAGGCATTTAATATCTTCATAGAATAATAATTCAAAATCCATTTTATAGGAAATATTTTCTTACATGTATTTTGGCCATTGTATATAGCAGATATATTGCAATAAATATGATATACATAATATTTGCATTTTTCATTAGTCAAAAATATTAATAGCAGATAGTATATAATATAAATTATTTATTTAATACATTTGTCAGAAGACATGTAGTTCATGAATTAAAATAAATATTTTTTTAAAAGATTTACAATTTTATGCTTTTAAACATGTATCTTTTCACTAAATATTTTTGTTTTCAGTTAAAAAGAGAGCTAAATCATTTAAGCATTTATTAACTGATATAATTTCAATCTTTTAAAAAGATATATCAGAGTTCATTTTTTCCAGATAAAATTATTTTTTAAAAAGCATATAATTGTATTTATTGATTTGATTAATAGTAAGTCCTTTTAAAAGCATAAAAAACATTTCAAAAGTCATCTTTAATTTGTCTTTAAATACACCATTCTTAAAACAAGTCCATTTAGATCACTTTAAATACAAATTAAATGTGAATTATTACTATCAATTATGTAATAAAACAGACATTCATTATACCATAAAACATTTTAAATTCAGTTTTTAAACTTAGATGCATAATCTTAATTTCCTCTTCTTTCTTTCAAATTTAATACTACAATAATAATTTTTAATAAATACCTGGTTCTTTTTAATTAACTTTAATAAATTATCTTCATTGTAATATGATAAAGTTATTTCAAATAAATGGTGACTCACTCCAGATATACTATTTTAAAAAAATTTAAATTCCTTACATAAATCCAGTATTTCAGTATATTCCTTGACATTGTCTCAATATTTAGGTAACTATTATCATATTCCATAGAGTTATTGAGGTCCTAAACTAAGTTTCAAGTAGAACAAACTGACAGGAAATTTTGGTATTTAGTGACTCACTATTTTCCAATTATATTTTACAAAAACACTGTCAAGTAAAATAATAATTTAAAATAAATTACTACTATTATGATATAAAAAATGTATTTGTAAATTTCAAACTAAATCTGTCTTAATTTAAATCTTTAAATCACTTAAAATCTTTAAAAATGTATAAAAATCTGTCTAGACTGGCTTCAACCTCTCTTTTTATACTGGTCTTAATCCAATGATTTCATTGGTCAATACTGTTTGTACAAATTTGATAATTTACATAACTACATTAATATTGTTTAAATTAAGTTTTAAAACTATGAGTCATCAATATTAAATATTATTAAATTATTTAATACTTTAAATATTAAATATTTTTATCTAAAAAATTAAACATTCTTAATAAACCATTTTAAATTTAGAAATCTAAAATTGAGTTAAAATAAAATATTACACTTAAATAGAATAATAATAATTTTATTCATTACTTTTCTAATATTATCTCAAGTCTTAATATTTGTTACACTTTATTATGTATCAAATTTTTGTTAACACTCTAAAATCAAGTTTTCTTTCCCTAACATTTTGTAAGCCTACATACTCACACAATCACCTCTAACCATGTAATACTTTGAGTATATTTTAAAGAAAATATTTACTTTAAACCTATCATATAAAATACTTATTGCTATAATTAAGCTATTCTACCATGATAATTTTTTGAATATAATAAATAAAAATTAATATTATCTTTTAAACAACTTACTGTATCATTTTATATTTAATTCATCTCTAACTGAATTCAAACTATCTAATATATCTTCATAAGCTCCATTCTACAGAGTTTGAACCCGTGCTATCTTTAACAACAAAATTATATGCTAAAAATAACTTAAATTCAATTTTTTTAAAAATATAGCTATTTTTTCAACTCTACCTACCTATCTGTACCAATTATAAAGGGTACAGTATATATATATATGTTAAAACGAGTATAAATATTATTCAATGTAAAGCATACTATACATATGTGGTCATGCATATCATTATAACAGTACAAGTAGGCAAGAATTTCACATCTGTATTCTTTATATATTCAAGGCAGAATAATATACACATAAAATTTAACATCTACTCCTTTATTAATACTATTGATTTTATACAAATATATATATATATATTCAGTGCATATCTCAAATAGTTTAATCCATATTAATATATATTCTCTATTAGATTTCATCCTTAAAAATAAATATCTGGATTCTTCATCAGTTTAATCATCATGGTTATGCAATATTAGAATCAAATATTTTAAAAATTTGGATTCTTTTTTAGAATTTAACAACTTATTGTATTTTCTGTCCTGTGGTTATAGATAGTTCCACCATACATTTGCCTATGTAACATATTTATTTTATTGTAAATATGTTAATATTTGTATATAGTTTATTATCAATAAAGTTTTTTTTAATAAAAAAAAAAATGATTGAATAAAAAAAAAGTAGAATTAATGTAATTTAATTGTAACTACAATGTTTTAGGAGTTGAATTCGGTCGCTTAATAAAATAAATAGATCATTGAATAGTCAAATGGAAAATATACGGATGAAGCAAAAAATAATTATAAAAATGAGACTTGCAATATGTTTTTTAACAATAACAAATACATTTTGTCGATAAGAATGTATGTAAATAAACATAACATAAAAATACAAATGGATTCTAATCTATAATAAACTTCTGATAATAGGACAGTAATAATCTGACAGCAAAAGAGAAATGCAAACTGTGATTAAATAAATAATTTATTATTTGTTTTACTATTGAATTAGAGAATCTACAAAAAAACAATAATCCAGAGTATTTACACCAAAGAAAATTATAGAAGAAACTATAAAGACCAGAAAAAACTGAAGATTGTGAACATATAAAGAAGAATATTAATAATATTGCTATGGAGGCACTTGGCTGAGCATGATGAAATAAAAATGACTAAAATGGCTAATAATAAAATGAACATTTATTTTAAATTTTTGAAATAAAAATGGCCACAATAAAAAAAAATTATAATTGTCAAAATTTAAAAAAAAATGGTGAAAAAACATATTAATGTGCAGAATGTATAATTGGAGGTACAAGAAAGGACTAGAGACAGATTTGGGGGACATCTGAATTGGGGTAAAAAACTTAATTAAAGAAATTATACATAAATATAACATTGGTAGTAGTGAAAAAAGTATGTGAACAAATCATCATATATAAAAACACATAGAAAGGAAAGAATCTTTACAAATAAATTTGATTAATAAAAAAAGAACAAATAAAATAAATGAAAAAACAAAAATATTTGAATACAGTTCAATAATACACATGCAATTGGAAAAAATGGTATCCACTTAAAATAGTAAAGATGATTAATGCCTATATGAGAAACTTATGAATAAAAGAAGAGATTCTAAAAAATAGAAAACTTGCTATATTTGTCCAACATTTAAATAAAGATCCAAAAACGCCTAAGAATTATAGAAGGCTAACATTACCCCCTCCACCCTCATTGAAGTTTTTTTGTTCTGGAATCTTTAGAAACATAATGGAAAAAAGTGAAATATGAGAATTTAAACTGGTTGTTTATTAGTGAAAAATAATTTTAGGCTGATAATATTGAAAAAGATAAAAGACAGCTATTAGATAGATGGTGCATTAGACTGAGGAATCTAAATACATTAAATCAGTATAGTTCTATTAGTATTTACAAGGTATATTAATTTTCAAAGAGGGAGTTAGAAATTGTTGAAAAGAAAAATAAAATAATGCAAAATGAATGCATTTGTCATTCAATATAGTATTTTAGTATTTATTAAATATATTGTTTTTGACCATCCAAAAATTATATGTGTAATTAAAAGATAGAGATTATAATTTAATTTCCTGTAATTAATAAACGGAATGTCTTATCTATAAAGACAGTTTTTTTTTAAAATTAAGGAGCAACCATAGGAATGTCAGATTATAATGAAAAGAAATTAGAGAAATAAAATTTAGTACTAATATTGCTAAATATTATATAAATAACTTTTTTTGGATTATATTTCTTTGTAAAGTATATATTTTATTCTGCTGTTAAAATTATTTTATTTCACATTTAGAAATGAATACTAAATATTAAACAGATAAATATATATCTGTTTGGTTTTATAATTTATTTGAAAATAAATAAAAAGAAAAATATACATGGTAATAACAATTGTATATAATAAAAAATCAATGCACTTTAATACTGTTTCACAATTCTTTAATTACAACCATCTTTGACAGTTTTGATTGCCCCAACAATCTTCTTCAAAACTACAACATAATACACATATATGAATATAAATATGCATGAACATATAATTTATATTCTATATATACATTTTATAATCATCATTTATTTATTACCTTTTAAATATTATATATTCTACCCTTTTTACATTCTATATTTATTAATTGAAAACTTCTATAATCATATACATTCTATTTTTATTTTATTCTTATTATTCTTTAAATATTTAACTCTAACTTAATATATTTTACACTTTACATTATTATTATTCATTTTATTAACAATCAATATTTATAATTTATTTTAATCTATAATATTATTTTAAATGCATTTTACAAACTTTTATTAGTATCTCCAAATCTCAACTGCTAAATTCAAATTTTGAAAATTTTCATTTACACTTTTAGTAGCCCCCTCTTTAAATTTTACAATTATATAATTAGCAGCTCCCGCTTCCTATTTTTTTGATAACTAAATCTTTTAATTTTTTATTTTTACATTATATCAAAAATTTTTTCGGCCCAAATCTCTGTTCAAAACTGATTTAATATTATTAATATAAATAGCATCTTATTTTTTATCCCTTCTATTATCTGTAAATTATATCATCCTTATACAATTGTTTTCAAACTCATGCCCTAGTTCTAATTTATGTAAATGTATTGATGAATTTTTATCATATTTATGTTGTAATAGTCTTCTATATATTGAATTTTTTGTTTCTCTTACACAATTTACTTTTAGATTATTAATTTGACACTTTTTATAATTAATCTCATATATTCCATTTATTTCATTATCTGAATTTTTATTATAAATACTAATATACTTATTCTCTAAAATACTAACCATATTTTTTCTCCTTTTATTAACTACTTTAACATTTAATACATTACTAAATTTTTTATTAATTTTATCTATAACTTTATTTAAATTCCTAACTACATAATTATTCACTGTTCTTATACCTATACAATTAACTTTATTACTACTTTCACCTTTATTATTATTCATATATTCTATTTTATTTTCTATTAATCTAATATCATTTATAAATTTATTTGGATAATCATTATTTATAAATTCTTCTTTAGTTAAATCTATTTGTTTAACATAATCTTCTTTAATTGAACAATAATTTGCTGCTCTATGAATTCTAGAATGTACTGTATTTACTTTATACTTTGTACTTATATTTGAATGCCAATTAGTTATATTATTATCTATATTACTTTTCTTATGAATTGATGTTTCAATCCTACATTTCCCTTTTTCATATGACTTCATCAATTTTATATTTAAATATAACAATTTCATGGGATTGAATAACCACAGAAAAAAAGAAAATGTGTGATGAAGTATATGTATAGGGGATGGCAGGAATATATATAAAGTGATTTTCAGTCTTTTAGAAAGAGGATCAATGGAAAGGCTGAAACCAACCCAAAGTGAAGCTGTTAATGGTAAATTATGCTTCAATTTTTGAGAATTCAGTTGCCATGATAATTAATCTTTAGCGTGTTTTTTAGGAGTTGACTTGTGTCTGCTTGACGTCACTCAAGTTTCATCATTTATAATGCTACGCTTAAAATTTTACCATCATTGGAAAGGTTTTAAAAAGTTCTGTAAGATACTGCCCTCTCTTGAATTATTTTACAAGTAAAAAATCTATAAAACTGCCAATAAAGCTCTAACAAAGAAATAAGCTTCATGATGATTGGCTTTTAGCCATCAAATACATTCTTATTGGCTGTCAAGGACAAAGAAAACCACCTAATCAAAGAAAAATGCTACAAAAATGATAAATAAATGTTTTAGATCATTTCAAAAGTATTTTTTGACAAATTATAAATTATTTTGAAAAAATATGCTAAAAATAAACTAAAAATTTAAGATTTTTTTCCCCCAATAAATTTATTAAACATAAATAAGTATGATATAAAGTGATTTTGTACAGAAAAAAAAAATAATACAAACATAAATTTTGTACAAATGTGAATTTTTGATTATCTTCTGATTATCAGTTCTCAATTAACAACTCATGTTCTGCAGTTCACTGCATCACTCATTCTTATAGTGAATAACAAATGTAATCCAAAAATCCTTAGTAGGCTTTTCCCCATGAACTGCCTTCATATAATCATTTCAATGATCACCTGTAAGGTCATGTGCACTTCACTGCTGGAAGGACACTTTTCTATAATCAGATATGGCTCAGAAACTCAACATTGGTCATCTTTATTATCTTTTAAACAGTGTCCACTGGATAACATGTTCTCAATCAGAATAATTAAGCATCATTATTTGATGTTCATAATTTATTCATATGTCCAGCTGGCATACTTCTATTACAAGATGGACTGTTAATCCATATTGATTTTATCATAAATACAGATATAGGAATCTTCCAGCTAAAAGAAACAAATACCTGAGGTGACTAAAAATTATTAAATGTAATTGGTTTTTTAATTCACTAAAACTTTTTATTCTCTGAGAGTACTATTATATGCCTTAGGACAGTGCAATAGTTGTGAGGGCAAATATCCAACTATGTACAAGAACTGTTTCTTAAAACAAATATCTGTGGAGTAATTATTTAAAAGCAATTAGACACTGGTGTGCTCACAGCAAGAATAAGTATTTCCAACAATGATTCATTCAAGTCCATATTCATTTTCACCAAGAACTTATAGGCTGTCATTGCACCAGTGTGAAAATGTTCAATTAGACACTACTGATATTCATTTCCAGTCATTCGAAAGCTTTGTAATTTTCTGCATCTGTTCATTCATTTATAAGCATCCAGGTAAGTGAGTTTAAAATCATCTATATGATACTATTCAGGGCATGACATTCTCCAACTATTTTAGTATGAAGAAGGTGTCCATTTCATATTGACATTTTATATCTATTACTCTATTAATCATAAGCGCTGAAAGCAATAGTGTTGTTCATACCATTCCATATGTCCAAGAATGTGCTTTTAGGTATGAGAAGTTCATCCCGTTTTTTGATCTTAACCAATTTTCTAAAAAAATCTTCATCATCTTGAAAGATTAAACCACAGAATATCTTCTTACATCTTGCCGTCCATATTATATAGTTCAGAAATATAGATAGCCTGATATTGGCAAAAACTCTGGATTTGATACTGTTTTTAATTGAGATGATCAAATAGTAATCAATCTTAACATTATCATATATATTTTTTTTAATTCTCCAGAGTCAAGTGTAAGAGTAAACAAGATGTTCAAATGTCTCTTCCACCTGACTACACAACGGTCATATGGGATCTAACTTGGATATGCCTCTTCTAGCAAATAGGAATCAATTAGTGCTGATGGCCTGCATATTGATTTTTATAACAAAATCTAGATATTTAGGTTCCATGTACCAGAATTTGAAGAGAGAAATAATCTTTTGATTTGTTATATTTAATTTACCCTGGATTTGTATACCAGGTGGATTAATAACAAAGTATCCTTCCCATATCTTGATTTTATTTTTAAAAGTATCTTTTGTTATAGGAATGTATTTTTTCACTAGATCTAGTGACCTGCCTACTACATCCTTAGTATTAGGTGGAAGTCAGTCTGTGGGAATAACTGGTAGAGTAATTTGATCGTAATTGAAGACATTTGATAATATGACTAATATATTAAATGATTTCTGATATTTAATAGAAGCGATGGAATGAAATGACATTCCATTAAGTTTCTTGTGTTGCTGCATTTGTTTAATACTAATAGCAGCAATCTTTCCTTTCCAGAACAATCTAGCAGCCAAGGTATTAATCTTCTGGATAAACAATTTAGTAATTTTAATTATTGACAAGAAGTAATTTATTTTTGTCATTATTTTCATGTTTAATAACTTCACCTTGCCATGCAATGAAAGGTAAACTTCTGACAGACGTTTAGTTAGATTATCTGTAGCTAGTAAAATCTCATTCTGTATTTCCTTTGACATTGCAGTATGAGATTTAGAAATAGAAATTCCCAAAAAATTTTGAGGATCAGCTTTGAAGTTTGAATTAACCTTGCTACCAGAGTAGATCTTCCAGACAGCAGATTTTATTGGATTAATCTGAAGACCATAACTGTTTGAAAATTGATCAATTATATTATAGAGTTGAGTTAAATATTTTTGAGATGGAAGGAAAATGAGTATGTCATCCAAATAAGCAATTACATTCATATGTTTACCTAGTCTAGGAACAAATATCCCAGGCAATTGGTTTTCTGTTGCTTTCAATAAAGGGTTTATATATGATATAAAAAGAAGGGCACTAAGTGATGACCCCTGTGGGATTGAAACTTCAGGCTTAAATGATTGTGTCAGTTTACCACTCAGAGAAATATGAATTTGCCTATTACTCAACGATTATCTATTATTTGAATAATAGACTTTGGGATCTGATATTCTTTCAGGATGTCTAAAAGCTTATTAATTATAATGGTATCAAAAGCAGCATTAATATCTTAGCTGCACAGCTATTGGAGATTGTTTTCTATGCAACCTAATATGATGAATAAAAATTTCTGCTTGAGACATAGCTAAAAATATTTAAGATTTTAGCAAAAAAGTATTTACTTTTCCATAATGTAAAACTGACAAAAAAATCATTTACATCAGCAACTCTTTTTAATTGGTCACTAACTTTCATTTTTAAATTTGCCGCTATCGAATATTTCTTAATAAATAAATAGAAATTTATTTTTGAAAAAACTTTCATTCATTTTGATAACCTGAAAAATTATTAATATACATTTTACAAATGAAACTAAAGTGAATATAATATTATAAGACATATATTTTGAGGCTTGAGTCTGATTTTGACCAATTAAAAGTTTACAAATACCAGTCGCTACATGGATTAAAAATGACATGGGTAACAATATTGAAGCCCATACATATATACTAAAGAAATATTCCATATACATAACTCAATTCAATATATATGTCTGTTAATGTCTTCTTCAGATCTCTACTGCTAAAATGATACTTTAAACCAAATTTCCATATCTATATCATTCCTAGAGCCCAAACAACCTAATAAGTGAATGAATTACTGAAAATAATATTGGATAAAATAATGGAAAAGATGTAACATTAAAATCCATGGTCATGCTTCATTACAAATTAACTATTTAAAATCGTGGTAAGAATTGAGAAATAGCTATTTATAAAAATCATCTTTTATTTGCTTTCTTTTGTTAAATATTCAAACTTAAAATGATATAAACAGAAACTTGCTAATGAGTTCTTTTAAAAAACTTCAATTATTATGTTCTATAAAGTAATTTTATAATTTGATATTATATATATATATATATATATATATAATTCAAACAAATATATTTAACACAGTATTCAAAATTAAATAATATATTCTTTACCAGAAGTACTTTCAATTGTTTCACTGACAATCTTTATCAACTGTTAATACAAACGTACAAAAAATAAAAACTTGCATTACCCATCATTCAATCTATTCAAATTTCCCACAATTCTGTTGTCTTTATATTAGCCGATTGTTTATTCATTAAACCACCTCTATTCCTAGATATCATCATTGCCTCTTTAATTTTACATTTTTCACTACACCTTTCAATTTGAATAATTTTTATATCTCTATTATTAAATTTAAAACCATAATTACATGTTTTATTATGATCAAATATAATTGATGGAGTATTCATATTTATTGAAGATATATTTTCTTTCTGTACATGTTTATATAATGTACAGAAAAAAAATATATCTTCAGTAAATATGAATACTCCATCAATTGTATTTGATCATAATAAAACATGTAATTATGGTTTTAAATTTAATAATAGAGATATAAAAATTATTCAAATTGAAAGGTGTAGTGAAAAACGTAAAATTAAAGAGGCAATGGTGATATCTAGGAATAGAGGTGGTTTAATGAATAAACAATCGGCTAATATAAAAACAACAGAATTGTGGGAAATTTGAATAGATTGAATGATGGGTAATGCAAGTTTTAATTTTTTGTACGTTTGTATTAACAGTTGATAAAGATTGTCAGTGAAACAATTGAAAGTACTTCTGGTAAAGAATATATTATTTAATTTTGAATACTGTGTTAAATACATTTGTTTGAATTATTATTATATGATTTAAAAATACAGACATTTAATGGTTGTAGGTATATATATATATATATGATCACTATATGGAGCTTTACCAATAGCTCTAAACAATCTTTGTTTACACAAGCCACTGATAGAGATGGAATTCAAAATCTCTATCAGCAGCTTATGTAAACAAAGCTTGTTTAGAGCTATTGGTAAAGCTCCATCGAGTGATCATAAAATGCAAGCTTAAAAGCAAGTTATGAAATTTATAACTTGTTTTATTTATCATATATATATATATATATATTGTAACAGTATCTGAGTTCGAATACGAGCACTAAAGGAAGTAAAAGGCAATAATGAGTACAAATGAGTGTTTATTGTGATTGTTATTATGGATTGAATTAATAGATGCAAGAAAATTTATAGATATACATTCGAACCCTGTTACAAAAGAGTGTGAATGAAATACATTAACCATTTAAAGGCATAAACATATACATATATATTTGTTACATGTGTTGTTGTGATGTTGCATAGAATTAATTACTAACAGATTTGTACGTGAAGATGAAGAGAAGCAGTTATGTGCAGAGTTTTATTTTTATATTTTTGTTGTTTATTAATATCGTAAGTTATAGTTATTTAAATAATCTCATTAGTAGTGCATGTTTCTTAATGAGAGCAAATTAAAATATAAGGCTTGAGAATAATAAAAGGAATAGCAAGCTGTGCCACAGGTGATTTATGTTAATGACACTTGTCATTGGAATTCCAAGAACTGGCCAAGATAGTATTTTGGAATAATGGAAGCTAAAAGCATTCCTGAGATAATGGTCATCGGCATATGGATAGGTAAAAAAAAAGTGAGGTGAAAGAGAGTTAAAAGAAAAGAACTATATATTTTTTTTGATTTAGTAGTGATTCAGAAAAGTAACCGTTAAAGAGAAAGAAGCATGGAAAGTAAATTTCATAAAGTGGTTTTATTAATTAATAAAAATTAATAAGAATGGACTCCATCGGAGTGCTGGGGTAGAGGAATCATGTAGATTTGTTGAACCAGCTCAGTGGACAGCAATTTTGTGATCTGCCTGAACCTTATCTATGAAGATTTTTGCCATCTATTTCAAGCAAGTGAAATAATCACAGAACTCCAAACAGCAAGAACTTTCATTCAACCAATTTTAGAATCATTTACCTAACACCTCTAGGATGGATTATCATATGTATAAATGATATGGAATCTTTCATCATCTTTCAGACTGACAACTCTCACTAAACAATCACCATTGTAATACTGTAAGCTTACAGATCATCAGCGTTAAACATATGAACATTCATTCTCAAATAAGGTACCTTTGACTTTCTCTCTATATATTAAGTGAACATATAATAATAAATTAAGAAATATGTTCCAACTTAAAGAAAGAATTATAGAAAATAGATTAAATTGTTTTATAAATACAACTCTGACACACAGTTACACTCTTTCATGAATATGTATACTTATATTATATATATGTATCAGAATGACTGGATTGTATGACTGAGTTATTAGTATATACATGTATTAATAAATATTAGAATTTTAAGCTATAACTTGTGTATTTATTTTAATTACGAGATTCTTATAATTTCAGGGTTATTATTTATAAAAGCTTATTGATATTCATTATCGTATATCTCTAAAAGAAATAAAATAATAAGATTTGTAGGGTAGATAAAGAAATTATAAAAATATATAAATGACATTTCTCTGTAAGATAACTGTGGCTTCAGTCTCCCAATAGACATTTTCTCACAGACCTTGAGAGTGAACTAATCTGGATAAGGTACCCAAAAAGATTCACTGGAACCTGCTCTTTTGTTTTCGAGGGGTATAATTCTTATCAATTGATGATTGGTGCGTGAGATAGGACTTATTCCATACTCATAAATATACCTACTTGAAGCTCAAGTAATAACCTGTTTTCACTCAAATTCTTAGAATAGGATTATGCATATACTGTTAAAATCTATCTATATATATATATATATATATTATTTATATTAATTCATGCTAGTGATTTATATTATATATATGTTATATATAGAGCTCTCAAATAAGCTCTTAACAAGCTATACAACATTTGTAGTAGAAGCTTGTTAAATTAGGTCATGTGACATATGACTTGATTTTTTTATAATATATGCTGTAGTCTATTAAAAGGGTGTGGGAAATGAATAGGCTACAACCTGTATTATTTTATTGAATTTAACAATCTCTGTATGAATATCGATGTACTTATCTTGTGATATTTTGCATGGGGAAGATTCCCCAAATATAAAAAATATATAAACTAGTTAACTAATACTGAGTCTGTATGTTAGTGGAATAATTCACTGATGCTATCACCTGAAAAATAAAAGCTGTTTCAGTTTTAACATTTGATATTAAACGATGCACTAATAATTCTGCTGGAATATATAATATTAATACCCAGAATTGTTGTGGCTTCTGAGTAATTCATTAATTTGTTGTTTGTATGAGACCACAATTTGGTTATACTAAATTTATTATATATATATATATATATATATTTATGCATATATATATATATATATATATATATGCATGTAAGGAAAAAATAAATATACAAGTACAACTATATGTGCATAATTTGATATATATGTTAAAACCCAATATGACTGGAGAAAACATAGAGAGATCTGATTCAATGACACCCAATGTGGGGCTATGAAAACAAGAAAAATCCATAACTTTAAATAGATGATAGAAGTCAATGTGACCAAAGAGAAATACTCATTAACTTGTGATGGATAACAGTATTTGTTTATTAGTAAAAAGAGATCTTTTTATATGATTTTTTAAATTGAATTTTTCTTCTCTCTCTCCACTTGTATATAAATAAGTGAGAAGAATCAGATATAGGTAAAGATTGTTTTATTAAGCTATAGGCAGTGTTTAAATTGTAAATGATTTTTTAATGAATTTTTCTTTCTCACCACATATATAAATAAATGAGAAGAAACAGTTATAGATAAAAATTGTTTGATTAAGTTACAGGAATTATTGCAAATGGTTAATAAATGGTAAAAGTCAAGTGCCAAAAATATAAATATAAGCAGATAAATGGTATGATTAAGCTATTAAAGAGCAACTGAAGCAGTGGAAGGAAGGGGGATTTATGGATGTATTATTAATCATTAAAATAAAATAAAAAGGATACTATATATATATGAAATAATAAAATGATAAAAGAGAATAAATCAGACACCAGTACTATAGAAGCTATGCATAAAACTGACTAATATAATTAGAGATATTCTAAAGAAATTTCAAGCAGAAATTGTTATGAGGTTTAAGGAAATAGCTGACATAAATAAGGAAGTGATTAAAGAAATAAAAAATAGTCAAGATAATTTAAAAGAGAAAATGGACACTATGTCTAAGGAAATAGCTAAAACATTAGATTAGTGTAGCAGGGACAGCAAGACTTTAGTTGATGATAAAAATGATAGTCATGCTTATGTTATATATGAACACTGAGTTTAAAAAAACCAGTATAGAATCCCATGAGTAGAACATTGATAAAAAATACTGATAAGAAAGAATGAAAGAAACATTTTAAAATTGACAGTGTCAACCGAAGAATTGCAAATAATTATAATAATGGCAACAAAGTTATAGAAATGAGTTACTTAGAAAATAAATTTTGCAACAAAAGGTTTAAAGGAAAAAAACGTGTCATCAAATGAAAGATAAATCACTGTAAAGTTCCCAAATGGAAAAATAAATTTATAAGTAGATCCAAACATGATATGAAAGATCTATTCTGGTGGGAAATGGAACAGATATTTTTCAGACCACTCCAAATCATCAGTGAGTAAATACTTGGAAAGGGGTAAAACTTAAGATTTATGTAGTAAAGGATGGTCTATTCTTTAATGACTTTGGATTTGTCAAAAGAAATATATATGTATTATGATATAAGAAGAACAAATTTATAAAACCAGAATTATGACAATATCAAAAGTAACTTAACGACTCAAATTTGGATAAATACGTAAAAGAAATTTTTAGTTGCTGATGTAGGTTCTATACTCTTGTTGGGATGAGGGATAGATGATGTTGCCATTAATGATATGGTGCAGCATGTTTATGATTCTTATGGGAATCAAAATATTTCCATACTGAATACATCCAAAGTTGAAGATTCAAGTTCATTTCAAAGTAACACCTAAGTTTTAAAGGAGCAATGCTTATACAAAACACTTATGGTGATTACAATGGGAAGAATTGTACGAGGAATCACAGGGTTTGAAGTTAAATGAGTAAGGCTACATTGGGTTTCATTAATTTTTGGAGGGTTATAAAGTGTATAACAGTGCTTAAAGTGAGATAGCTTTCCCACTGTTTATGCTGCTTAGTATGCTTATGACCTAGAATGATTGTTTTATTCATCATGGTTTTGAAGCCAGCATTTATATTTTTTAGTCGATGAACATCAGCCAAACCTATAAAAAACAAATTCTGCTTAAAATGAGGCTAATTATTTTTAGGTACAAAATAGCCCAGAGTGGCCTTGTTATATCTAGCTTATAAGACTATTAAACATGGCTGAGTATGACAATAAAAAAAAACTAATTTATTAGTAAAAGTTTAAAGTAAATAGGTTTAGAACAAAATCATCCAATTTAATCTTATTTTGATTCTTTATCTGATTGAGAAGGAATTGTAGCATTAATGTGTACAAACTGTATTAACATTAAAAAAGAAAGTTAGATATTGTTGAAAAGAAAAATATAAAGTAATACAAAATAAATGTATAAGCTATTCAATGTTGCATTTTAGTAATTATTAAATATATTGTTTTTGATCACCCAGAAAATATAGGTGTAATTAAAAGATAGATCCAAACTTATTTTAATTACCTGTAATTAATAAAAGGAGTGTCATCTATAAAGACTTTTTTTTAATTAAAGATAGCCAATCGGAAAAATAATTAGAAAAAAAAATTTAGTATTAATCTTGTAAAAAAATATAAAATTAATTTTTTTATATTATATTTCTTTGTAAAGTACACATTTTATTCTGCTGTTAAAAGTATTTTATTTCACAGACAGAAATGTGTATTATATATAAACACAAAAATATATCTGTTAAAGTTTTATAATTTATTTGAAAATAAATAAAAAGAAAAATATATATGATAATAACAATTGCATGGGATTGAATACCCACAGAAATAAAGAAAGAAAAAATGTGACAAAGTATATGTGGAGAGGATGGGAGGAGTCTATATAAAATGATACTGACACTTTTGAAAAAAGCGATCAATGAAGAAGCTGAAACCAACCTAGAGTGAAGCTGTTGATGGTAAACTTATGCTCCTATTGCTGATGTTTTAGTTGCTATGCTAATTAAGACTGACATGGTTAATAATATGGAAGTCTATACCTATACTGAAGAAATGATCCATATGCCTGACTAAATCCAATATATACATCTGTCGATGCCTTCAGGTTGCACCTTTTACATTATTTTGTCTGCAATTTATTTCAGTAATCATTTATCTATCAGATTGTTTGGGGACGAGAAATGATATAAATGTGGCAATTTTGTTTAAAGCATCATTTCAGCAGTAGAATTCTGAGGAAGGCATCGACAGATGTATATATTGGATTTAGCCAGGCATATGGATCATTTTTTCAATATATGTATAGATTTTCATATTGTTAACCATGTCAGTCTTAATTAGCATGGCAATTAAAACCTCAGCAATTGGTGCCAAAGTTTACCATCAACAGCTTCACTCTAGGTTGGTTTCAACTTTTCCATTGATCACTTTTTCCAAAAGTCTGTTGGTAGACCAAAATTATAATAATTTATTAATGAGTAAAACTAGTGCTCATACCAGGAATGGGAAGCCAAAACCAGTAAAAATATACTCGATAAATTATAAAACAGTAGAGTCAAATTTTGTAGCTGTTCATTTGACTTTTTGTCTTACAATTTGTTGAATATATTTTTATTGATTTTGGCTTTCCATTCTTACAATGAATATTATTTTTCTCATTAATAAGTTATGGTAACTTTGGTGCTACCAATGTGATAGATAAACAAACTATTTTTTAATTGTTAGTTTATTACTTTGTTTATGTGTTAGTTGATAAACATATGTTATATTGTTACTTATTGGTTGTGTAATTCATTTTTAAAAAGAAATATATTTGTAATAATTTCACTTTTCATCACATTGTCATTTCTAACTATCACAATGTATATATAACTTGTTTAGCATCAGGAATTGTCAGTTACTACTAACTGATAGTTTCTTGACAGCATCACAAGCTAAACATATCTCTGTTTACATAGATATAATCTCTTTATGTCTATTCTTTATTATATATATTGTACTGGGTCACTCTAAATAATGCTTATTACATTTTCATTTCATGTTAAATATCTTAACCAGTTTACTTCATTATTGAGGATTTTATTTGCTATACTTAATATCTTGTAGGGCAACATTGACCACACTTTAGCAACACTTGTATTTATTCATTTTAACAGGCATCTGTTTATTGTTGATATAGCAGTATTTTATTATTATCAGAATATTATTTATTTAATAATATCTTTTATGTTTATCATTTCATTATTTTATTAATCACTTATGTCTCTAAATTATAAAAATGGACTGGCACTTCAAGCAGAGGGAAGAATACCATTGATAGCATAACCATCAATGATACCTATGGTCAGATTAGACTATATGAAGCATAATATGACCACATTTCCTGACCATTGCCACCTCAACTGCTAGAAAAAAAAACCTGCCATTCAAAACATTTTATTTGTTTTGAGGATTAACTTTTTGAGGAGTAAACCTGAATTATTTCATCTTTTGGTCAATTTGCCCCCCTAGTGAATTTTTTGTAAGTATTATACATGAAAATGTGTTTAAAATGGTATATTTTACTATAATAATTTTTTCCCCAAAAAAAGTGCATTAAAAGTGGGAAATTCAAAATTCCCACTCTTACAATAGATATAAGCCCTGCCCTGACATATTCGACCATTCTCTCTTGCCAAGGCTGCAAAACGTTCGGCATTTTATGACATTGCAGTTTTCAATGATGCAAAAACATATTTATTTGCAAATTATTATGGTTTTAGATATTTTTTAAAAATAATTTACACTATATTTATTCGATATCAAGAAATATAAATTATTTAATAACTTATTTTGACTTGAAATACTTTATTTTCAAAAATATAATGTTATATTAGTAGCTAATGTAAATGTGGCCTGAAGCAAATTAGAAGACAAGCTATGACATAAATGAACTACTTTATTTATGAGTAAAGAAACTATAATTTTGCAATAAATATTCAAAAGATTTAAACATTTAAAGCACAATTCATTAGATATAAGATAAATAAATAATTATACATTTCAAATGTTTAAAAATAATAAAAATTAAGAAATATTTTATTGATTTTATAAACTGAAAATAATCTTTCTAGAAACATGATGTATAACATCTTTGTTTTGATTATAGTCTCATTTTTTAATATTTACAGAAACAAAATATGAACATTTAAAATTTATTTCAGTAATAAACAAAAATATCTATCAAATAAAGTCAAATTTGTTATTTTCTGATAAGTAATAAACATTTTATCATATATTTTATGTTGATGCATGAGACAAAGAAAAAATGTTAGAAATGCTGAAATGTAAGAGGTGTGATGCTGCAATTTGGAATGATTAATCTCAGGTGTCATCTGACTATATGTTATACAGCCAGTATGCTCAGATGATAGGCACAGCAACCAGTGCTTGAAATATTCTAAACTAACTCCTGATCTCAATCAAGGAGATTCAGCACATTAACTTAACACACAGATAAATATTCATCTCTTTAAATAGATGGTGACACAGTGACAAGAGAAAATAGACCAAATAATAATTAAGCAAACATTATTATTTATTCATGCACACATATTTAATATAACATGATAGTATGGAAATTTACATAAAGGAAAAAATGTAAATGACTACTCAGGCTAAATTTTACAATAGTCCTTTGTTAAAGTTCATTTCATTTAAAAATAAAGTGTCTAGACAATTACTATGGAAAATATATTTACCTAGATTTTCTTGATATTAGATAATACACTTCATTTGGTTTTGTTTTTCATTGATGTTCATTTCCAACCGGTTGGCTTTTTGGTCTTCATCAATGTTTTCAGGACTTGTCTTCCATTCTGCAACTCAACAATGGGAGAGTTTGCCACAGTGTCTATTTCATTATTTTGGCATCAGTTTCCAATGAGGGTTTAGGTGGGACAGTTGATTTCTAAGATGGTCTAGCAATGCATGTTGCTAGTTCTGCAGCTTCTGCAATAATATTTTTTACAGCAGTAATGACTAGCTCTATTCTGTCCTTAGATTTCTGAATCTCTGGAGCAATAAATAATGTTATGCATCAATAACAGTATTAAGGCTGGAATAACTTGATCACAAAATGACACACTCAAGAGTGGAATAAATAACAATAGATGGTTGTGACTTTTATACTTTTTCTTTCCCATTGTTCTTTTTCTTATCATAACTTTAGTTTTTATCATCCTTTAAATCAATTTTTTAATTTTACATTTTTTTTAATCTAATTGATTTTTACATTTTTTCTTAATCTAATCTTTTTTCTACGTTAATTAGCTATGTCATCACAGATAGTTTACACACTTTATAATAAATTATATTGTCAGTTTTATTATCAGCCAGATATCTTTACAGGCATTCCAAAAGTTTATTTCCACATTATCTTTTTTTTTATTTTAGATTTTTCACTAACAATTATTTTTACATATTTATTCTTTTAACTTATTTTAATTTATAAAAAGGAGAGTGATTTTTAAGATTTTATTTGTAATTCTTCTATTTCATCCTGTTCTCAATAAAAAGCTTTATTCTCTTTTAAAAGAAATATATACACAATCCTTTTATCTCATTACATTTTAAAATCTATTTCTTAACTAATGACTCCTTTAATTATTCTTTTCTTTCTGAATAAATTTATCATCTATTTTTAAATTATGAAACATATAACACAGATATATGTAAATTTTATAACATATATCTTATTAGCATTACAATATATTGTACCCTTTTGTTAAGGCTAGGTATATTAAAGAAAGTAAATTTCTTAAAAATTTTAAATTAAGATAGTTGTAAAAATTATAATTGTAATTATATTGATTTAAAGGGACTTAAACTTGTTTAAGATGAATCCATAAGTAGTCATAGAATATTTAGAAACCATTTTAACTGTTAAAATTACAAAATAAGTAGAATAATTTAATATTTTATAGTTAAAATAAAATGATATTAGCCATATTTCAAAATATATTTGATATTCTATTTAATAAGAGATCCTCTATGATCCATAAAACAGTCAAACTACCTTTAAAACAGGGGGAAGAATATGGTTGTCTGTTGTAGATGAGTAGATGGTAGATACAGGGAAATAATGATAAAAATACACTAAAAACTGAGAATTGTGAATGAAAAAGCACACAAACAGCAAATAAGGTTATTTAAAGGGACAAGTACATATAAGGAATACCTTTGACTACAGCAAAACTGTTTTTTTAAAGCCTTTTTAAGAGAGCTGTAAAATGTATTTGTTATTGTTAAAAATATTGCAAGTCTCATTTTCATAATTATTTTTTGCATCATTTTTATATTTTCCATTTGACTATTCAATTATCTATTTATTTTATTAAAAGTGTCCAAATACAACTCCTAAAACATTGTAGGTATAATGAAATTACATTAATTATACTTTTTCTTTATTCTATTAAATTTTTTCTTTTATTAAAAAAAACTTTGTTGATAATAAACTATATACAAATATTAACATATTTGCAATAAAATAAATATATGTTACATAAGCAAATGTATGATGGAACTATCTATAACCACAAGACAGGAAATACAATAAGTTGTTAAACTCTAAAGAAGAATGATTCAAATTTGAAGAATATCATATTCTAATATTGCATAATTATGATGATTATACTGAGGAGATGGAGATTGTTAATGAAAATAAAAATTCAAACCATAAGATAGTACCACTCAGATAGATTTATAGATGGCCAAGTTTTGGCCATGATGTTCCTGGATAAAAATTTGAGAGAATATAGATATGAGTTGAACCACTCCTTGTTATTTCTTTTGAGCGCATTGTATTTTTATTGTTAAATATTATGAAGTAGTATCCCATGGTTCTTAGTGTGTGAATAAATTCAGATGCATTACAAGGCTGAATGTACTTTATATTTTTAAAAAAAATTTCTTGAAGTTGATTGTACTCACTCTTTGATTATATGTAAAAATTGAAACTAATGACATTATGAATAAGCATAAGTATCTATATTAATACTATAGATAAATAAACAATCAAATAACATAAAAAAATAATTAAAAAAATAATATAAAAGATAATGAAATTAAACCATGACAAACCCTGATTGTTTTTCGCCATGCTCTTTTAATGGGCACATACACATAAGTGAATATTAAATAGAAATCTGAAAAGATACCAGTCCTTAGCCATACTACCATCCACACACTCGTAATAATTGCTCATTAAGATTAAAGCACAAATATTTGATGATATAACTATTTTTCATAAATTAGAGCATTCTAATACAGTTATACATTGATCAAGAAACTAATATCAAAATATGTAATAAATAGCATATCTTGAAGATATGTAAAAAAATGTGTATTATATATTATAAATTTCAATGTTAGGTTTTGATTAAAGTTAATTAATAAAATGGTTTCTGATTCTGTCCTGTATAGGCATATTATAATTGACTAATTTACAGATAATGACAACAGCATCAATTTTATGTATACTTTAACACTCAAGTTAGTCACTTTTCCAAAATTAACAAAAGATTTGCATGATTAAAATGTATGTAACACACATAATACAGGACTTTATTCATACTGTATATAAATTGTGAATTATGAAATAAAAATTCTATCAATTTTTACATTTTCTACTTTTCATTTAGTATTTTTTGAATCAGATGATGGTTAAAGAATATGCAAAGAAAAAAATCAATGTTTGTTTTTTTATATTTACAATAATCACCCCCATACTCATAGATAATTTCCAATATCTACAATAAATGTAGCAAATAAAAAATATAAATTTATAAATCTGTATCAATAAATTTTACATATGCTTCATCTTTATGAGTGCTTAAGTCATCTCTCAATAAGCAGTTTTTAATTTCTAATCCATCATGGTGTTCTCTTATATGTTAGAGTAATTATTGCATTTTTTTAAATAAATGCATTATTATATTTTGCTGACAGTTATTTTGTTGAGCTTTAAATGTGTAAATTTTAAAAATTCAATTATGACTACACAATGGTGGCTTTATTTCTAAATGCTTGTGGTACTGTGCAACCATATACTATAACTATCCACTACAAAAAAATTAATGTGGTAACATGTTTGTATCATAAATTACAACACACAATGTGGCAGTAACTTTTACATCCTTGTGGATCATTTTCAATGCTCTCCTAATTTTGGAAACTAAAACATTTTGATGACTCATGGCATCATGTTACATACACTTTAAATCATTTCAAATACTTCAATAACAGTTTTGTTCTCTTTAAACAAAGTCTAATGCTAGTGTGTTATTTCATCATGGATTAAGATGTAAAAATAGTAACACTTCATGCTATAACTTATTAACTAAACATGCTATGTTACTATGTAACAAGATAGTAATGCAAGCAGCTTGGAAAGACAACTAGTCACCCACCATTTTTTCACTGGAACATATTTTGTAAGTTAAACATGCATATTATTTAGGGATTGCTATTATTCATGGTTTCAGATATACAAGGAAAAACTTAGCACCAAATAGCAATCGATGTAGAAAGACTGCCTCACATTTAATAACATCAAAAGATAAAAAAGAATGAAAAGTAGACATTACTGCCCTTTTTTATTTTTTATAGCAATTACACAATTATTATTTGGTTAGTGAAATACTTGTAGGCCTCTGAAAATACATAATTAAAAAACATGGCTGCTAGGCTTGGGTAATATGCAATACCAAAACCAAAATATTATTAATAAAGTTTAAACTTTAATGAAATTTAAATTTTATGAGATAGATTTGGTTTTCTTTCTTTTGAAAAACTCTAAACTTGTAATAATGAATGATACACTGAAGATTAATAAAAAGTGAATGCTGAACTAATCAGAGTTTTACTGTAATATAATAGATAAAATAATATCTTAAAATTATAAAAAAAATTAGTAAAATAAAAATTTCTATAAGTAATAAAAATAACATTAGTAACATATAAAGTAATTTTACTATAAACTATTAGTGAAAGCTTTATATAAATAAAGAGTTGAAATGAATTGGCTAATATAAAAGTAAAAATATATCACTTGAAAAATATATTTGAATTTACATAACAAAAAGGACACAAAAAAAGAAACTCTTACTTTTTTCTCCAGACTGCACTGCCTCATGGATAGGTGAATCACCACGGATGTTCCTAAGCCATAAATTGCCTTCATGTTGCTCCAAGATTTTTAAAGTTTCTAACTGACCTTTTGCAGCCCCACAATGGGCAGGACTAAAAACATAAATGGATGATAGCTTTAACTTTATTCATCTCTTTTTAATTCGTATTCTAAATTGAATAATTACAGTTTTAGTTTAATAATCATTTTAAGAAATACTGCTTTAAAATATTATAATTCAGAAAATTAAATTAAAATATTTACTGTATTAAAATATTATTATAAAATTTATTCAAAATAATTATTTTATTTAATAATTAAAAGTTAGACTTTCTAAATTAGTGTTAAATAATCATTTTACAGTTTAACCTACAATTAGAATTAAACACAATCTCATGGTTGTGTTTAATAATAATTGACATATTTATTTTTAATTAAAATTTAAAGTGTTTATGTAGGCTAGAATCATACAATAATCTCTAGTCCAATACATGATTAATAATAATCATTAAAGTATTTATCTAAAGAAGATATTGTCTTTGGTATAATTGCAGGAAATTTGGAACTTGTAGACTAAATGGAAAAAATGTATAAAAGAATTGGCTGACTTTTTATAAGTCAGGAACAATTGTAGAGGAGATTATTCATATTACAAGATTGCTGTTTTTCTTTAAATAATTCCCTGTAGAAATAAACTTTGGCATATTTGCTTTTGGATAATTGAACTTATTCATTATATAATAAACCATGTGGCATGAAATTTGCAAATTACTTATTTTTTTATCCTACTTATTGGCTTTGTTAGATTCAAATGCAATGTTTAATCAGTTTGTGAATCATTTTTATCATACTTATTGACAATACAAGATCCAGATGCAAAGTTTAATCGGTTCACCAACAGAATGTTTTATGATTTAAAACCTACATCATTGCAGAGTCACTTAATTAAATTAATGTTTATGTCCATGCATAAGAAATACCAACTTGGACTGCCAAGGAAATCATCAATATTTGATTCTACATAAGAAAAGTTACAATACTAAATGATGAAATACACAAGCATAAATAAGTTCAAATTATTGTTATAAAAACCAACATAGTAATGATTTGATTTCATGGCAAGCATTATTCATGAAGCTTCACCAACTTTAGAAATTCATTCTAAACAAATTATACAATGTTATAACAAAAAATGCAAAGATAGAAAGTTGCCGTAAAGACTCAGAGAAAATGTATTCACTGTCTATATTCTATTTTATCCTTAGTTGAATCTTTAAACATTGCTTTGATAGCATAAAATAATACTAGGATAACTAATTAATAGATTTAAGATTCTTTTGATTTGGAAAATAATTTATCATAAAGCTATTATGAAATTTATAATTTCAATGTGTAATCTAAAATCTCTTATTACTTTTTATTGGTAGGACTTTTTCCTCTACACTTTTAGTATTATTTGAATTTTCAATTTCTTATTTGATTTTGAAAAAATGAGAGAGGGAGAGTAAAAATGGGACAGATGGGGAATGAAAGTGGAAGAGAGGATAAAATACAGTTAATTGTAAATTTAATATTGATTTACGAACTAATTTATGTTTTAATTTCAAACAAGTCTTTCTTATTTATAATTGATGGATTTGTTTGGAATTTTTATTCCTATTATTTATCTTTAAAATTTTTAAATTTATTATTTAGTTTTTGAAAAATAAGAAGAGATAGAGGGGGGATTATGATCAATTGTAAGTGTTGCTAACTTTTATAAAACAATAATTGTCGGGTACATTTAATACAAATTATAAATAGAACAATCTAAATAAAAATGAACTGGCTGGCCTTGAAACAACAACAACAAATTAAAACAATATTAAAATAAAACTTATTTATCGTTTATTTCGATTTCTACAGCTCATAATTGATTTCTTTTTACTTCACAAATAAAAGGCTTCCCTGTTTCTTATAGATCCAGTAATTTGTTAGCCATAATATGGACAGACAGTGCAAAATTATTCTAACTCCCCTCCCCCCTTATCTTTCTTTTCTTTACCATAGATAACTTGATATCTAAAGGAAGATTGTAAAGAGATTTATTCCATTTTATTTTTTTTAAAATTAAAATAATAAAATAAAACAATTTAAATGAACAACTCAAAGGTTTATGTTTACATTTATTCTTCAAATAATAAATACTTTAACAATATCAATAAAGAACTCAAAAATTTATTCTTAATTTCTAAAAAAAAATATTTATGAGAATGCTGGGAAAATGTTTTACTTTTTTATTTTATGATCTATTTTTTTTTAACTATTAACGAACCTATATTTGAAGTACATAAAGTATATTGAATCATATATTTATATCAGTGTTTAAAATGAGCAATTAAGCATAAAATAGAATGTAGGAACTCAAGGACATCAATACCAACTCAGAAGCCCCATTAAAATTAAATTCTGAAACCTATTATGTATTATGGCATTCAATTAGACAATGCAAGTATTATCAGATTAATCATTTCAATAATGTGATAAGCAAACATTTATTGCAACAAGTTCCATATGATGGATAGCTTACTTCTACAAAACCAGAGCTTTTTGAAAAGAAAGGTAACAGTTTCTGTGGGGAAAAAACCCATCAGCCTAATTTGAAAAATTTTATACTTCTCAAGAAATATTGCCCAATTAATGAATCTAAGAAAACTCATGGACCTTTTCCAATTAGTAACTTATAAATATAGTTATCAAAAAATTGTCATCTATTTTTATTTAAAAATATTTCAATGTCAGTTTTATTTATTTTAGACACAAAGTTAGAAATTTATCTCTTTTATTCCTGTGCTGTTACTATATGATCATTATAATTCTTGAGTATGATAATCATGTATATGTTAAAACCAGCAACATTATATATCACTAGCAGTTTTGTCTGATTTAGAGTAAAGTATACTATAGCAGTTATAGTACACTTGATATTTTATTACTATATCAAAATTCTCAGATGTTTTTTTGTTAAAAGAAAATGATGATTGATATCACTGCAAATGTTCAAATGTTTTTCTATTCTTTGACCATAATATCCATTTGTCAGAAGACTTTTTAAAAATTAAAAAAACAGCCTTTATTGTGAGCAATTATTTTTTCATTTTTAATCATACATATAAAATTGTTTACAGAACAATTATATGCATATGTACATTTAAATTATATTCATGTATTGCAGGTGTGTGTGTATATATATATATTATAGGGTATTGAGTTCAAGCCCTACATTACAAACCCCAAAGACTTCAGAAAGAAGATTTTTTCTCTCTTTTCAACTGATAGTTTGTTAGTGAAGAAAACAATGTATATATTTTGAATAGTTTAATTGTTATATTTAAGAATTAAAGTATTGAGCATGTAAAAATAGTTGTCTATAGCTGTAGACTCTGTAAATTTTTTTTTCTAAGTCTACTTATTAACTTTTTATTCTACAAATTGTTTAGATTACTTTCAATAGGCATGTATTATTTCAGTATTATCTGCGCTTTGAAAATAAATATTATTTACATATATTTCTGCAATTTATAACATCGATAATCTACTGCATAGTGAATCTAAAGATTTCATGCTGTATGTTTGTAATTTGAAGTCAGTGAGTAGTGTGTGAAGGTATTTAATATTCACACTTTCAGATATAAGTACTTTGGACTGGCTTGGATATATAGACAGACAAGTAAAGTTAAGAGTGGTTACCACTCTTTTCTTGTTAAATTTTCCCAGTATTTCGATCTGATTGGCTATTAATAATCACAACCTGAGACTTCACTCTCTCGTAAGTTAATTTCAAATCATCTGCCTTTGAAAATAAATATTATTTACATATATTTCTGCAATTTATAACATCGATAATCTACTCATAGTAATCTAAAGATTTCATCTGTATTTTGTAATTTGAAGTCATAATAGTGTGTAAGTTTTAATATTCACACTTTCATATATAAGTACTTTGACTGGCTTGGATATATAGACAACAAGTAAATTAAGAGTGTTACCACTCTTTTCTTGTTAATTTGTCCCAGTATTTACGATCTGATTGGCTATTAATAATCCAACACTGAGAACTTCCTTTCTCGTAAGTTAATTTCAAATCATCTCCTTTGAAAATAAATATTATTTACATATATTTCTGCAATTTATAACATCGATAATCTACTGCATAGTGAATCTAAAGATTTACTTTTTGTAATTTAAGTCAGTGTATTGAAGGTATTTAATATTCACACTTTCAGATATAGTATTTGGACTGCTTGGATATATAGACAGACAAGTAAAGTTAAGAGTGTTACTCTCTCTTCTTGTTAAATCGTTGTCCCAGTATTTACGATCTGATTGGCTATTAATAATCACAAGCGCTGAGAGACTTGCACTCTCTCGTAAGTATTTCAAATCATCTGCCTTTGAAAATAAATATTATTTACATATATTTCTGCAATTTATAACATCGATAATCTACTGCATAGTGAATCTAAAGATTTCACTGTATGTTTGTAATTTGAAGTCAGTGAGTGTGTGTAGTATTTAATATTCACACTTTCAGATATAAGACTTTGACTGGCTTGGTATATGCGAGTAAGTAAGAGGTACCCTCTTTTCTTGTAAATTTGCTATTTCATCTGATGCTAAACGCCGATGCACTCTCTCGTAAGTAATCAAACACTACGCTTTGAAAATAAATATATTTACATATATTCTCAATTATACATCGAAATCTGAACTAAAGATTATTTTAATTGAAGTCAGTGGTAGTGTGGAAGGATTTAATATCACACTTCAGATAAAGACTTTGGACTGGCTTGGATATAGACGACAAGAAAGTAAGAGGGACACCTGAACGTGCCCGATTCGATCCGATTGGCAAAAACACAGGCGGTCTCGTTAATTTCATTACTTAAGCAAGTTTTATAGATATGACTAGATACATGAATATATGTTTATATGCATGTGTATGTACAAACGTTAAAATTTAAACATTTACAGATATATCAAAAGGTTTTTAATAATTTCATATTTTCTGTGTACAAGGTTTTCTTTTTTTATATTATTTAAATCCAATTTTTTTAATTTAAAAGTGTTAAAACAGAGAGAAAGATTGCCAATTCTAAAGATTTCAATCTGGTGTTAAAACTTAGAGAGAAAGTTAATTTTAAGATAACTTCAATGTTAAAAAAGTGGGAGAGAAAAGTAACTCATTAGTAAGTAATTACAGTTACAAAGAGATAGCAGATCATTTTGAACCACCTAAAAATGAATTTTGAAGAAAAGAAGATCAAAAAAGACTAGATGGCACCAAATGGCTATTACATTGTATCAGTTTAAAATTTTTAAAAAAGTATATTAATTGTTTAAACTTTGCAAATCTAAGCAAGGGGAAGTCAAGGTAAGCTTTTTTTCTTGCTTTTTATTAACTCAAAAAAATAAGATGAGCTGCAGAAACAGTTTTCTAGAAAAAAATAATCAAGCTGTAGGAAAAACCATGAGAAATAATAACGTTAATATTAATCTTAGAAGGCCTAGCAGTAGATCTCTAGAATCTAATTCAAAAAAGTTTTCTAATAGTACTAAACCATCATTTAGTCATGAGAATACAGTTAAACAAATAGATTTATTACTTAAAAACCTTCAAAAGTTAGCAGAAATACAAAATGAATCAAAAACTGGAAATAGCATTTACCAAAGACAGGATTTTAAAAATAGCACATTGGCTCAATTTGTCAACATTAAGCAAAAACCAAAACTTCAGAACAGATCAAATTGTATCAGAAGACTCCACAGTCAAAAATAACCTAAAAAAGAACTTAAATTACCAAGAAAATATGTCTGTTTTAAATATTACTCAAATTGAAAAAACACAGCAAAATTCTGAGGAAAAAAAATCTATAACGTTAAAATGATAGAGGGCGCTTCACATGAAACAGAATAATCTTAAATAGATATGTAATGAATATAGAAAAGATGTTAGATGTGAATGATAGAGTGATAGAAAACATGAAAGCATATAGTAATGGGGATATTAGGTTTTCAGAAACTGAACTGAATGAGGTAGAGAAGAAATTGAAAAGTGGAAAGGCAAGAGATTTAGATGGATGGGCAGCAGAGATGGTAATGAATTTAGGGTATAGGGCAAAAGTAAAGTTATTATCTTGTTTCAATAAAATGGCACAGAATAGAGTTTTCCCAAGTAGTTGGAGTAATACAAGAGTAAAATTACTATTTAAAGGAAAGGGTAAGGATCATAGAAAGTTGAATAATTATAGACCAATAGTGGTAACATCAGTTTTATATAAAGTTTTCTCATATATGGTGGCTAGAAGAGTTATAAAATGGATGGAAGGGAATAATGTAGTAAGGCAAATGCAAGGAGGTTTTAGATTAGATAGGCATATAGGAGATAGTTTATTTGTAGTTACACAACTTATGGATATGAGTAGGAATTTAGGTAAACAGTTATATATGAGTTTTATAGATATAGAGAAGGCATATGATAGAGTAGATAGAAATAGATTATGGATAAGTTTAGCAAATTTGGGAATGGATAGATATTATTAAGAAATTAAATGAAAATAATTATTGTATATATCAATTAGGGAATATAGAATCAGTTAAAGTTAAAAATGGGGTGGGGCTAAGGCAAGGATGCCCTATGTCACCTATTTTGTTTGTGTTGTATTTGAGTGAAATGGAAAGAGCAATAGAAAGATTAGGAAGAGGGATAGAGATACTGTTAATAGGTAGTAAGGGAGTATATATTTTGTCAGGTCTTTTTTTTTGTGGATGATATATTTTTGTGTGCAGAAAGAAGAGAAGATATGGAAGTTATGTTGAGGACATGTGCAAGGGTTGGTAAAGAGATGGGGATTAAATTTTATTGAAGAAAAATCAAATATAATGATGGTTAATACTGGGGAAAGAGAAGATGTAGAATTTTTATTGGGAGATATTATGTTAAGTGTGGTGAATAGATATAGTTATTTGGGAATTATTTTAAGTAGTCAGAAAAATTATTTGGATGAATGGGAGAAAAAATTGATAAATGAAGCAAAGAAAAGAAAGGAATTGATAAAGAAATTAACAGTGTTTTCATATAATAAATATGATGTAGTTAGAATTATATGGAAAGGAGTTGCAGTAGCAGGGTTAACATATGATAATGATGCATTATATGTTAGTAAAGAGGTATTAAATTACTTAGAAAAAGTTCAAAGGGAAGTAAGAAGACATGCATTGGATGCAGATGTATGGACAGCAAGAGAGGCAATTCAAGGAGAAATGGGATGGTCAAGTTTTCATATGAGAGATGCAAAAAGTAAAATGAAAATGTTTGGTAGATTGCAGTTTATGGATAATAAAAGAATAGCTAAAATAGTATTTAATTGGGTTATGAGTAAAGGGCAGGTAACAAGATGGGTGAGAAAGGTAATGTGGTATGCAAAAGATTTGGATAAAGAATTTATATCAGTATATTTGTACAAAAGATGGGATGATTGTGTTAAGAGAATTGTTGAGTGTTGTAGTAGTAAGGAATGGGATAAAAGAATAGATTTATTAATAAAGAATAGGGAGTTAGAGAGATGGAGAAATAGTATGGAGAGTAAAAAGAGTTTAAATATATATAGAAATAAACAGAATATTAGGTGTGAGTTAATATATAATAATAGTAAGGAAAGTAGTTTATTATTTAAGGCTCAAACGGGATCTTTAGCTACAAGAGAATATACATGTAAATGGAAAAAAATGGGTGATTTATTTTGTAAATTATGTAAGGAAGGAATAGAAAATATTAGGCATTTGTTAATTGAATGTAAATGCTTGAAAACAGAAAAGGTACATATAATGAAGTTATGGAAGAATAAATATGAAAAAAGTGATTATACAGAAAGTGAATTATTGGTTTTTATGCTGGGTTTGGGAAAAGATAAAGGGAATTTAGATATAAAGATTATAGAGTTGACAAAGATTATGTTGTGGAAATGGGATGGTGAAGAATATGGGGAAATTTAGAGTGGGGAATGGAAAATAAAGTGGCTAACAGGTTTATCTGGGCATAATTGCTGAGATATTCTTGACTTCATTTAGGAAGAAGCCACAATACATCACATCACATCACAACATCCAAATGCATATGAAGATTATTTACATAAAAAATAATTTCAGGTCAAATTTTAGAGTCAAATAAAGACAAAATAAGTATTAGTAACACTTCTAAATCTAAAAATAACAACTGTTTTTCAGTACAACAAGGTTTTAAACAAAAAGAAAAAAATCGATCTCAATTTCAAAACACAAGAAAAAGAATGCAAACAAAAAAAAATAAGTAAGAATTCTCAGTTATTTCACAATCTCGAGAAAAATTGTGTCTTACTGATTTCCTGAATTAAATACTAATCAAAATCTTTGTAATGGACACAATAAAAAAACTGATCAGGCCAAATACTCTACAATTGTCCAAATGTGGGCAACCACTAGGAAAGACATGAGTAACTCAATTAACACTGGTAACAGTACTACATCACTTTCAAATGCAAAATCAAACCAAGTTGAACAGAGAAAGAATAAACCAGCAATACTGAATGCCATCATGGACTTTGAGAAAGATGACTACAATGAAAAAATAAAGAATGTAAATGACTTATACTCAAATGAGTCCAACTTAAACTACAACACAAACAGTTACCAAATAATAAGTGATCAATTTAATGCAAGAATACCACCTACTTTATTTAATTCATTTTTTAAATACCATAGTAACAACACACTAATCTTAACCACTACAAATGAACTATGACACCTCTTTCCCTTTCCCACAGATAAATTCTTTCAACTTATCAAAGAGAAAAACCTCATTGAGGCCATTAAAAAATATACCATCATCCCAATGGCAGATATTTCATAATTGAATTTTATAATCTCATGCAGAAAGAATTATTCAAGAGAAACCAATTAACACTTGACAACAAATATTTAATCAAGATTGAGCTGGAGAAAACTAGAGGCCCAAGATCTTGCTAGAAACTGCTATTATGATTTTACAAGAACTGACTTGCAAAAGCTTCTCAGCAGAATTGGTAAGATGACACACTTTCAATATTTAATGGAGAAAAGGGCTGAAATTGAATTGCCATCAAATACAGCAGCTTTCACTCTCAAATTAAATCGATATCACGTTCCTTGATATACCTTCAATACTTGACCAACAAAAATGTCCAATCTTCCATACCAATAAAAGGAATCAAACCACAGTGTTTTCTATGCGAGAGTATATCCAATTTTAATTAAGTCCTTGTATGATTCCAAATTATTTTTTTCGTATCAGCTATAAATTTAAGAGTTTAGAGTTTTTAAATAAAAAGACTTTAAAGCAGCTTATTTTATATTGGAATGACACTTTAGATTGTGGGCATAAGTAACATCTAATGCCAAGAGGCTTGATAATAAGTGAATAGTTGATGATATGTTTGTCAATTTCAGATTGAGATATTTGATGAACAGTTGATTGCCCTCATCTTCTATTGACCATTTAATTTCTGGAAATTGTTTGAAGTTTTTGAACATTTCATGAATCAAATTGAGGAGGGTGCAGACAAAAACCACTAACAATAGTCCTATAGGATAGTTTGTTATCATGGGAATATTTCATTTCTGAATGTGACATGAAAGTTGTCATTAACCCACCATAATATGTCAATGATAAATTGTGTTCACTTGTCATTAATTGTGCTGTTTTAATAGCTTATATATGATGTTGATAAATGAGACTCTATTAATAGAATCATAATAATTTCGCTCATTATAAGATATTAATCAATGTATACTTCTGGAAAGATTTTTTCTATGCTGAAGTCATTGAACTTAATCTTTCAAAAATGAAAAATTCAATGTTTTATAACTAATAAAATCATATGATATTTGAGCACTCAAAGTAGTAAAATTTATTGAATCAGAAACTTTTGGTTGATGAATCTATCTCTTTAAATTGCACTAAATTGTTCGAAGTCCAACTAATATAATCAAAACTAGGTTTTACATTCGGCCATTTTTTCAATTTAATGATAATTCTCTCTAGATACTAATAAAATAAATTCAATCAAGAATAACTGTATTTATATTTATTATAAATATGCTATAATTTAAAGAAACTTTATTCCACATATGTGCACAATGTTTAGCAGTTCTGTAACATTAAGAAAATTTTACAATGTGAATAATTTTTCATTGTTTCCCTGAAAATTATCCTCTAGTAATATTTTTTATTGTCTTGAAATCTGATATATATATATATATATATATATATATATATATATAATGCATATAATAATATCATATAGACTTTATAATAGAAATAGCAATTGCATTGTATCTCTGCAAAGTGTTCTTCTCTCTAAGACCTGTTGGATTGTTTGAAATCTACATTAATGTTTACTGTGGTGATTAATTCTAAATCATATTTAATTGAGTCAATGATAATAAAAAAGATATCTTTCCATTTTCTAATGCTTTATATTACAGTGTTAACTTGGCAAAATAAAAATATTATTGGAAGAGAGAAAGCTCTCAATATCTGTATTTATCAGGGCATATAAATTTTTTTAATGTGGCTATGCAATTTACTTGTAGCTTTTTTTATTGCATTGTTTATGTTTTTAATAGAATAATAATATATACACTCACTTTGCGAAACCTTTGTAATAATGTTTTTTTATTAAGCTGTTTTGCGTTTAACAGTTTTCAATTGTCCAGCAGTCTTATGCAGTAAAAACTGCCAACAGATAAAATATTGTAATAAAAAATTTTGATAAGTGCAAAAAAATTTTATTAGACACATTTATCCATTAAAAATTCAAAAAATATTGGATTTTTTGAATTTTAGTTTAAAGAATTACTTACAAAATCAACATTATGTTTAAAATCTAGACAATGCTTCACATTATTTTAGAGTGCACTTTTTTTTCCGAATTTACTTGAAATTTTTAAATATTTATTTCATTAGCATGTAATTGATAACATATATATGTGCTTTGTGCACAAATAAAGAAGTTTGTAAAAGCAAATAATACCCTGCAATTTAATAAGCTGAGCACTTTCGGAAGGCTTTATGCTTCCATAATCGTAGCTACTAAAGTGTTAATGAAATTACTAAATACTATTAATTTTAAATCTATATATATATATATAATCTTTTAGAATCATTCTTCATTCCCTCTACCTTGCTTTTTTAAAAACAACAACAACCAAAACAACATTTAATGCTTTTTTTTGTTAACAATTATATAATTATTTTATTTTGGCATTTTATATACATGAATAAATAATAAACATCTCAATCAATAAGATCTCCAAATTATAACTATTATTATATAATCTTTAAAATAAAATTTTAAAAATATTTTTGTTTTAATTTTATAAACAGTTTTATTTGGACTCATTTTAACTCACCTGCGGCCTTTTTTATCCTGTAAATCAGGCAGTCCTCCTTTGTCCAATAGTAACTTTGTACACTCAGGATGTCCTAAAGTAACGGCATAAAACAAAGGAGTACAGCCATTTTTGTCTTTTATATCTACTTCAGCTCCACTTTCCGATAAGATTCTTTCTACACATTCCCTATGATCTCGGCTAGCGGCACAATGGAGAGCTAAAAAATTAATTTATGTAGTTAAAATAATGTCTGATGTAAGAGTAATATTTTAGTATTCCCTTTAGAATATTTTTTTTGTCAAAAATTAAGTTATAATGTATTTTAATTTTATGTAATTTCAGGACAAAATAAACTAATTTAATTAAAAGTTTATAGAATTCTTTACTCTTAATTGTCATATTATAATTTTTATTTTAAATTAACACTTTAAGTCTGCAGTGCAAGATCACTTGATTATTTTTTTTTTGAAAGAAAAAGTTTTTGAACTAATAATCTCAAGGAAACGTATTAACCTTCACATTTCTCCCTTATCGTTTGGACTTTCGTAGCTCCTAAAATTTGAAATGTATATTCTAGCACATTTGCAAAACATATTTGGGTGTATTCAATAACTAGTTTTAACGTCATCCCTATTATTATGCAATTCCAACATAAATACTAAAAGCACACTTTTGGAATACTATAAATGCATTATTTGCATCCTTTCAGACTGCAAATAGCTAATTTATTTAACATATAAATATATTATCTTGTTTCTAGGTCTCCTGTTCGATCTTTAAAGAATAGATTACTTTCCTTATGATTATCATAAAATTACTCTTTACTGACAATCTATTTATATGAAATCAAGAATGCTTTTGGTAAATAGCATATGTCAGTCCTCACAATAAAAAATTTCTATGATCAGCAATAAAAGAATCCTGTCTAAAGTCTACAAAATGATCTCTGACCATAAAAATTTTTTAATATGAAGAGCATATATACAGTATTTCTGTAGCCGTTCATAATAATTTAAAAAAAAAAACAATTTGAAATTTTTACTGAAAAATGTCAGATGATCATTATATGTTTGTGCGCGGAGTAGGCGCAAAAATGCAAAAATACTGTTAATACATTTTTCATATAATTTCAGAAAAAAAAATTTGAGGAATGATAATTATAAAAATAAAATTTAAATCGTTGAGTACTTTAATTAACCGTTTGCATGCTAGAACATTTATCAATATTACATAAATAATAATAATAAAAAAAACAATAAACAATTAAAGCCAAGCAACTTATGATGTTGGTTTCATTACATAACGGATTACATTATATTGATTTTCACTGCATAATATGAATGAATGTCTTTTTCTGTTTTAATATCTTTTATAAGCAGATCGTTGAAATAAATCTCTAATAAATCATGTTTGTTGATTATATAAAATGTTCATCCACACACACGGAATTTGGCACGCCAAAATTGCATTTAATATATTTTACAAAAAAAAAAAAGAGTGAGGCGCGGGAAGTGAGTAAACATATAATTTATAGCAATAGAAAGTATATACATTTTAATTTTTGGATGTTTAGTAAAATGAAAAAAAAAAAGAAAACTAAATATCTTCGATAAAAAAGACAGCAACCAATATTTGAAAAATAAAAAAAAATAATGATTAACCGCTTGGTTAAACTTCGCCTTCCACTAAAAAAAAAAAAAAAAAACATTTGGGATTCTTGGAGACATAAATTAATTAAGATGATCAAAAAATCTTCACCTGCATAAGAAACATTTATCTAGTTAAATTAAATCAGAAAGGCGCACCTGATATCAAGTGAAAATAATAATAAAGTACAATCATAAAGTAAATAATAAAAAATAGCTTTATTTACGCAATAGATATATATTAATTAAGCGCGTGTGTGCTTTTAAAAAATATAAAATAAATATTCATATTTATAAAAAATGAAACAAATTCGTTTTAGTGTACTACGTATTTTGGAATTACTTAAAGTTTTATTTTAAATTTTTTTTTTATTTATTTTTTTCCAATTTTTTTTTTTTTCCCCCACCCCCCCCCCCCCCCCCCCCCGGGGGGGGGCCCCGGGGGGGAAGACTTGAATTTTGACATTTTTATTAACTGGGCTCATATATAATATAATTTTTAGTAAAAATTTTATAATGAGAAATATTTATAATAGATTTATGCTAAGATTTGAATGCTAATAAGTTTTTCTCCCTTTTTTTTTCTGCACGCACACAAACATATACAAACATCACAAGAAAACTGCATATAAGTATTCATTAAAATAGTTTTCATAGATAAAAGACATAGCTAAAACAAATTTTGAAAAAAAAACCTGGAAGTTAAAATATGTATGTAATCCAGCAGTTATAATGTTAGACTATTTTTATGGTCCAATTGAATTGCTAAATATTTTTGGAAAGTTAAAATTTTGTTTACATCTTCAAAAATATGTTTAAGTATTAGTGATACACAAGTTAATATAGAAAATAATGTATTGAGTATCATTTTCCCCATTGTTTTTAACATATTGTTATCGAACTAGAGACATTCTAGCACAGGAATTGAATTCATATTATTTAGATTCCTGAAAAATGAATTTAAAATAATGTTCTTATCCTTTAGGTTATTCTGCCAAACTAAAGACAGTAGAAATATATATACTTACCTAATCATGACCTTAAATTCAATATCTACAATCTGAAAATTATGGGTGAATGTCACATGTGAGCTGCTACTGGTCAGGTTAATAATATTCATTAAAAAGAGATTATAATACTATTTAAAATCTTATGCTTCATATTAATTTAGAAGATAATTTAGAAAAATATAAACAAAATTATTTTAAAAAAAAACATTTAGCAATTCTACTAGATAATAGAAACAGTCTAACATATAATTACAAGTAAATGCCATCACTACAAATCTTTAGACAATCAATGACCTTATCTATTTAATCTTTAAGAAAGTAACCTGATATATATATATATATATATATATATATAGTCCGATATTTAGTAATATATATATATATATATATATATATATATATATTACTCGTTAAAAAAAAATATTGATTGTATATCAAAGCAATAAAATAACATCTGGTGATTAAATAAAAAAATAAAGAACCAAAAATTAGATTGGTAATCAATTCTAAAATTGATGAAATATTTTTAGATAACAAGTAAATAAAAATATCTGAGTTAAATAGTGAACAAAAATTATACTCAATTCATCGATATCAATAATCTATGACAACATAGTAATTGTAAGATAAAAATAAAAACGTCTCACTTAGAAAATAACTTTTCTTAAAGTGAACTAATAAACTAACCTAATGTCAAAATGAGAAAAAAATTTATCCCAAAGACAGCAATTTTGAAATCTGATACCTGATTATAAAATTCTGTAATCATCAAAATTATTAACAATTTAATATCAGCAAACAAAAATATTAGTACCAACAGTACATTCTCTATATCCAAACAATAAATTGAAATCAGCATTAGTTCAAAAATCCGTTCAAGGGAAACTCAAATTACACATAATGTATAAAAACAAAATATTATATTGTAATATATCCTAACATATGTAATATGTTGCATTTGTACTATAAAAACCATAAGATACAAAATTAAGTTGATTGGAGATAAAAGAGTCAAACTTCTTCAGAAGATGATGAGATAAACAAATGAAATTAAAACCCAAGTAGACTAATGCAATTTGTCAAAGACTTTGATCAATACTGGGTAAATAATATTCACGTTAAATCTATTAAAAAAATATTTGCAATAGCACTTTGAATGTGCATAAAATTGTTATACACCATACTAGTTTGATAAGAATCCAAATTATATTTTTGGTAAATATCTAAAATACTTACTACACTTATTACTTTATTATACACACATTTTTCAAAATCATTTCTTTCTACAGCTTAACAATAAATAATATAAAATTTTCAATGCCAAGTGAATTTTATTTTGTTATTATGAATCAGAAGAAAATAGCATACTGAAAAAAGATATTAAAAATGTGAAATGTCAAAGAAATAGTTCAGCTCATGCTAGTAATATGTCATATCAATATGCATTTGTTTTTGAACTGATTTATTAGCAATAAAACATCACCAGTAGTTATTATATTAACATCTATTAAATCATTAGTATTTGAGCCATTAGTTTTATAAGAATTAGATAGATATTTTTACTTGTATATTAAAAACAATAATAAATAAAATTATTGAGATTGAAAACTGTCACCAAATGACATTTTAATTTTCACAACTGTTTTTTCAATAAATGACGATAAATATTCAGTTAGATCTTATATTGCTCTCTAATCAGCCATTATAGTTTCCAAGTCAGTCTTTGATTTTGAATAGATTTCTAGATTCTATAAAATTATTATTGCTGCTTAAAAATCCTGGTTGTTAAAATATTTTAGGTCTACTTTTTTGATTAATAGAAAATTAATTATTGAAAAAATAAAGAGAGTTATTTTTTAGTCTATCATGATGGAAAAATAGTCATTCAATTAAAATTTCCTGCTTACTGAAGTCCAACCAACTCAATTGCAAAGTCCAGTTCCCAAATTGCAAACTTGATATTATCCCATCATATATAATTTATTTACTTATAATTTTTAATAATTATAATTATATTTATTTTAAACAATGTAATTTAAAATTTAATAAATTTGTGTCCTTTATGTGATGCTGAGGTGGAAATTAATTATAATTGCATTGCATTTCAATTTTTATTTAGACTTTATTACTTCATCCATTTTCCCTCCTGAATATGTGTTAATCCTAATTATAAAATGATAGATTTAAAAGCTAAAGATTTCTAGATCACAACTCAATTAAGTCACTTTCAATTATCTGACCTCCATTATTATATTATTATTTTTTTTTATAGAAAAATCATTGATTTCAGTATAATTTTTGGGAATGATAATCTCAAAATGAAAGATACATTCCAAGAGAAAACAATTACATAAATCATAATATGATTTCAGGTAATTCATTTACTCAAACAATTGGAATGCAAATTTTGAAAAGAGATTTTTTTTCTTCTTCTAAATGTTTATTTTTTTATTTCATTTACAGTCAAACTTCCATTTAAATTTTTGCAAGTAGTATTTTAAAAACTTGATAATTTTATGAATTAGAAATTCAGTACCAAAATATTTTAAATTTACAAAAGTAATTTATGTAAATAAACATTTATTTTTATATAGCGCATGTTTACAATTGTATTACTTTCAAATATAAGCCTTTCAAGCTAATTGTGCATGCACTTTTACGAGTGTTAATAATAATAAATGAATACTTTCCTCTCCAATTCAAGATATAGTATTTATGCAGGAATAAAATGAATTCACTTATTCCTTCAACTCAAATGTTTATATATATGAGCAAATCTGAAGTACTGGCAAGGAAATCATGAGGATAGATCACTCACTTTAAATTACTATATACGATGTCTGAATGAATGATGTCAGTGAAATTGTCTAGAATTTACTAAACGTCACTCTAATTGAAACTTAATCATATGTAAATAAGCATTTATTTTTATAAAGCACATATTTATATTTGTATTACATTCAAATATCAGCCTTTCAAGCTAATTGTGCATGTGCTTTTGCAAGTGTTAATAATAATAAATGAATATTTTCCTCTCCAGTACAAGATATAGTATTTATGCTTATTTACATATGATTAAGTTTCAGTTAGAGTGACGTTTAGTAAATTCTAGACAATTTCACCGACGTCATTCATTCAGACATTGTATATAGTAATTTAAAGTGAGTGGTCCATCGTCACGCTTTCTTGCCAGTACTTCAGATTTGCTCATATATAAGCATTTGAGTTGTAGGAATGGGTGGATTTATTTTATTCCTGCATAAATACTATATCTTGTATTGGAGAGGAAAGTATTCATTTATTATTATTAACACTTGCAAAAGCACATGCACAATTAGCTTGAAAGGCTGATATTTGAATGTAAAAGTAATTTATGTTTTAGGACAATTTAAAAATTGTTACTCATTTAAGTATTTTAACTTTTATAATATATATATATATATATATATATATCACAAAATATAGAAATATATATATATATATATATATCACAAAATATAGAAAGAATAGCTTGCACATACTAATAAGGAGGACCAGAAATTAAATATACTACTCATCTATAACTACCTAACAACAATCATCTTATTGTTAGATGTTGCTAGGTAGTTATAGATGAATGAAGTATTTTATTTGTAGACCTTTTTATTGGTAAGTGAAGGCTATTCTTTATATAGAGTTTTAGTAGATTTTCACTGATACATGCCACCTACCAATATAAGTTTTAATTGCAAATAATTACACAAATAAAATAACCATATTGAAATTCACAGGAAAAATATCTTAATAATAATTGGCAAAGAATGAATAGAATACCACATGCTAATTTTGTCTTCTGTATTTTTTTTCACTAAAGAAAAATCTTTATTGCAATTGACAAATGATTTTTAAAAAAATTATCACCAAATTGTAATTCAGGGCTTCATTAAAAAATATTTGCCTAATAATCTCAAATAATACTAGTAGTTAGTCCAAAAATATTAGATTCAGATCATAGAATGGCTGATAAAACAATTCTAAACTTTATATCTCTTAATGAATAAACAACGTATGGTCAAAAATTATTGTAATGTAGGTTATAACTACTTTTTTATTTTTTGTGTTTTTGTTAATATTTTTTAATTGTACTCATAGGAAGTATTCTCAAGGTCACTTTAGCTTATTCATGATGACTATATTTTCATTATTTGTGCACAATAAGTTTATGTTTATATATATATATATATATATTGTAACGGTATATAAATATGCCGTTACATTAATTTAAAATAAAATCTTAAAGTTCGCAAATAAAAATAAAATCTATTAAAAAAAACAAAACTAAACGCTAAAATTAAAATGTTTGTTAAACGTATATATTCGCACAGATTCAAAACTTTAAAAATATTTTTTTAAAAAACAAATAAATAAGTATTTGAACATACTTTTTTTATAAAAAAGTACAAGATTTAAAGATAAAATATTTTTGTAGATGGAAATGATTGTTTATTAATTATCCAAAAGCTGTGTAATTAAAAAGTCAGATCAAAAATAGATAAGAGAATAGAGAGATTTTAGCTTGACCAATGGAAGCAAATAAAGGCCCGGACCATAATAAAAAAATGGAACAGTGACATTTTTGTTTGTGGAATCCATAGGAGGACTATAAAAAGAAAAATATTGAGTTCCAGGGAGTTTCCAACTTGATTTGGTAAGAAGAATGACAAGACGCACTTATCGTTCTCTATCACTTATTTAAAAAATGAAAAGACTGTGATACCAGAATGGAACCAGCTAATGCCACCCCCAGAACACTATCTTCCAATGGAGACATCACGGGAATTAAAAAACAGGAACCTGGACTCTTCTACCATAAGCTATATGAACTGAAAAATTGTTAAAATCATAAAATTAATTAAGAACTTTCGTCAAGAGTTGACAAATTAATAAACAAGCCAACTTAAATGTTAAAATGGACTCTTATCTGACTTTTGTAAGATTTTTAGATCAAATTAATAATGTTTAAATTTATATATTTTGCATTGATAAACATCATTTCCATTTTTTTTTTATTGTATAAATTATTTAAATGCATGAAATTTAAGTTGGGTATAGACGTTGCATGGATTCGTTAATGGTTAATTGTGTTGCTGTTTCATATTCGATTGGAATATATAGGTCATTGGTGTCATTGCGGCATCTTATGTTGAATGCTACTGGGCTTCTTGTATTCCCTCTACAATTGACGTTATCGATGACTTTGTATTTTGATCGGTTATGTTTATTCTGGAACGTTTTAACCATGGAATCTATGCAGCCGATCTATACTCGACATTATAAAACAAATTGTATAAAATTCATCTGTGCAAACATATCTAAATGTTAAATTTAAGTCGGGCATGAATGGCTATATAGATTTGTAAAGTTATATATATAGTTTAAGGGAGGGTAATCTTAGGTTATTTGTTTCGTAGTTGAATTAGCTCAATGGATTGGATATATTTGTGTAATTAGTAGATGTAGTATGAGATCCGCTAAGGGCAGGATTGCATATATATGCCACACACCTTCTGTTTGCCTATGGATGGGTTTGTAAGTTGGCAAAGGACCACAGTCCATTCTTATGAAGTTTTTTGTTTATTGTTCTACTCGCCAACAGATGTAGCATTCCTGTTGGTGGAGAAACAATGTCTTCTCTAACTCTACTTACTGTTCAGATGTGCATTCCTGACAGTATAGTATTTTATGTTGTCATATTTTCATGCTACATTGAATACATAAATGTATCAGATGGATTGGTGCCGGTTTGACTGCAAACTTTTGGCCTAAAGTTAAATAAGGGAAATAATATTTTCTTTTCAAATGCAGATCTATGTAGTCTATTCATACTCGACTCACTAAATAAATATTAAACTCATTATTGCAATCTATTTAAATGTAAAATTAAAAGTTAATATAAAAATCTAAAATGTTAAATTTATTCCTCAAAATTTAAAATGATTCAAAATTTATATGTGCGTAAATAAATATTTTTCTGTGTTAATTTCTGGCAGTGGCTTTTATTTTTTATATATATTTGAGATACAAATTAATCAAGTTATTTATTATCTCTGTGTCTCCATGAGCTAGTGACTTGGGCTAACGATCTAAATATTTAAATAAAGTGGAATCTTAACAGCACGTATATGCCTACTCTATAAATTTTTCTAGGTTCGAATGCCTAGATGGCGCCCTTGTAGTGCAGATATAGTAGATTGCAGTTAGATTTAATTCTCCACCTTCTTTTTGATCGTTATAATATATATATATATATATATATATATATAGTGATTACTGCTCTGAAGAAGACTGTTAGACAGACAGTCAAAACTGCCAGCTATTTTAAAAATGTGGTATAATAAAATATTGCATTATGTAAAATGCATATAAAATAATAGTTTATTTATATTAGAGACAAATATTATTTACGAAAAAAAGTTACCGTTGCCATAGTATTATGTGAAATACTCAGCTCATATCAAATTACTAGTAACAATGGTCAATTATTTTATTTGTATAATCACAACATCTGTATCCTTGATAGCACTTATTTTAGAAACAATATGTCATAAATAACTTTTATTAAGGGAATATTGAAAATGTACACAGTGTGTCCCAAGGGAAATATGCCTCCAAGGCTGCCTATAGCATTATTTCTGAATCAATGCTTATATTATGTAAATATAGTGTAGCTATTCACCACAAAAATTGTAAGGCACTAGTACATCTTAATCATGAATTATGACATGAAATGTGACAGTATGTTTCATATTTTAACTCTTGATGGATGTGTTAACATTAAATTTTGTTTGAAGTTGGGATAAAGTGCTAATGAAACATTTGAAATGATTCAAGGAGTGAGTTGAAGTGAACCATGAGATATAAGAATGATTTTAAAGAGTTTGCAAAATTTCATTGATGGCATGGAGAATGTTGGAGATGATTAATGAAGGTACAGAACATACTGCCCCATTTTACATTTTAATTCATTATATAAAATATGCTAGCACTTAAAATTTTTATGATGAATAGTTATACCATTTCACTACATCATGCATCCCTTGATTTGAAAAATACACTGTAGGCAGTTTGTAGAAATAGAAACTTTTTCATTGGGACATACTTTGTATGTGTAAGCTGATGATCAGAAATCACAAACAAAAATTTTAATATTTTGACCATTTGTCTATATAATTTTACATACAACTTATAGATGTCATAATATAGTCTTTAAAATGCTGTTTTATGATTTTCTCTTACCTGACAACCCATCCTTATCTGCTGCCGATACAGTGGCTCCTGCTTCAATTAGTTTCATACATGCTTCAGCACTTCCTAATAAATTATCAACAAATCTATAATGTAAGTTAGTTTAATGATTAATTATCTTCTCATACATCTAAGCAATGAAAATAAAAACAAATTTAAATTTACATATAAATAAATGTTATCTGAAGTTTTGATAGATTGTTTAATCTATATGTTATTAAATACTGAAAAATGAAATGTATCAAAATTACACAAAAGGGATGTTACAGATAAGACAAAGCAACAGTGGAGTAGAGATGTTTATGTTATGGTAAGGACAAATAATTTGTCAGAGCCATTGGAGAGAATAATTGATGAGTACAAAGAATTGATTAGTAGTTTGAATAATGTTAAAGGAAGAGAAAGAGTAGTTGAATTACTACCAAGATTTGACAATAGGTATATGTTAGATAGATCATATTCTATAAATGAAAGAATGAAAAAATTATTCAAGAGAAAAATGTTATGTTTGTGGAGTGTGTGATTTTTTTATTAGCAAGAGGAAGTTATATAGTAAAGTTGGATTGTACTTAGCAAAACAAGAAAATGAAGCATTAGGAGGTTTGATTTATGAAATATATTATAGTTTGAGAAACGTATAAAGGGGGATAGGGTTTTAAATTACAGTATTATCAAAATGAAGGTTAAGGATGGATGGGATGTAAGAAGTAAACAAAGAGTGCTGATTCAGATATAAATGTAGATATGGAGAGGGAATGGGTCTATAAAATTAATGATTAACAAGCTAATTACAAATATAATAGAAAAGAAAGAGCCAAAAGAATTTATAAAAGGGCAGAAAGAAAAAAATGTTAAAATTGGATATTTGAATATAAAAGATGGTATGAGACCAGAAAAGTGGTTGGAATTAAATAAAGCAATTAAAAATGAAGGTCTTCGGATATTAGCAGTAGTGGAAACACATCTAAGAGAAGAAAAAAAATGTACACTGGAAGATTTGGTATGGTAGGTTATTTATAATTAGAAAGAAAGAAGAAAAAAGGGTGTTAGTATAGGAATTAGATATATTTAAATACTGTAAAGGGTTAAGAAAATTTGTGGTTTGAGATAAGTTTTGGAAGACAAGAATGGATGGTGGCTATAGTGCATATTGCCACTGTGGATAGTCAAACTATAATGGAATCACACAGTAGCACTTATTAAGGTCTAGTTCAAGATATCAGAGTTTCAAAAAAAAAGGAAATAAAATAATGGTTATAAGGGAAATAAATGGGCATATTGAAGAAATTGATTATGTGGATAACAACAATGGGCAGTTTTTGAAATTTTTTTGTTAGAGAGTGAATTTGAGCACTGGAAATTTATCAAATATTTAAAAGGGACAATACACATTGTCTAGAAATAATATATTTCACACAATAGATTATTAGTGGAGAAAGAAGGAATGAATAAATTATGAAAAATAAAAGTGTTTGATAATGGAGAGAGAGTATAAAATAAAGATTATAAATTTCTTTGTAATAGAAATGGTTAGTAATGTGATGAAAAATAGTAATAAAAGTAAAAAGGCAATAAAAAAAATATGGATGGAGAATGAATAATAAGAATAAATTAGAAAAATTTATAGTAAAAAATCATCACATGATCACCACTTCTTATGTTTGTTCAAGCTGTTAAAACAGATAAAACTCTCCATACTATAGTGCCACTCAGTGCAAGCCAGAGTAATCAATGGATGTAAAAATGTTTGTGCATAAGATCCCTATCTAGTGCCTATTCATCCAACATCCTCAGACTTGTTTCTAGTTTGTGGTTTTCATCAGTGAGGAGCCTTGTATCTGAGAGCATTGCATTTAGATCTTAGGATCTAATGCAACTCTCCAGCAGCCACCTTTTATCTCCATTTAACTACAAAACTATGAGTTTAAAATTGAAAACAATAATATTTTCAATTCAAGCTCATTAGCTTATATAATCATATAGGTTTGAATTCAGTTTAGTACCCATACATTTTGGTGTTTTTGGTTCTTTAATAACCATAGCCACCACTATTATATTAGGCAGGTTTTGTATTAAACCACTAAATATAATAAATGGAGAGTTTTGCCTGTTTTAACAGCTTACAAAAACATAAGAAATGGTGATTATGAGATGTTTAGTGGTTTAATATCAATCCCTGCCTAATAGGATAGTGGTGGCTATGATTATTATAGAACCAAAGACAACAAAATGTATGAATATTGTCTTGAATTCAGACCAATATGACTATATAAGCTAATGAGATTGGACTGAAAATATTATTGCTTTCACTGGAGGGTTGCATTGAATCCTAAGATCTAGATGCAGTGCTTTTATATCCAAAGCTCCTCACTGATGAAAGCCACAAGCTAGAAACTAGTTTGGGGATATTGGATGAGTAGGCACTAGATAGGGATTTTATGCACAAACTTTCTTGCATCCATTAATTACTCTGGCTTGTACTGAGTGGCACTACTATATGAAGAGTTTTACCTGTTTTACCAGCTTTAGAAAGCATAAGAAATGGTGATCATGGGAAGTTTAGTGGTTTAATATCAATCCTACCTAATAGAATACTGGTGGCTATTGTTATTAAAGAACCAAAGATATCAAAATGTATGAGTACTCAATTGAGTTCAGATTTATATGATTATATAAGCTAATGAGCTTGAATTGAAATTATGTTTTTAATTTTAGGCTCATAGTTTTGTATAAGTAGAAATAAAAGGTGGCTGCTGAAAAGTTGCATTAGATCCTAAGATCTAGGTGCAGTGCTCACAGATCCAAGTCTCCTCATTGATGAAAACACTAAGCTAGAAACTATGCTGGGGATATTGGATGAGTCGGCACTAGATAGAGATTTTATGCACTAACCATCTTGCATCCATTGATTACTCTGGTTTGCACTGAGTGGCACTACTGTATGAAGGGGTTTTGCCTCTTTAAAGAAAATAATGGAGTTTGTTGGGGATGAATATGAGAACTGGTGTGGTGAAGTAAAAAAAAGGGACAAATAGGATTTTAGATGAAAATATTCAGAAAAATAAGTGATAGAAAAGTGAGAATTAGTAAAAAAGTGTAAAAAAGAAGGAAAAAGCATTTAGAGAATATAAATGTACTATTAAAAGCAAAGAAAATGAAAAACATGTTAATATTAAATGCAAAAACTATTTTAAAAAAAGAAATTGACTAAAATAGATAATTGTAAAGAGAGAGTGAAATTAAATAGTAAATTATTGGAGGATATTAATAAAAGTGGAAGAGATGGGAGTAAGGGAAATTTTGAAAATATATTAAAAGAAGGAATGTATGGAAAAGACAAATAATATTACTAAATGATGCCTAGAGAAGAATTAGAAAATATCTTAAATAAATATATAATGGATATAGAAAAGATATTAGATGTTAAAGAAAGAATGTTAACAAACATAAAAGCACATAGTAAAAAAATATTAATTTTACAGAAAATGAATGGAATGAAGCAGGGAAGAAGTTGAAAAGTGGAAAGCCAAGAGCTTTAGATGAATGGGCAGCAGAAATAATGAATTTGAGAAATAGGGAAAAATTAAATATACTATCATGTTTTAATAAGATGGCTCAGAAGATAGAATTTCTAAATAGCTGGAATAATACAAGAGTAAGGGTATTATTTTAGATAAACAATTATATACCAATAACTGTAACATCATTATTATATGAAGTTTTTGTATATATGGTAACTGGAAGGATGGAAAAATGGATGAGAGAAAATAATATAGTGAGAGAAATGAAAAGAGGCTTTAGAATAGATAGGCATATAGGAGATAGTTTATTTGTAATCATACAACTTATACATATGAAGAGGAATACAGGTAGACAGTTATATAAGATCTGTATAGATGTAGAGAAGGCATTTGATAGAGTAAATAGAAATAGATCATGGATAAGTTTAGTAAATTTGGGAAAGAATAGAACTTTAGTGGATTTTATTAAGAGATTGTATGATAATAATTACTATATGTATCAATTAAAATATATAGAATCAGAGATAAAAAATTGGGTGGGACTAAAGCAAGGATACCCTATGCCACCTATTTTGTTTTTGTTATATTTGAGAGAAATGGAGAGAACAATAGAAAGACTAGGAAGAGGGATAGAGATATTATTAATAAATGGAAAGGGGGTGTATATATTGTCAGAACTTTTATTTGCTGTTGCTGCTGAATTCTTGTGCATAGAAAGTAGAGAAGATATGAAAATTATGTTGAAGATATCCACAAGGATGGGTAAAGAGATGGGGATTAAATTTAGTAGAAAAAAATAAAAAGTAATGATGATAAATGCTGGGGAAAGATATAAAGAAATTAAATGTAATGAATAGATATAACTATTTAAGAATCGTTTTAAATAATCAGAGAAATTGCTTGGATGAATGAAAGAAAAAATTGATAAATGAAGCAAAGAAAATAAAGGAACTGATTATAAAATTAACAGTGTTTTCTTATAATAAATATGATGTAGCAACTATTGTATGGAAGAAAGTGGCTATGGTAATGATGTGTTATGTATTAGTAAATGGATGTTAGAGAACTAATATGGAGAGTAAAAGGAGTTTAAATATATATAAAAGTAAACAAATTATTGCGTGCGAGTTTATTTATGATAACAGGAAGAAAAATAGTTTACTATTTAAAGATTGAACAGGATCATTAGCAACAAGCAAATATACACATAAATGAAGAAATGTGAGTGATTTAGTCTGCAAGTTATGTAAGGGAGGAATCTGCTAATTGAATGTAAATGGTAAAAAAACCGAAAGGGTACAAATAATGAAGTTAGGGAAAAAATATATAGACAAAGTGATTATATAGAAAGTAGTTTCTTTGTTTTATACTTGGTTTGAAAAAAGATGAGGGATCTAGATATAAAGCCCATATAGTATACAAAGCTAAGGATGTAGAAATGGAATGGAGCAGGATAGAGAAGAATATGGGGAAAAAATTAGAATTGTGAATGGAAAGGGAAGGTAAAGTAGCTAAGAAGTTTCTCTGGAGATAGTAGCTGAGAGATTGCTGACTTCAATAAAGGAGGTCATAGTGCATTGCATTGCATCACTCATATAAAATTAAAAATTAAAATTTTTGTTTTTGTGAAAGTATTATTATTAGGAATGCATATGTGAACAAAGTTTCAAATAGATTGGAAATTAGTAATTGATTGAAAATTGAGTTACAAGGATTTCACAAAGACAGAGATATGTCAAATAAAACACATAATAAAAAACTCAAAACTAATTATGCTTTACAAAAACAACAAATTTGTATAAAATCGATCTTTAAAAATCTGGTGTGCACCTCTTGTTTAAAGTTCTATGTCTAGACAACTATTTGTTTAATGGCAATGAAAGTTCTGATTATTTATGTTTTTACAAACTGAGACATTTCAAACTAAGACTTTTATTAATTTTTTACCAATATTTATTTTCATTAATCCAAGACTTTTTTTATTATTAAAAGTTGTTTAACCAATCAAATTTTAAGCTTTAATATTTTCTTAATTGTCTTTTATTTACCTTCCTTAATATTCAATCATACTCTTTATTTACCATTAAATAATAATAATAAATAAATGGATAAATTTATACAGTTTTACATTTACTTTAATATGCTAATTATAATCTCTTACTTACTTTTGTTCTATTTTCAGTAAACTTTATTTCAAAACTTTTAAAAATATTTTTAAATTTCTGTTAGTTCTATTAAATCTCTATTATTTGCAATGACCTTATCCTCAAATACATTAAACTTATTGGTACTCTTTTGATAGACAGGCATGGCCACTTTATGGCATTGTTTATGTGTAAAAACACATACAAAAGTGTTTATGCAGTCCAGTCCATTTGTTAAAAAGGTGTGTTTGTTTTTATTTTTTGTTTGGAAAGACCAAAAAAAAAAAGTAGAACAAGATTTTATTAAAAAAAGAAATTAAAAAATAACAAAAAACAAAAGATTTCTTTTTAGTTTTGCTTGGTTTTATTAATAAAATAAAAGTGTTGGCCGGTAACATTACATTTGATTGTTTTTTCACAAAAACAACGCTATCAAGTGGTAGTGCCTGTATCTCCTACCACTTTTTATAACTTTACATTAAATTTAGTAACTTCACATTATTAATCAATAGAGCTGCTCATTTGATCATCTAGATAAACAGACTAGTGAAAACATCACTCCTCACTCTGACTGTTCTTATTCTGAAGACAGGTAATATGTATTTTTCACATTAAAAATTATTTGCTTTTCAATTTTTCTGAATTCTTTCTGCTGTATGTAATTTTCTTTTAGTTAAATATGTTATCAGTAAATGCTTTTTATATTTTTTTAGTCCTAACACAGCTCATTTCATTGATATTTCTATTTGACTTACATCATGTCAAAAATAACATTAGCCATAAATTTTTATATATGTTCAGGGTCTTATCATGAAAGTCTTTATTTTTACACTAATCTTAATGAATTTAATGATTTATGATTTTATTTCTTTAGTTTATTAAAAAAACTCAATTTATTTAGTTAATAAAAAATTATATAAAAATGTCAATTTACAGCATTCATCATCAAATTACTATGAAATGAACATCGTCTGAAAAGTAATGTTGTTGACAGCTACAAACAAATTTAATTCTACACTGAAACCCATATAATTGTATTGCAAGATATATAAAACTTATTAGATCCAAGGGCATATTTTGAAAGTTAAATTTTAATTATATTTACTTTTTTAATAGAGTGATGCTATATCAAGTACTATAAGTGTTTCAAAAATAGGTATATTGTCTATAGCTCACTAAAAATTACATTAATCAAACATTACTTTATGACTTCTATATATAAGAATAATGCAAAATGAGATTATGAAACAAAAATAGAAGCATAATCAACCAAACATTCAGTTGTAGGTGAACTCATCATCCATAACTATATATTCTATAATATATTCATTTTTTGATAAATCATATGTATAAGAAAAGCAAGTTTGGCAAAAAAAAAATATTTAACTTCCATGAGCTTGAAAGTGCATATAATTATATAAATGTGTTCTTTATACTTAGTGCCCTACTATCTCAATCATTTTTAGAGCAAGAATTTATATTTTCAATATATAAAAAATATCAATAGACATGGTTGAAACTTCTACAAGTTTCTCCAGTGATTACACTCTGCTTAACAGTACATATAAAACATTTCATAATTAAATAGATTAAAAAATTATTGATGATTTTAAATATCTCATTGATATTCATAGAAAAATGAAAAAAAAAATTATAAATCTATTTTTTTACAAAATATTTGCTAAGATCATTAAAAGACTACTTGCATGGAACTTAAAACTTGAACAACCCAAAAAGAACAATATTAATTTTAAAATAATTTACTGTATATCTCAAAGACCACATTCAAGTTTTAATACAAATTATATAAAAGTCCAATAAAAAATTTTTGCATGAATACAAATGCTTCCTATAAGGAATAAAAAATTTAATAAAACTTATTATTCAAAGCCTGAATGAGTTTTCAGGAGCAGCACATTCTTCAAAAGACAAACACAATGCTGTTAAATGTGCCGCTTGAATAAATGTATTCTAAATTTCAATTTATTTGCTGCACTACTAACCACACTCAATCGAATGCTGTTGGACTTCTATTTATTATGGAGTCTACACTAATAATAAACTATGTCTCTTTTGTTTTTCTATCCATTTACTCATTGCAAATCCCAATGATAAACAAGCATATAAATTGTGTGACAGTCTGCCTTTTGATGAGCGTAATTAGGCACTGAAAATGTATTTAATGTTTTGAATGATAAGTTTTGTCAAAGAAGTATTTCTATTAAAAAGGATTATTCATATGAGTTCCTATTTTACATTAAATTAGTTTGCAAAAGGAGAGTCGATTTGTAAACAAGTTAGTAATTAAAATATGCATGTTGACATTAAGAAGTTAAAAATGAAAAGAACGCACAAAAAATGATTTGACATTTTTAATTGCTTACAATAATTTTATGAGAAGTTTTTTGTGATTTAAAATGAAAAAAATAAATAAAAAAAAGATCATTTCAATCATTTGATTTCACATGTCATGTGATTCTTTATTTTACTTATTTTTTACAAATAATATTTCGCTAATGCAGGAAATGTTTCTGTCATATCTGACCTTGCCTTCAGAAATGGACTAATCCAGATTTCTTCCTTATTTGATTGGATTGAGCATGCATTGTCACTAACCAATGTATAAACATGTGGATAACCAATGTATAAACATGGCCAAAGGGTAAAACATAAGTATGGCCAATGTGTAAACATGTATATAAAATCCTACCATTGGTTAGGCTCTCTAAATTTGATTGCTGCCAGTAAGGGAAGGGGATCTGGTAATAAATAGTCAGTTGTTTTGGAGACAAGCCAGAGAACATCTGTCTAACCTAAACGACAGTATGCACTCTTAAGAGAAAGAACATTTGTCTATCTGAACAACTGAACATTCTATCCATTGAAACCACATTTAACAGTGAAGGTGTTTCTACTATATTCACTAACAATACAGTTACTCAGTGAGGCAAGTTGTTGCAAACTGTTTAGTACAGCCAGAAGAGTCATTTAACAAACTCGAAGCAAACTGTCCAGTACAGCTGGAAGAGTTAAGACTAGAACTCACGAGGCAAGCTAATGTATACAGCTGGAAGTTAGTCCAGTCATTTGGCACAATCAGCTCATTATTGACTAAGTTATATGGCAAATTGTATTTATTGAATGTATAATATGTATGTATATTTGTTCTAATAAATTATACATATTGAATTGTGAGTGATCATATATTTTGATATTACTGTTGCTTTAAGTCTGAACCCTGCAATTCACTCAAACATAACAGGTTCAAAGAACTATCAGATAAAAGAAAGAAAAAAGAGACTAAAAAAAAACATAAACGCACAAAAAACCAACTAAAACAATGTTGAATGTTTTTTTTTTTTTAAAAAGGAGAAAATAAACATTGATAATAATAAATTAAAATTTATTAATATACATAGAAATGAAATATTTTTGATAGAAATAATTAATATGCTAAAGAAATAAGTCTGAAAAAAGACTAAGGTATTCTACTTGGACTTCCTTATAAATAAATAGTAATAAAACGACAAAAAAGTAATATATTTAAAAGATGAATGCTAAGAATAACAATTAGGGTAATAAAGTAAAATACATAAAGGATGAACAAATAGGCATAACATAAAATTCAGCTAATATACACATTATAAGAGATCTCATTCTATTGTGAAATAAATTTTATAATAAGATTTTTTAAAAAATGTTTAACAATCTTCAAAAACACTGTCATTTATGTAAAGAAAAGAAAGCTTTTTTAGAGGAATATTGCAATAAACTAGACATATTTTTATTCAGCTTAGTTGTAATTACCAAGAATGTTATTTAGCATTTTTACAATAGAATGTATTTTCATCACTGATATATATATATATGTGCATCTCTGCATTATAAATCTAAAAGATTTGGTCTGTTTTAAATGTATATGTACATAAATACACACATTTACATTAAGAGATGAGATTCTAACAATAAATCATTCAATTAGAGTGTTATAGTAAACAACAAGATGCAGAAACATTGTTCAACACAAATAAAATGTTAATGTAGCAATAAACTCCAACGATATAACTAAAATAGTCATTCAGTATATATAAATAGTAAATAATTCCATACATTTTTTATTTTATATTTACAATTTCAATTTATAACATGCTTTTGTATAACATATATATTTTTATTGATAACACATAATATAGAAATATTGTCATATGATAAATTTATTCCAATTGGAGGAATACAATATATTATCCCACATAGACAAAAGTGGAGTCAAATAGATTTTATAGATAAATGTTTAAATAATCTATAATAACCTCATGATTTCATGCTTTTCTGGAATGTTAATCTTAATAAAAGTCAAGCATTGTTAGCCAAGAGGTCAGAGCAGCTGCCTTGCAAGCAAGCAGTTGGTTACAGACAGTTGTTGTGGGTTTGCCTCCTGGCCGATGCTATGACATATGAAAAAAAAAGTTTAAGTTATGATATTGCACAATTGAAAAAGATTGTAGACTTCCAAGTTTTATAGTAATATTTCTGATTAAGAATTTGGGAGACTATAAGTATGTGTTATACCATTCTTTATTATTTTTTTAGAGTATGTTGTACTTTGGATAGTTAAATGTAATGCTAAGTATGTAAACTATTATAATCAATTTACAGGGATAAAAGTATCTTGCATATTTTTTAAGCAATTGCTTAAAGTTAATTGTATACTTGTGGAACACAACCAGCTGTAGAAATGAGAAATATGAATAGGCTTGAATTGGTTAATGAGAAACATTTTAGTTGGAATTGAACCTTGTATTAGATATTGAAAAAAAATTAATCATGACTGAATAACACAAAAGTTTTGGAACATGGTTAGAGTCTTACAATAGGCGAGATTGTCCATATATGTCTAGAAGAATAAATTATCTTTTAAATCTCTAAATGAGGCAGAATCAATAAATTTGATATTGTATTGATCTAATAGATCAGCATGATGAAAAGCACAAAAAAAGGACAATTTATATTAAATAAAATATAATCAATGAAAAACTAAAAAAAAAAAAAAAGGATCATTTTTATAATTGTTTAAAATAGTCGTTGTAAAATGTATTATCTCTGATTTTCTCTAATATTATAATTTTTATATATCAACAACAACAAAAAAAAAAGAAACTATACAAAAAGCAAAAAAAAAAAAAAAAGACTACCTAAGCTGTTTTAATTAGAGTAACAAAAGAAATGAAAAAAAAAGTTAGGTTTTTTTTTCAATTGTAATCTTTAATATGAATTTATTAAAATCATGTTTTATAATTACATATTTGTACAATATTTTACTTTCTTAATTTATATCAGCGCAAAAATAATTTAATAAAACCAACTACTTTATGATATTGGCTATAATATCATTAGACTTGAAAAACTATTCCGATTAATATAATTTGCATAAAAGAAATACATAATAAAATAACTTTATATATATATTTGTGAATTTTATTTCACTTATTGTCTTCCCTATAGTTATAGATTTGTTTATATTATACCTTTTTCAAATCTCAATGCATTGCATATATTAGTTATGTTAATGCATCAGGCATAGAAGACATACTTTTATCTTTTAAAGAACTGATACAAAATTCTTCTATCACTATAAGAATTTTAAAGTAAAATTATTCATTCTTTATTTAAACGATCTTAGTCAAAGTACCACTCTATCTTAATCTATATTACTGAATAATTTTAGGTCAGTTTATGGTTCTTCATCATCTTAAGGCTCATCTCAATATATTTATTATTATATTATTTAAACTATATTTTTATGATATGAATTACACAAACATACTCAAAAAATGAATATTTTAGTCAAAGAAGAATGAAATTATTAGATGAAATTTTATTGTTTTTAGTTCGAAGCATAAAGTTGTATAAAGTAAATTATTTTGCAATTTTCAATTTTTAATTGATTAAAAATGTTAGTAAAAGTAATTAAATTAAAAAAGTACTGAATTCATTTAATAAATGTTAAACTTTATTTATATTAAAACTTATAATAAGTCTAATTTGGGGTTACCTGCACTTGCTGCCCATAGGAGTGGTTGTCGATTGTCTTGGTCTGTACAGGTCACAGATACATTTTGGTCAAGAAGCATTTGTAAAGCTTTCATACCCATTTCTGCATCATTGTTTAATTCTGTATTAACTCCACACATCTGAGCAGCATAATGAATGGGGTGAGCTCCATGAGAATCAGGGGTCGAGGGATCAGCATCTGCTGCTATTAACAACTCCAAACAATCCAACTGAGCACAAACTAAAGAAAAATATTTTATTTTGCATTAATATTGGAAAAAAGATGAGACAATTTTACTTTTATGTAATAGTGCTACCAAACAACATTTTTAAAAATTCAAAGCACAGTAATATTTTTTTTCAGTTAAAGAAATCATTTATTTTAGGTTAAACAATATTTATTTACATATAGTGATGAATCTAAAAACAAGCAAAATAAAAACTAATATTTATTTAATTACTTCTAATACTTACTTGAGGTTAATTAAATCATGTTTATTTAACTCAATTGAAGGAAACAAATGATATCATTGCTCTACATGATTTTAGTACAGTGGTAGAATGACAATCTTTGGAACTCAAGGATTATGAATCATAACTCAACTCTTTCACTTCAGTGCTTGAATCTTATATAAAATCTCAAGCAATAAACTATTTGATTATATTTTTCACATACCACTTACTACTGTAAATACATCTTCATAAACATATGCCAATTATATATATATATATATATATATATATATATATATATATGTTTATGTGTGTGTATGTATGTATTTTTCATAAAATAGTAATTTTTACCTGAAAATTATGCTTTAATGTTCTGAAGATTGATTAACAAGATTGTATGGATAAACTAGAAGTTAGAATTCAGGAATTTTTTTTAAGATAATGAATAAGTTTTGTTTTCCAAAACATTAAAATATTTATATATATATTTAAAAAAGTTCTATTATTTGAACCAAAATTATTTTAGCACTCACATTTATATCATTATTCATTTTAACCTTTATTTCAATCATATCCTATAGTCAGTTTTCTTTTTCCAGTTTATTTCTTTTCATTTCTATAATACATTAAATTTGAAGTAAAAGAAACTTTAAAAAAAGAATAAATGTTGAAAATAACCATAAAAATGGTGGAAATGTAGATGGAGATGTATAATGATGTATATTTGGATGTGAAAAAAAAAAAGTTTTTGCAATACAATAAAATTTGTAAAGTAGTATATAGAGGATCGTTTACATATTGAACTTAAGTGGTCAATTTTTTTTTAAAAAAGGAAATATTTACTTATTGATTTAGTAAATTGGCAAAAGCATGAAAGATAATAAAAAGAAAAATTAATAAAATGCCTTTATTTACACAAATATGCTAAAAAGTAAACTAATTTTTGTCCAATTTTTACAAATAAACATGTGAGATGATTTTATTTAGAAAAAATAATATTTTTTAAGGAATGCTTTTATGTAAATAGCAAACTAAAAAGTAGAAAAATGACAAAGTAATCTACCTCTTGATTAATATGCTTTTCTTGGAAAATATCAAAGATCTTAAAAATCTAGACTTGTTATAAACAACTGCAAATTGCAGGAATATTGTTATTTCATAAAAGCATTTGGGACCTTGAGCCCCACATGCTTTTATGAAATAACAACATTTCTGCAATTTCTAATTATTTTATAAGAAGTGTAAATTCTTAAGATCTCTGATATTTTCCAAGATTGGCAAATTAGCTAAGAGACAGATTACTTTATTATTTTTTCTACTTTTTAGTTGACTATTTGTATAAAGCATTATTGGAAAAATTTTTTTTTAACCTATTATTATGGTTAAAACTAATAAAAATCTGACAAAAATTATAATTTAATAAGATGTGAAAAAGATTAATTAAGATAACAATGTAGATTTTTTAAATAAGAAATATACCCTCTAACAAACAAATTCTAAGTTTAAATATCATATGATTGGGTACTACATAGAAATATTTATTTATTGATTTTTTAGCTATTTTATTAATTGAGCTTGAGTTAAATCAATATGAACAAAATTTTATTCTACAAATATAATGTTTCCATACATATATTATTTTAAATAATAAAATTAATTAAGTATGAGTTAAATCAATACTAACAAAAATTTATTTTACAAATGTAATATTTCTGTTGGCTCAGTTGCTAATAAGTTTTTTGGGAAACATAAGGAAGGAAGTTCAAATTCTAAATGAGAATGGATTTTTCTCATTGTTAAAAATTCAAAAATATTTACATATATACAGAAACATACACAGACAGGGCAATAATCTTAGTTACATTTATCAATTTTTTCAGGCTTTTAATCAAATTGAAATTAAAATTTAACAATTTAATATTCTTCATTGTTTTGCCACTATATTTATGTGGAAAAAAATATATAATTTCTATTTAAGTAAAGTATAACTAAGAAAATTTCCAAATATGAACACTCCACATGTTTTAGCTGAACAAAATTTATGGCTTTTTTGTTTTACTTTTTAATGCATTTATGTAGATAAAAGCATTATTTTTTTTCCTACTTTTTAGTTTACATATATAATATTGAATTATTAAAATTGGATAAATATATTTAAATTATATTTTGAAAATGCTGAATAAAATTGTAATTGTTTAAAATTAATCTCATATAAAATTAAAAAAATAATTTTTTCACTATTGTTTTGCTAAAATTATTTTCAAACTGTAAATATATGTGCTATTATCAGTAATATATATGTATGCACATTTTCAATTTGATTTGAAATTAGAAAGTGGTTGAACATTGAGTAACAAGATTTGATTCAAAATTACAGATTAAAAATAGTAAATTAAATAAAAGTGTATTTAAAAAAACTAAATCATTGAAGATATACAAGTGGGTAAAAGTAAATATAAATAATAATAGTTCAAATATAAATAAGATTAAAGCAAAAGTTACTGCAAACTCCAAGTGAGCTTTGCATAAACTAACATAAATCTATCAATAAATGAAAAAGTACAGAGTGGACCCACTCTATTTTTTATTTATTAATAGGTTTGTTTTAGTTTATACATAGCTTACAGTAACTTCCACTTTAAGCAAACTTTAGAAATATAAAGTCAATATAGTCTCTTTAATAGAAGTGACAAAGATATTAGAATCAGTATTAAAATAAATCTTATATAGGTATAATTATTATTTAAGGTTGATGGAGAATATAAATTAGTGTCCAATTTTTTTATGATTTGATCATTGTAACATAAATAACTAAATGGCTCATTACTCTGGAGGTCACATGAGACTACAACACTAGAATTGAATCACAATTTAGGACTTTTTAGGCCTTAAATTTACCACTCTACACTGAATATCATGAACAGACTTTAAAAATATTTACTCACAATCAGAGATAATAAATAAACAATCAAATGTTTTATTGTTCCTAGAGTTGAGGCAAAAATAATTGAATGATTTTTATTGTTTGTGATTAACTAAAAGTTTAAGCACTGAGAGTGACAAAGATAGAAACACAACCTGTGAATCTTGAGATCAAGATTTATTACTGCATTAAATTATGCAGTCTTACAGTTAGTAATAGTTTGTTATTACTTTCCAACAATATTAAATAATAGTTTTGTTAAAAACTGTTTGGAGTCACTTGCTTTCCAGCCGTTCACTAAACATGCACATATATATCTTTATATTAACATACATAAAAAATATTAAAAAGGCTAATGTCTTTATTGTTCGGGAATTCATAAAAAGTTCCATCCCAAGTCAGACGCTCTACCGCTGCCTGCGTCAAACACGCAGGGCAGCACACACAAACCTGTATATAATTGTATTTGCTAGATAACTATTGTGCTGTTCATTATATAGATAAATATATTAACAAAAGAGATCAATAAAAATATTAATAACTATTATAAAATATGCCCTTGAAAATAACCTTAAGACCATTCTTTTGTCAGCATTTTAACTAATAATCAGTAAAAGATAATTACAAATTTTCAATGGAATTAATTGCCATATCTGAAAAAACGGCTTTTATCTTATCTTTTGTAAAAGATTTATACATTTATCATGATGTAAACAAAAAATAATAATAAATTTAAAATCGGAATACTAGTTCAAACTTTTATTTTTCAGTTATAGAAAGTTATTTAAATGTTTACAATATAGTTGCTTGGACGCAAACAAGCAAATAATATATATATTACATAATCACTATTTCTTATGCTTACTCAAGTTGTTAAAACAGGAAAAACTCTCCATACAGTAGTATATATTACAAATATTTGTATATACTATCTTTTATAATGCGCTTTATAACTCTACATTTACATTATTTTATGAGTGTGTGCATATATGTCATCAGTAATTATAGTAACTGTCACAAGCAAATAAATGTGACCATTCCCAACTCCAAGATAAAGCAAGAAGTAGAAAAACAATAATATTAATAAAGTAAAAATGCATTTTGTGATGATTATACAAAATCCATGAACTACAAATGCATCCCCACTGCTTTTCCCATACTCTCAAATAATCGTGGTTAATACCAGGATACAAATCCATAAAATAAAATAAAGATTCCAGAGCACCATAAGTTTGATTAGATATTTAATTGTTAACTAGATTAAATACAACTACTTTCAACATATAACCATTTGCTAGCTATTAGCAATATATATATAAATTAATTATAAAAATTTCTAAGCTTACCAAAATGATAATTAAGACTGTGGCAATCTTTAAGTATCCCAAGATCCCACTTTGAAACTTTAACAAGAATAATGAAGACAATTCCTGGTTCTGTATCTTTTAGGTGGTGCTGAACCTTTATCAATTTCTTGTAGTTAAACCAACATTTAATTGCTCTGGTCAATTTTTAATTATCCATGAGTAAGAATCTGATTTTATTTGTTAATTACTTTCTAATATCTCTTCAGTTTGTAGTTAATGAAAAAACTCATTACTTTCATTTCTTAATTATGTACAAAATGAATTATAATCCCAGTGTATAAATAAGTATTAATAAATATATTGGAATTATCCATGTTATATTATTTGTATTACAGTTGCTTCTTGTAAATGACACCCATAAAGACAATAGTGTACTCTGATATTTGAATACTGAGTTTTAATTGCTGCAATATTTTTTCCCTTAAAACTGCAAGAGCTTACCTAATTGTAATCCTTTATCATATTCTATCCTTAGTTATATTTTCCCAATAAAAGCAACCAATATTGCACTTTTTTTAAGAATGTCTTTGAGATAATTCTTATAAATTAATGGGAAACTGGCTTTTCTATAAGAACAATTTCCAAATACATTTCAAAATACTTTGTTTTTTAAAGGAAGTATTGTATTGTTCATTCATATTATATTTCCAATCCATCAAAAAAGTGATTTTATAATAGAAAACTTTATGGCATCACATCTAGAAACCCGTAGAACATATTGATTATGGCCTTATCATAATTTTAGAATTTTATGGAGCATCCTTAAAATAAATTTTTCATGTGACTCTATTCAATATCAACCAGAAGTTCAAATCCCATTTTCATACAATAAATAGGTTAAGTAATAGATCTACATACAAATAATTTGATTACAATATTTTTATTATTACAATAAAATGCCCAATCATTTAAATTGTTAAAAGCAACAAAAGTACATTAGGGTCTGTGACATACCACAGCATTTAAACTTACTTTTCCAAGTAGAAAACTAAGAAGATATTTAAATTAGCTTTATATTTTCTGGCTTATAACCATTAAAGTTAAAATTGCTGAAAATTTAGTACTGACTGATAAAGGACTGAACAGAAAAAAACTTTTTGTAATCACTGTACATTGGATCAGATTATTGAAAGTTGTAAAAAAGGACTGATTAAATTAGAAAAATGTCAACAAATATATTTAGGCATCATTTTAATAATGAGGAGTTCATCTTTATTAGGGATAATATGCCATAAAATCTATTGCAATAATTCTCATAAACGTTTTGTATTAACTCTAAAAAAAGTAAGATTCTTATTTACATGATTACTACCTATAACTGTGATTAGATTTCATTGTTCTTTATCAGACATTTTAAAAACATGAAATAACTCAATCCATTGCAAATAATTTATGAAAACATTTTCCAGTTTATAATTAATAATTAATGATTATCAAATTAATTCTATAACTATAAAAATTTTCAATAAAATGTATTTATGTATATCTTCATACACATATACTTCCTGGTCAAATTTCTGAATATAAGAGGAAACCACATTAGATTTAAAGTGTTGCTTGCAACAGGAGTAGTAATCGATAATCACGTGACGCTTTGTTAGATATAAGATCAGAAAACAAAAAGACAGCAAATTTTTTTTGATTTACCCTGAACTATCAGTTTAGTGTTTGTCTACTAGCATTATAAATCTTGTGCTAAATAAAGCACAATACATTCCTGAGCTGATTTTAAATAGTTATTTTAAAGGATTCTGAAACTATTTAAATCACCACATGACATTTAACAATAATGAAATGTTAGAGGAAAAATTATTTCTTTTATAAAGTTTCATATTTATAAATGTTTAAAGGTAAAGTAATTTTTAATTAATAGGATTTGTAAAGTAGTTGAAAAAAATGGTAAAGATGTACGTAAACTATACTTATATATATATTTATGTTATTTGCTTATCATGCAATTTTTTTCTATCTAGTAAAAAAAAAAGTACTTTGGTATTATTCCTACTATGACATATTACTCTGGTGATGTTTTGCTCTGGTAATATTTATTCGAAGTTTCCATTTATGATATCATGGCCACCAAGAATCTGACATGACTAATCCATGTCAAATAAACAGCCTTTTTTCCATTTTAGAAGATATTACATGGTTCACTCCACCATAGTGACTTTTCCTCCCACCATAATATAATACATCTCCTGCATCATTTGTAAGTAATACAGTTTTATATTTAAAAATACATTTACTTTATATATTTGTTTTGTTTTGTTTTTAGCTAAAACTTTGTGATTTTATACAGCAGTAAAAGTTGTTACATTTGTATTTATATTTGTGGTTTTTTTTTTTTTTAATAAAGATAATTATAACATAAGATTAATCTTACACTTTGCCATTTTTTGTTTTTTAGGTTAAAGAAATAATAGAAATCTAAAACTTTGGTACAACTCACTATTTAAAAAATTGTTCAGGGTTCTTTTTCATATTTTTTCATTTTTCTATAATGAATATATATCTCCATTATTGGAAAGTAGACTTGAAGTTTGCTATTATATGTAGAATATGATGATGCAAAGCACCGTAGTAAGCTGGGAAGGGGAAAGATGGGTTTGATGATGCATAATGTCATACCAAAAAAGAAAAACTCACAAGTACCTGTTCTATTTAGTATCATAATATCTTTTTTGTTTTTCCATAATGAATACATGTCTCCATTATTTTTTTAGATTTAAACTTCATATTATATGTGTTATGATGTATTATTCCCAGTGATGTATTAGTCTAAGGTTGCGATATGTTTAAAATAATTCCTCTATGGGATCTGCAGACAAATTTTATTAATTTTCTCTGCACATTCTTTGGAGGCATTATTTTAAACATATTACAAACTTAGAGTAATATGTCATTGGAGTAATATGTCATAGCAGGAATAATACCAAAGTTCCAAAAATGTGAGAGATACTATAATGTGCATGAATGAAATAATACAATTTTTTAAAAAGGTTAGTATATTTTTGATTAAATAAGTATCAAGACATTGAACATAAGCTATTTTTGAATGACTTTGCCAATCCTTATTTACATACCTGGCTATTAATTAACATACAAAGAGAAAAATACTGGTTACAAAGCTGTCCAATGACATTAGTATTCATATCATCAAGCTCTATTACTATAGTTTCTGTTATCAGCAATTCAGAAAATTAAAAAAATAGAAATTGATAAAAATATTTACTTTATTTTTTAATTTACGCTGTATATATATATATAATCAATTGAAAAAAATTGAAATAGATGAATAATAAATAAAACGCATTTAACATATCAAACCAAGCTTTCATTACTTGTAGAAACTTTATCAAGATGTTTCCTGTATTACAATCACATAACCAACTACTCTAGAGCAATTCTATCCCCCTGTGGGCATTGTTCAAAAAATATTATATATCTGTATATTTATCAGTGTTAATAATGATACTATTTAGAAATTTCAAAAAGCACACAAATACTTGGATCCAAATATTGCTGATTAGGAAAATTGCTTGATAATTTCCTCTTTCTCTCATGAAGTAAAGAAATACAATAAAATTTTGGTCTTTAAAGATAATCCTGAACACCAAGATTGATTACAGATAATTCCAAACATAGGTTGGAAGCCACATTTTTTTTACTTATACATTTTCAAGGGCATAGTTATCTTATAATCATAATGAATATATTTTATTTATTAATATTAAAAAATATCAATAAATCAATTATAAATTTCTGTTAAATTTAAAAATAGAAATGAATAAATTATAAATTTTATTCACAACATGTAATTAATTAAATCCTTTTTTCATTTTGTATCTTGTATAAATGCTTTCCATAACTTTAACAAATGTTTTACTTATTAATGTTAAAAATATTAATTTTAAATTTCTGTTAACTTTTAAAAAAATATCAATAAATGTTTTATAAATTCCTTTCACAATATGTAATTAAATAATTTTTTCATATTGTATATAAATGTTAAAAGTTTTTTAAGCAAGCAAAAAAAAAAAAAAACCACAAGAGAGGATATTCCCCCAGCAGTGGTTATTTGGTGCCTTATGCAGAGATTGGTGAGTGATTTATAATAACTATTTCAGGGAGAACAGCTACTATTCTTATGGCTGTTGTAAAGAAATGTGGCAAATTGATGTATAATTTGTTCTGATAACTGGAAAGCATTGAAAATTATAAGGTGAATCACAGATATAACTTTGGTTTTGCAAGTTTTTTTTAAAAAAATCCCTGTGGTTTGAATTATTAAATTTATGATTCTTAAGGAAAATCCCAGATACCAAGATTGATTATGGATAATTCCAAGCATCAAGGTTGAAAGCTATCTCTTTTATTATACATTTTCTCAACATAGTTATCACATAACCCTAATGAATATGTTTTACTTGTTAATATTAAAAATTATTCAATAAATCGATTATTAATTCTTGCTAACTTTAAAAATTAGAAATTCTATTCACAGAAATAACACAAAACTATGACCATAAATTTAAAATAAAATAAATTTGGTACTTAAGGATAATCCTAGATACCAAGATTGATTATGGATAATTTTGGACAGCATGGTTGGCAGCCATGTTTTTTTCTAATTATACATTTTCGAGATATAGATATTCTGTGACTTTAATAAATATGTTTTACTTAATATTAAAAAATATCAATAAATCAATTATAAATTCCTGTTAACTTTTAAAAATAGAAATAAATGTATTATAAATTTCATTCACAATATATAATTAATTAAGTATTTTTAAAATATATTATCACTGTATAAATGCTTCCCATAACTTTAATGAATGTTTTATTTGTTAATATTAAAAAATATCAAATTTAAATTCCTGACAATCTTGGTGTCTATAAATTAATCATAATCAAATTTGGTATCTTATCATTAAGTATCAAAATTTCTATCATGATTGTTTGTTAAATAATTTACATAGATAATTACAGCTTTATTTTTGATTGTTTGAATATATTACTAAATTTTAATGAGATAAATATAATTGTTTTGTCTTATGTTTCAGAAAGTTGTAATATGATGTGGGATTTTGAGACAGAAAGACATTTAAACAGAAAATTGCAACAATTATTATCTTAAAATTATAGCAGATAATGTTTCAAGAAGTTTGATATTCAGATAAAAATTAATATTAATAGAAATCTATCACTCAAAGTTTCAAAATTGAATTAATAACTGTAGTTAACTTAAAATGATCTAAACACTATCTTTAATAAGTTATTTCAAATAATATTTTCTAGAAATGCAATATATATATTATTATTTTAACTTTTGAAAATAAACTAACCTTATGGCAAAAACTCATTCTAAAAGTTTTCCACACAACCAGACATCAAGGATAACTATATTTTAGAAATAATCAAAATTGATGCATAGTTTGTATTAGTTTAGCACAGAAAACTTTAAAGTTAAAGATTCAGGATTGATTTTTATCTGAATAATGTAAATAAAAGAAAAAAAACTTAATTCAAATTAATTGACCAAAAATATTAAAAATTTATTCTAGTTTCTCTGATCCAAAGCTTTTCATTTCCACCTACATGTGGTAATTTTCTCAGTTTTTTACAATATCTTGGGATACAATTTAAAACTTTGACTGTACATATATTATCATCTCCACTAGTCTAGCCCAACTGCATTTGAGCCTCTTAATTTTTCAATGATGGCAGGATATCTATTAGCTCTCTTACCCATGTGTTTTATTTTTAATCTCTTCCTTTTATTACTCTTAACATATATATTTTTATAATTTGTTGAACATTCTGAAGTTTATCTGCTATTCTACTACAATGCGTCTAAGTTTCAGATCCATAAGTAAGAACTGGGAATATATCTATTAAAAACTTTCCTTTTCAAAATCATATGCACATTTTCTTTTAATGTTGCTATTTCTATCAAAAGCACTCCATCCAAGTTAATTCTATAAATAATTTTATCTAAATGTTTTCATCTGTATTAATAATCTGACCAAGGTATCTGTAGTTTTAACTTCTTCTAATTTATCATTATCAATTTTTATTTTCTTCTTTTGTGAAAATCCATTGATATTACTTTAGACTCAGCATTTATCTTTAATTCTACTTTCTTATTTTTATCTGATATCTCTTGTAACATTTCCTGAAGCTCTGAAACATTATTTGCAAAACAACCATATTTTGTGCAAAAATCTAAGATGATTTAATAATTTCCATTTACTTTTACTCTCTTTGCTTTTCATTTGAATCAACAAATTGCTTATTGTAAAACTACTGTGAAAGATTTTGAAGATATGGAACCTCTCTGTTACCCATCTTTCTCAATTTTAATGTTCTTAGTATTACCAAGTAATATAATCATATTCTTCAAAATATGACAATATCATGGCTTTATGCTTTGATGATAGAATATTAATCACTGTAAAAATGCTTGTAGAATCAAATAAATTTTCATAATCTACAAAAGCATAATGCCAACTCATATGGGTTCTTTGTATAATATTAGATATGATCTTATATGCTAAAACCACTTAAATTTAGTTTGTTCTTAACATTGATTAGAAGACAAAGTTAAATGTAGGCTAGTTGGAATTATATTGGTAAAAAGTTTTGCTTGGTAATTTCTAATATCTTTTTTATCATCATTCTTAAATATCAATATTACTACTGTATTCTTCCAATCATCTGGTACATCAATTATAATTCTATCATTAGCTAGATAGATTTTAATTGTATGCCTTACTTTTTGATTTAAAATGCTGAGCAATTTAGATTTAGTATTTGTTTTTTCATGTGTCATAGTATCGGCCGGGAAGTGAACCTGCTAACCCGGGACAACTATTTATAAGGCAGATGTGCTGACCTCTCGACCAACAACGTTTTTTATTATTATCTAATTCTTTATAGAACTTTTCAACCTATGATGTCATTATCTTTTTAGTAATAAAGTGGGGCCACGAACGATGTATTGTCTAACTAAGTGACTTCAATTATACGTTATCCAAAAAAAATGTGAACAAATAAATAAAATGTAAACAAAAAAAAACCCATTAAAATCTGCAAATTTTATATCTGAGTTATTCTTTTTCTTTCTTTGAGCATTGTCAGTGATTACATATATTAATAAAATTTCTTCAATTTATATTGAAAGCACATACATTTTTTATTATTATTATACTTTCCAAATTTGATGTGCAATATTTTGCAAAATAAATTATTTTTTAGGTGTAATGCTAAGTTTTACAAAAGTTTAAAACATACTTAATGATAATACAACAAAGCCACTAACTATGCTGTCTCTAACTATGTTACTTCAGTCATATGCTATCCAAATAAAAATATAAACAAACAAAAATGTAAACAAACAGACAGCCCTCTTATTAAAATTTACATATTTTATGATTCATGAGCAGCCTTTTTTCTTTCTGAGCACAGTAAATGATTAAAATAAAATCTCTTACTTTTATCTTAAAAGCAAACACATTTTATTCTTTCCTAATTTTTGCAAAATTTTAAAACTTACTTAAAGAAAATACTAATTACAAAAAAATATATATATATATATAACTAAAAGAAATTGTAATTTCTTGCTAAATAGATTAGTCTATTATGTTTCAAAGAAAAAAAGTTATTAAAAACAAAAAAAGAAAATTGCACAGAGCTGCATTTAATAATAAGAAAATATGGTAGTTCATTTTTTTCCTGGCTTCAGTGTATGCATGGGTGAATAGTCACTCAATAAAACATATGTAAATAAGTCCTTATTTTCTTTTTAGTAATGCTTATTATTAAATTTGTTTACACACACATATATATAAAATGCAGATTGCCTTGACAACAGGTGGAAATTGTTATTGATATTGAGATTGTATAAGTGTTGACTGATTTTAATAATTATATATATATATATATGTGTGTGTGTGTGTGTGTGTGTGCATGTTGAATATATACTGAACACTCACAGTTTAATTAACAATACATATTCTATTCTAATCAATGTTTACCTATGAGTTATTATACACTACATATATACACCAATAAACATCACATGATCACCATTTCTTATGCTTGCTCTTAACTGTTATTAAAACAGGCAAAACTCTCTATACATATTACCACTCAGTGCAAGTCATAGTAATCAATGGATGCCAGAAGGCTTGTGCATAAATTCCCCATCTACTGCCTACTCATCCAATATCCCCAGAATAGTTTCTGGCTTGTGGCCTTTGTCAGTGATGAGCCTTGGATCTGAGAGCTCTGCACCTAGATCATAGGATCTAATGCACCCTCTAGCAGCCACCTTTTATCTCTACTTAACTACAAAACTATGAGACTTAAATTGAAAACCACTATATTTTCAATTCAAGCTCATCAGCTTATATAGTCATATATGTCTGAACTCAATTCAGCACTCATACATTTTGGTGACTTTAGCTCTTTGACAACCATAGCCACCACTATCCTATTAGCCAAGATTGGTTTTAAGCCAATAAACATCACATGATCACCATTTCTTATACTTGCTCTTAATTGTTATTAAAACAGGCAAAACTTTCTATATGTATTGCCATCAATGCAAACCAGAGTAATCAATGGATTCCAGAAAGCTTGTGCATAAAATCCCCATCTAATGGCTATTCATCCAATACCCCTATACTAGTTTCTGCTGATGAGCTTGGATTGAAAATATTATAGTGTTTTCAATTTAAGTTTCATAGTGTTGTTGTTAAGTAGAGGTAAAAGGTGGCTTCTGGAGGGTTGCATTAGATCCTAAGATCTAGGTGCAGTGCTCTCAGATCTAAAGCTCCTCACTGACAAGTGCCACAATCCAGAAACTAGTCTGGGGGTATTGGATGACTAGGCACTAGATGGGGATTTTATGGACAAGCCTTCTGGCATCCATTGAGTGGCAATACATATAGAGAGTTTGGCCTGTTTTAATACATATATACACTTTGAATGTGAGGAGGCTTGGAACAAAATATATGTAGTTTGTGTTCCACTGTATATCTGTCATAAATCCTTAGATGAGTTTTTCATTTTTAAATTTTTATTTTAGCATAATAAAAATTAATTCACATTCTTTTTCCACAAATTTAATTTCTAATAGCAGTTTCACAAAAAAATAATTAACTACAATTTGGAAGCTGACATATTATTGTAAAAAAAAAATTTTTTTTAATGTGAAAATTATATGAAGTTATTACTCTTTTAAAACATAAGCATACTATAATGATACATAAAATATAAAATATATTTATAGTTATAAATCAAAAATGAATGACATATTTAAGTTAGTAAAAATAGCATTGATAATGTTCTTAAAAACATTCTTCTGCAAGAGAAAAGTCAAAATTAATACATATACTCATAAATTTTATACACAATAATATGCACATCAGTTTACATAGTATTTACACTCTAACAGTATAAATCATAGTTAAAATTCTTAAAAAAATTGTTTTAGAATTTGTGAAGTTAAATGATTTGTTTAAATTGAACTTTTGCACTACATATGATTGACTTGACATAAGAACTTTGCTTATATCCAAAAATTGCTATGAAGAAACTTGGATGTATTCATACTGAAAACAACAATAACTTCAGGATTGCATTTTAGTCAAGATTTAATATAAAAAAAATCAATATTAAAAAAATAATAAACACAAATTGTTGGAATAGATTGTAGACTAATATTCTGAAAAATAAAATCAAAAATGATATTTAAGAAATATTAATATTATTAAAAGCATTATTTATTTGGATTTTTAAAATGGTCAAGTTATTATGGTATGGAATTTTTTTAAGGAGTGAATTATCAAATTGAATGAATTTGTTATATATTGGTTGTATTATTACTAAATTGATTAACAGATCATGGAGGACTCATTATTTGACTAAATAACAAAATGAATGTAAAAAAATTATATGGCACTTAATGTTAGAAATTCTATAATGACAAAAAGTACTAAGACTGACAAATGATTTGTAATTCTAAGATGACAAGAAGTATTAAGGCTGACATATGACTTAAAACTGTAAAAAATATAGCTGTTAATATTTTTTCGATGCATATTAGAAGTCATATATGGAATTAGAATTTGTACGGTTTGTATATTTTATATTGAAACAGTCAGCTTTTCAACCCAACTGTTTCACCTACTATATATTATATAATAGTATTCATATATATATATATAGACACCACCAAACTCTCGTGTATATTAATAATAATCTTAAGAAATCCTGCCTAAATTTAAATCTAAATAATACAATCATGTATGTGTGCATATATGTTTAAGTATCTACAGAAATATTCATTTGTATAGTCATGAAGCCAAAATACGCATATATATATATATATATAAATATATAGATTGTTAATAATTGCTAAGTGAAAAGCGAATTGTATGTGTAACTTTAAACTACATATATGCAAGAATATAAATGTTAATAGGATATAAAACATTACGTTTTCTATAATTTTATATATTTATTAAATTATATAGATTCGAAATTTAATAATTCTGCATATATCGGTAAATTAGAATGGTCAGGTTACATATATAACAAAAGGTTTTTCCAAATCTTAGATTTGTTTTTTGGCCAGAATGTCGCCAGCATAATTAATCTTTACTGGTATAAGATTAATTAAAATTTGTATTTAGAATTAAACTTAGAAAACTGCATAAATTACGGGGTGTCAATGGGTTTCTTTTGACCTATTTAATATTTGACACAGCAGGCTCTCACTATAACTGGTGATTATCGTATGAGCCAAGAAGATACTTCTAAGAAAATAAAATAATGAAGAAGGGGGTGGTGGAGATTGATATAAAAGCAATAGCAGCCATTTTTAAAGGCAATTAAAAAATTATTCTATTCAAGGAGTCATCCAATTTATATCTGTAATAAAATGAATAATCAGCATGTCGGGGTAATAGGCTCGAAATCTTGCCTTCTGTCCAATGAACAGCCATCTAAGATGGAAGAACATGATCTGACCACCACAAAAAACTAAAGATGTCCCGCTATGCAAAGAACTTGCCAGTAAAGAGTAAGATCAAGATAAATAATGGTAACTACTCTTTCCAATCTAAAAACTTCCACTAATTTCAACTTTAAACACTAGCTTAACCTTAATTTAATGGCCATCATAATAATGTAAATTAAACTTATGTAGATTTTATTTTGTTATATTTTCAATCTAAAACTTGCCTAAAATTAAATGAATTTAATAACTTTATTTAAACCCTAAAATCTTGCCTGATTTAGATGATTTAGCTGATTTAAAATGTTTGATCTGATTTAAACTGATCTCTAAATGAATTAAACTGATTTATTATTTCAAAATCTAGAGAATTTGCATTCAAACCCATCCCATTATTAATATGATTTTATGTATTGGTTTACATGTAGAAATTATGATTGATTTGGTTACGCACTTATCTTATTTTAGATAATTAAATGCTATTTGTTTCAATTTGCTAAAACATAAAAATTAAATGTTTATATAAATTTAGTAATGTATAAAATGCAATAAGCTGTTTTAAAGTAATAATTAAAATTTCTATGCTAATTTATTGTCTTAAGTTAATGATAATATTTGCCGTCATTAATCTTAAAAATAGCATTATTGAAACTAGGTCAATCATATTCTAGCGAACATTGCACAACTTTCATTTAAAATAAACAATTTCAAATTTCACTTACTTGAAATTTTATTATGTTTTAAAATGCATTTCTTGATTAAATCTATGCCAAATTTTATTAATTTGATTATGTTATATTGTTTATGCTATAAATGTTCAAAACCGAGCTTTATCCGTAATTAAACTATTAGCAAGAATTAAATAAAGATTCTCTCACATATATATGTCAGTTCGCATATATATGTAATGCATGTAATTATACACAAACTAAAAAGCTCTGTTTTGAAATGGATAAAATATTTTGAATTAAGGATAAATACAAATATACCATCATTTTAAATAGATTTGCTTTTAAAGTTAATATTTTAACCAATATATAGTTATAGTGATAAAATGCAGCATAAATCTATAGTTCTATATTTAATTTCCCCACATGCTGTAATTCCCCTTCATTAAATCAAAGCCTATATAGATAGCTTTGTAAATTGGATTTGTAAAGTCCCTTAAATAGTGTTATTCAGAGTACTATAACATGAACTGATATAGGCTAGTTTCATGAATGAAACTTGTCATTTAGCATCTTAATTTAATAAATATGATTATGTAGTCAGTGGTGCATATATGTCCTTATGATACGCTATGGTGTAATCTCTTGTTGCTGCTTCTTTAATGGTTGCATGTGGTCACGCTGCACCATTACCTTTAGTTCAGGCAATTATCTTCTTCAGATGTTGGATGGGTTCACACCTCCACATTCTGAATACTTATAATGGAGCATGAGACTCACACAGAGTGTAAGACTCCCACATTCTTATATAAATTGCTCGATCAGCCAGAGTAAAATGGCCTCCTACACCACAGCAATGAGGTCGGTCATAGGGAACCATTACTTGGTAAAAATCCCATGAATAAGGCACATATAAGATGCAAATAAGACTCATAGTTATATATTTTCTTTATGCACTAGTATCTGAAGTCTAGCTTCCGTTAATCAGTTCTTCCTGACATCTTAATTATTATTTCAGCATTGATCTGAAATAGAATCCAATTTAAACTGCATATTACTGTGTAGAGAATATATTAATCATTCTTGCTAAGTAAATGATGTTCTTCACAAAATTTATTATCACTTCCGCTAATATATTGCAAATCTAAATCCTATTATAGCATAAACTAGGCATAGATAACCATGAGAAAAATCAAATATAGCTCATGCAAAATTAACTGTATTATAATTTCATCACCCGTGAGTGATAGAGACATATATATAGCCAAATAAATAATTAGTTGTAACCTATATACAGTCACCTGCATGTGATATGATGCTATATACATAACCTCCAAACTGTAATAATTATGCTAGAAAGTTAAAATCACTTATTAGCGAGCTACCTTATATATGTAAACCAAGTCATGTAAACTTATACATCCAAAATCTGTTACTAAAAACACATCACTTACACGTGAATCCCCTTTAATTGTAATGTCCCTTAATCACATGTGAAATCAAAAAACTTACTTAATACAATATTGTTTTGAATTATTGTTTATAATGAATTCATTAATTTAATTTTAAATTTACTCTAGCTTCATGTCTTAGTCTTGCTCACCGAGTCACAATTATTTAGTATTTGATAATTATTTTTATTATTTGTTAAAAACTTATAAGTAATTAATAGTCATAAGTATGCCACATGATACTATATAAATATGCTATATAAAATGCCTATTGTTACCCATCTTATGTTCTGCTGTTGTGCTACTGCCAGCACGTGAAGAAAAGAAATACTGCTGTGAACTCAACTATGTCATTTGCAAGGTAGTAAGTTTATGAGCAATGGTAGAGGAACTTGGTTTAGGCCAGAGCTGTGGCTTCCACCACCGTAAACCTGGTTGGCCTTAGGATGATCTATCAGAGTTTTAGATTTTGTTGTGCAAATGCACATATTTGACCATTACAGTATATATTTTTTTCTTATGGATATGGACGCCCTTCATGGGGCTTTCTTGATTATTCCACTCCTGTAAAGAGTAGTCATTAAATATAAATGAACTAGATGTATTGGCGTTATGTGCATATATAAAAAATTTTTTTACAGGTATGGATGCCCTTATGTAGGCTTTATCGATTAGTCCACCTCTGTAAAAAGTTTATTTGTTAAATATATGTAGACTACATATGTGTTGACTGCATACATATAAAATTTTTCTCCAAGTTTGAATCTTGTAAAAATAAGTAAAAAAAAAACGGTTTCATATTAATAAAAGTGTAGCTATGTATATAGAGTATCAATGAATATGGCTTATCAAAAATATTATATGTATATCTCACCTGCTGATAGCTGGTGCCCGAGGTAATTTAAGACAGCTAAAATTATCCTCACATAAATTCCCTATCAAAAGGAGAGAACATTTTATTTTTATCAAAATTAATTGTTTTATGATGAGGGTATGAGTCAAGACAAGAAGTGAGCAATATTAAAGCAAAAGGGAGAAATCAGGCAAGATAAAAGAATACGAGCGTTTGGTGTCCAAAATTTATCAAACCACGGGAAACAAATAAATAACCAATAATATTAAAATTAATAATAGTAACCATAATAATAAACTTAGCAGAACCAGGAATGAAGTATGAAAAGGCAAGCCAATGGTGAGTTGCATTTAAAATACTTTAAATTTTATTTGATTTTATTTTGATTTTATGTTAATAACAAATTTATTTGATTTTATTTTGATTTTATGTTAATAACAAAAAAGGAAGTAAAATACTGAACAGGTTAGTTATTAAAATAATTAAGGAGCGAGGACTTCTAGAGGCATGACAAAACAAGGTGGTGAGACATGCTTAGGTGGATTTGTTGGAAAAGGGGGTGAGATAGCCATATATAAAATTATAAAAAGTTAAAACTCAGACATGGAAATAGAGGAAAGAATAATTAGTGAAGTAGAGGAAAAGTGGGAGATAAGAGAAAAGCCGATGGAGAAAAGAGGAAAAATGCTTAGATCAGGGAAGGAGATAAGAGATACAGATAGTAGTAATACAGATGAGGAACTAGAGAATAGCAAAAGGGAAATGGTAGATAGGGAATCCATAGAAAACTTAGTACCCAAGAGAGAAAAACCAAAATACAAGAAGATGTAGATGTGAGACAACTACTTGCTTCCCTTATGGATCGAATGGACAAGGATAAAATAGAAAAGGAAGAAAAAAGAGAAAGGACAGGGAAGTAAAAAAGAGAGAAGACAGAAAAAAGGAGAATGATAGAAAGGAAAAGGAAGAAAAGGAAAGAAGGAGGGAAGAGAAATAAATAAATAAGGCAAAGGTAAAGGGAAAATGATAAAAAAAGAAAGGGAAATGATAGAAAGGAAAGAGCTAAAGAAAGGGAGAAAGATAAAAGAGAAAGGGAAGAAAAGGAGAGAAAGGATAAGGAAGAAAGGGAAGAAAAGGAAAGAAAGGATAAGGAAGAAAGGAAAGAAAAGGAGAGAAAAAATAAGGAAGAAAAGGAGAGAAAACATAAGGAAGAAAGGGAAGAAAAGGTGAGAAAGAATAAGGAATAAAGGGAAGAAAAGGAGAGAAAGGATAAGGAAGAAAGGGAACAAAACAAAAATGAAATATTAGAAAAGGTAGAAACAATGGTCATGGAAGTAGGAAAAGGGATGAGCCAGAGGATGGAAAGCATAGAAAAGGAAATGAAAGAACTTAACATAGAATGTCAAAGGAGAAATGACGAGGACAAAATAGAATGCCAAAGGAGATCCGATGCCCATGAAAAAAGTACATTGGAAAATATTAGAGGAATAAGAGGGGAAATTATCAAAGTGAGAGATACTGTAGAAGAGCAAAAGAATTACATACAGGAGGAGGGCATGAAAGTGAAAGAAAAATTAGAATACATGAAAGAGAGGATAGGTATAACCCAGGGGCAGCAAGAAACCCAAATGGGAGAAATAATGGGCTGCAGAGAAAAGTACATGAAATTGAATAACAACAGGAAAGCCAAAGAACATGAAATTGAATAACAACAGGAAAGCCAAAGAAAGCAGATAAGAGAGCTGGATGGGTATTGTCAATGGATGCATGACGAATTATATGAATTAAGAGAAAATGTGAAGTCTAGGGAAGAGAATGCTGACAAAGAAAAAACTGTTAGAAAGGGTATAGATAAAAATAAAGCAGAGACAAACATAAAGGAAACAGGGATACAACAAATAAACAGAGCAACTATGATCCCATACCCCACTGAAGATACTTAGTCTGTGGGCTCCACTGATCTTGATAGTACGAGGGAAGAGAGAATCAAAAATAGTACCAGGGTATGGAGGCCACTGCTCCGTTCTACCTAGAAAAATTCATTCAGGTTAAAACATTTAAGGGTGAGATAGGGGAGAGCCCAAGAGTCCACCTGCAGAGCCTCAAGGAGCTGTTCAGATGCCAACATGTAGCTGCCCAAGATCAAGTTACTTTGGCTGCCCATTTTCTATATGAATATGCATTATCTTGGTGGGACTGTTATAATGAAAAACCTGAGACATTTGAACTGCAGGATTGATGAGAACATTTTGGAGTAGTGAGAGGCAGCATGCTATATATATAACTGTCATGAGAGAGAAATATGGTTCTGTCACAAAGGAGACATATATTCAATTCTTTGTGAGGCAGGTGGCACACCTCAGATCCTTGACAGCATATGTATACCCAGAAGCCCATATAATCAGGCTGATTCAGCAGAATATGCCACCACCTGTGCAACATATGATGATGGGAACTCGTGTACAGACAGACTGCAGCCATATGGGAATGGGGGCAGTGTTATTCCAAATACATGCTGAACAGCAGAATGTCCTATATTTCACCAGCAGGAAGCTAAGGGAGCCAGAAGTGAACTATACTGTAACAGAGCAGAAGACCTTGGTGATAGTATGCGCCTGTGAAAAGTTCAAGCTGTTTCTTCTTGGATCCAATGTCACTATCATAATGGACCACAAATGCTTACAATTTTTTCACAAGAGTTATCTGATGAATGATAGGCTCATTCGTTGGAGCTGTCTCTCCAGAGATTTAATTTTCAGGTAAAATACTGCCCTGGTCCCCAGAATATAGTGGCGGATATATTAAGTAGAAACCCCATCAGTATGAAAGGAGATAATCCCCAAATACCTGAATATTCATAAGGAATTATTATGAGTGTGACCCATCAGAGAACAGAAAAGGACCTGGTGAACCTACAGTATTGGCAAGAAAATTACCTGCCATTCTTGAAATTGATTAAAGAAGTAGATGGATTAGGGCTCTCAAAAGAAAGGGTAGACAACCAGAAGAGACGATATAGGGTAGTGAAAGGGATATTACAAGGGAGAGTAGGCCATAGTAATGGATCGTGGAGAGTCATGTTGCCACCAAGGCTTAGGGACCAGGTATCAACTGTACACATAAAGCTATAGGAAACTATGGGCCATGTAAGACTGAGGAAGCGGTTTGGAGGTAGTTTTATTGGCTGGGAATGTATAGGAACATCCTAAAGGAGCTAAGAAATTGCAAGAGTTGCGCTATGAATAAGCCAGAGAATAAAACATATAAGGGCCCCATGAAATCAGTTATGCCAATTGAACCTAACCATATCCTTGCTGTGGATCATTATGGGCCACTGCCATCATATAAAAGGTATATCTTCTTGTGGTGTATGATGTATTTTCAAAATATACACAGGCATACCCAGTAAGGACAGTCAGACTCAGGAAACAATAAAGGTTCTACAAACAATACAATTCCCAAAGGTGGGGAAACCAAAAATAATTATCTCTGACCGAGGCATGGTGTTCACATCATCAACATGGAGACAGTGGATAAATGCACAAGGGATCCAACATACCCTCATGTCAGTGTGAAACCCTCAGCCGAATCCGTGCGAACACATAATGAGAGAACCTGGCAGGTTGTACAGGACCATGGTGGGCTCAAATCACAGGGCCTGGGTCAATCAGACAGGAGCTGTCCTAAGGCATATAAATGATACCATAAATTAATCCACAGGTCTGCCGCCTACTAGACTACACTTTGGAAGATTGTGCCAAACATCTTTAAAATTCCTATACTGGATGATAAAGAGATGGTTAATCTTGAGGCAGACCAGAGCAAGGCTAGAGCGTGTTTAAGACAAGCAGCAGAACATCGGAATCTGCACTATAAGGCAACACACCATTTTGAAGTAAGTGACCTGGTATGGGTGAAGACCATACAGCCCAGTAGCAAAGCCAAAAGGAAGTTTCACAAATTTTATCCCCTATACAATGGTCCGTATAAAATAAAACTAAGAAAGGGCCATAATTCTTTCCTACTTGAGTCAGGTAAGAAAATGATAGGGACGTTCAATGCCAGGTGTTTAAAACCACGTAGAACAGTGATGATCAAGACTGCAGACCCCACTTAGGGTTCTGAAACATTGGTGATAATATATTAGATATTTAAATAGTTAATAGAATAGCTTATTAGTTTTATTCATTCAGTAGTAACATTATATGGTCTCATAGGCAGGAGAGTAGGGTAGAGAGGGTTGACAAATAGTATTAAACATAATAATAATAGAATAAGAAAAATTTTCTTTAACATAAAAAAATAAATATTTTTTTATTTTACCCCAAGTAAAAGCACCAACCCATTAAGCTTCCATAAAACTTCCCGTGAGTTTGAGAATATAAAACAGTCAGCTTTTCAACCCAACTGTTTCAACTACTGTATATTATATAGTAGTATTCATATATATATATAGACACCACCAAACTCTCGTGTATATTAATAATAATCTTAAGAAATCCTGCCTAAATCTAAATAATACAATCATGTATGTGTGTGTATATGTTTAAGTATCTACAGAAATATTCATTTGTATAGTCATGAAGCCAAAATATGCATATATATATAGATTGTTAATAATTGCTAAGTGAAAAGTGAATTGTATGTGTAACTTTAGACTACATATATGCAAAAATATAAGTGTTAATAGGATATAAAACATTACATTTTCTATAATTTTATATATTTATTAAATTATATATATTCGAAATTTAATAATTCTGCATATATCGGTAAATTAGAATGGTCAGGTTACATATATAACAAAATGTTTTTTCAAATCTTAGATTTGTTTTTTGGCCAGAATGTCACCAGCATAACTAATCTTTACTGGTATAAGATTAATTAAAATTTATATTAAGAATTAAACTTAGAAAACTGCATAAATGGTTTTTTTTTTGTCTATTTAATATTTGACACAGCAGGCTCCCACTATAACTGGTGATTATTGTACGGGCCAAGAAGATACTTCTAGGAAAATAAAATAATGAAGGAGAAGGGGGGGGGTTTGATATAAAAGCAATAGCAGCCATCTTTTAAAGGCAATTAAAAAATTATTCTATTCAAGGAGTCATCCAATTTATATCTGTAATAAAATGAATAATCAGCATGTCGGGGTAATAGGCTCGAAATCTTGCCTTCTGTCCAATGAACAGCCATCTAAGATGGAAGAACATGATCTGACCACCGCAAAAAACTAAAGATGTCCCGCTATGCAAAGAACTTGCCAGTAAAGAGTAAGATCAAGATAAATAATGGTAACTACTCTTTCCAATCTAAAAACTTCCACTAATTTCAACTTTAAACACTAGCTTAACCTTAATTTAATGGCCATCATAATAATGTAAATTAAACTTATGTAGATTTTATTTTGTTATATTTTCAATCTAAAACTTGCCTAAAATTAAATGAATTTAATAACTTTATTTAAACCCTAAAATCTTGCCTGATTTAGATGATTTAGCTGATTTAAAATGTTTGATCTGATTTAAACTGATCTCTAAATGAATTAAACTGATTTATTATTTCAAAATCTAGAGTATTTGCATTCAAACACATCCCATTATTAATATGATTTTATGATTTTATGTATTGGATTACTTGTAGAAATAATGATTGATTTGGTTACGTACTTATCTTATTTTCGATAATTAAATGCTATTTGTTTCAATTTGCTAAAACATAAAAATTAAATGTTTATATAAATTTAGTAACATATAAAATGCAATAAGCTATTTTAAAGTAATAATTAAATTTTCTATGCTAATTTATTGTCTTAAGTTAATGATAATATTTGCTATCATTAATCTTAAAAATAGCATTATTGAAACTAGGTCAATCATATTGTAGCGAACATCGCACAACTTTCATTTAAAATAAACAATTTCACATTTCACTTACTTGAAATTTTATTATGTTTTAAAATGCATTTCTTGATTAAATCTATGCCAAATTTTATTAATTTGATTATGTTATATTGTTTATGCTATAAATGTTCAAAACCGAGCTTTATCTGTAATTAAACTATTAGCAAGAATTAAATAAAGATTTTCTCACATATATATGTCAGTTTGCATATATATGTAATGCATGTAATTATACACAAACTAAAAAGCTCGGTTTTGAAATGGATAAAATATTTTGAATTAAAGATAAATACAAATATACCATCATTTTAAATAGATTTGCTTTTAAAGTTAATATTTTAACCAATATATAGTTAAAATGATAAAATGCAGTATAAGTCTATAGTTCTATATTTAATTTCCCCATATGCTGTAATTCCCCTTAATTAAATCAAAGTCTATATAGATAGCTTTGTAAATTGGATTCGTAAAGTCCCTTAAATAGTATTATTCAAGGTACTATAACATGAACTGATATAGGGTAGTTTCATGAAAGAAACTTGTCATTTAGCATTTTAATTTAATAAATATGATTATGTAGTCAGTGGTGCATATGTGTCCTTACAAAACGCTATGGTGTAATCTCTTGTTGCTGCTTCTTTAATGGTTGCATGTGGTCACACTGCACCATTATCTTTAGTTCAGGCAATTATCTTTGTCAGATGTCGGACAGGTTCGCACCTCCACATTCTGCATACTTATAATGGAGCATGAGACTCACACAGAGCATAAGACTCCCACATTCTTATATAAATTGCTCGATCAGCCAGACTAAAATGGCCTCCTATACCACAGCAATGAGATCGGTCATAGGGAACCATTACTTGGTAAAAATCCCATGAATAAGGCACATATGAGATGCAAATAAGACTCAGAGTTATATATTTTCTTTATGCACTAGTATCTGAAGTCTAGCTTCCATTAATAAGTTCTTCCCACCATTTTAATTATTATTTCAGCATTGATCTGAAATAGAATCCCATTTAAATTGCATATTACTGTGTAGAGAATATATTAATTATTCGTGCTAAGTAAATGATGTTCTTTAGAAAATTTATTATCACTTCTGCTAATATATGGCAAATCTAAATCCTATTATAGCATAAACTAAGCATAGATAAGTATGAGAAAAGTCAAATCATTATAAATTAGTATTAAGCTCATGCAAAATTAACTGTATTATAATTTCATCACCTGTGAGTGATAAAGACATATATATAGCCAAATAAACAATTATTTGTAACCTACATACAGTCACCTGCATGTGATGAGGCTATATACATATATATGTAGAATGGAAATGCATAACCTCCAAACTGTAATAATTATGCTAGAAAGTTAAAATCACTTATTAGCGAGCTACCTTATATATGTAAACCAAGTCACGTAAACTCATACATCCAAAATTGTTACTAATAACGCATCACTTACATGTGAATCCCCTTTAATTGTAATGTCCCTTAATCACCTGCATGTGAAATCAAAAAACTTACTTAATAAAATATTGTTTTGAATTATTGTTTATAATGAATTCATTAAATTAATTTTAAATTTGCTCTAGCTTCATGTCTTTGTCTTGCTCACTGACTCACAATTATTTAGTATTTGATAATTATTTTTATTATTTGTTAAAAATTTATAAGTAATTAATAGTCATAAGTACGCCACATGATACCTATATAAATATGCTATATAAAATGCCTATTGTTACCCGTCTTATGTTCTGCTGTTGTGCTACTGCCGGCACATGAAGAAGAGACATACTGCTGTGACCTCAACTGTCATTTGCAAGGTAGTAAGTTTATAAGCAATGGAAGAAGAACTTGGGTTAGGCCAGAGCTGTGACTTCCACCACCATAAATCTGATCAGCCTTAGGATGATCTATCAGAGTTCTAGATTTTGTTGCACAAATGCACATATTTGACCATTGCAATATGAAATGATACATAGATAAATTAAAATATCTTTCATATGGTATTCTGAACAAATGTAGAAAATTTTACTCATCCTGTTACTGATAATAAAATCATTTATTTAATTATATTTAATAATATGTCAATTGATCAAGTTGTTTAGTTTGGGATAAAGCTATTTAAATTGTTAAGATTAAAATAGCTTGAAATAATCTTAAAAATAAAAAGCAGTTAAATGCCTATCAGGAAAAATTTTAAAGTATAACATCAAAATTATTGGAATGTTTTTAGAAATACATGATCAATAAAGTTATTGCAATTAATTTTAAACATGTTTTTATTATTATATTTTATAAAAAAAATAAAAGGGATAGAAAAGACTGCAATATAGCCATTAACTACAATGAAAAAAAATTCAAGACTTTTGTTAAATATGTTGTGTGGTGGTGTGAATCAGTAAACACTTATATAATTTTAAAGAATTAGGAGGCACTGTAGACATGGTTTTATGCTTTTCTTTGTATAAAATAATAAAATTTAATTATTCAATTCAAAAACAATATTATTTTATTCCTAAATGAGGTGTCATATATATATATATATATATATTGTGGGTGTGAATACTTATGTTGAATTAAGTATTTTCATCAAATTTTAATTTAATAAAAAATAGAAATAAAGAGATTATATCTATGAAAATAGAGATAACTTCACTTTTTGATATTGCTGGAAAACCATAAATTACTAATTGATAATCCTGAGGCTAATAGCTCTAGCCATATGACATGTCCATCATTTAGAGTATCACTTTACAATAAAAATTGTTTATTTTTATATATTAATATTATGAGTATTGTAGAGTTTATTATTGAATGTTTTCTTTATACTTATATATAATCAATCAAAAAGAAGTTTTGTTCACTTATCATAAAATCATGAATCATTAACTAGTATGTAACTTTACTAGTCTTCTTTTCTATACATGTATTTCAGTCTAACCCATCTTTATTAGATTTGCTGGAGGATCTGAAAATCTGATATATATGTTGGAAAAATAGTTCAAATTTATATTTCAAAATTATAAAAGTGATTAATTTGTTTTTAAACATCATTTGCATGTGTGATTAATCTTCGCTTTAGAAAAAAAAAAAACACTAATTACTAAACACTGCATTTATAAAATTTATTGATAAATACATACCTTTAAATAAAAAATTGTGATATTATTTTGGCATCAATATCAGTTGTTCAAAGCTTCCGGCTTACCTCATGAGGATGCAGTGTAACTGAGATATATGTATCACAAAATATATATGGTTTAAATTTTATCTAATGAGGAATGTACTATATAAGTACTAGGATTACAATTATTTTTAGTATAAATCTATCACATAAAAATGTAAAGCAGTGGGTTGTGTCTAATCAAAGAAAATTATAATTGTCTCGACTTATAAGTATATATATATATATGTAAAATAAATAAAATATCCGTTAATTAAAAACAATATTGTAATTATAATTGAAATAATATTTTTAACGGTTTACAAACAATCTTTAAATCAGCAGAAGTACTTTCGATTACTTTCTAACCTGCCTCAACTGCCATTAAATTCAAAAACTAAAAGCGGAAGCAAACGTCATCAATTCAAATTCCCCCATCTCGTATTTTAATGTTACAAGCTTGTCAATTTATTAAATGCATTTTATTTCTGTTTATAAAAATTGCCTCTTTAATTTTTCTTTTACTATGGTTTCTCTCTTCATGAAGAATTTTCACATTTTCAAAATTAAATTTAAATTTATATTTACATGTTTTTTCGTGATCAAAGAAAACTGAAGAAGATATTAAATCACCAATATTTTTATTTTTTACAAGCTTATATAACAATTCATGTTCCTTCAATCTTTTCTCAATGCTGCACCTATATTCATCTATATAAGATAGCATACAATCACAAAAAATTTGATATATGACATTACTTTTTTGCTTGACATATTTATTAACATTAAATACATTCTTATATAAATCCTTAAAAAATTTTACTTGTGGATTTGAAACAAATGGAATAGATATCCATTTTTTATTATTAATCTTCATTTCTTTTAAATTATAATAATTTTTTTTTAAATTGACATAAAGTATTGTTTATTTGTTCCATTTTATAACCAACATCAAGCAATTCCTTGGCAAATATCTCAATATTTTTCAATTTATCACTTTGGTAACAACATAATTTTTCATTCTGAAACAAAAAAGATTTAAAACTTGCCATCTTATGCATCATTAGTACTTTTGATTTACAATTTATATACCCTCTTTTTTGCAGTGGCTTAATTATTAGTTTATAATTTAATATACTGTTATCTCTTGTGATCATTAAATCTAAATAGTTAATCTTATTGTCCTGTTCTTTTTCAATAGTCCATTTCATTCAACTTATTTAATTCCTCTATAAGCAAATTTATACTATTAGTGTTTCCACAGACAAAAACATCATCCACATATCTTTTGTAAATTTTAATATCTCCAAAAATACACATATTTAAAATACAATTCTCATATGTAGATAAAACGAAATTGCAAACTTGTGCAATTACAGGCAATCCCATAGGCCAATTTTTGGTCATTTTATAATATTGACCTTCAAAAGATGCAACAATGTTATCATATATATTTGTAATCTTATAATTAAATATTTGTAAATACAGTAATTAGATATATGTAAAGTAATAACTTTAAATTTTTTTATTCCTTTAAAAGTTCTTTCGACTATCCTTGTAGTCTTTGTCAACTAACACTTTGAATGGCTACATTTTCCACAATTCCATGATCTTAATGTTTGCTACCTGTCTGTTGATTAAGTATTGTTTGTATTTGTATATTAGCATAGCTTCTTTTATTTTCTTTTTGTTGTTATTTTTTTCAATTTTCAATATTTTTACGTTATTATAATTGAAGTTAAAACCACAAATACATTTAAAACCACAAATAATTTTGGTCTTAAAAAATGGATGCTGAAACACTATTATTTACTTTGCAATTTTGTTTCATTTTCTGAACTCTTTTTAAAAACAGGAAGTGGTTTTTAGTTCTTTTTTCCAATGTGCATTTTGATTCACCTATATATCTACTTCCACACCTACAAATCCATTTATAAATGACACAATTTTTATTTATATATGAGTTTTTACCTTTAAAGTTATTTATTAATTTGTTTAATGTAGGTAGTGTGTAAAATGCAATGTCATATATACCTTTATAAATTTTCCTTATAAAATGTACTTGATCATTCGAAATATATGGTATTGATAACGATATTTTATTAGTAGGACAATTAATATTATTATTAATA